>OX940799.1:15457702-15929994 GCA_954870605.1 Acer campestre | reverse complement strand
ATGATCTCCCTCCCGTTGGGTCTCCATCACGATAGAGATCTCTCTATCAATGAAGATCCTAACTATAGAAGGATCTCTATCGGTGATGGTGACCTTGTCGACGGGATCTGCATCACTAATAAAGATCCTAATGGAGATCTATCTAGATTAGAGCCGACCACGTTCGGTTTGGTTTCGGTTTCGGTTTCGGTTTGGTGGCCACCTAAAACCAAAACTAAAACTGGAACCACCGGTTTGATACCGGTTTCAAACCGCCGGTTTGGTGGTTTCGGTTTCAAAACCGACGGTTTTGGGTACGGTTTCGGTTTTGGGCGGTTTTTCAAAAAAAAAAAAATCAAAAAAGTGCCACGTGACAACTTCTGATGGTTGATTTTTTATTATTATTATTTTTTTTTTATAAACCGGCGCGGTTTTGGCCAGTTTGGAGGAATCCCAAACCGAAATCGAAACCGAAACCGGAACTGAAACCACCAGTTTCCAAACTGCCGGTTTTGGATTCGGTTCGGTTTTCGGTTTTCGGTTCCGGTTTGTCCCATCTGGTTCCGGTTAAACCGCGGACAAAACCGACAGTTTACCGGAATCGTGGTCAGCTCTAATCTAGATCTCCATGGATCTGAAGATCCATTTGATTCCCACCGTCCATTTTTATAGATGGACGGTGGGTGGAGATCTAGATTGGATCTCCACCTCCTTGTTTTTGTAATTGTTTTTTTTCATTTTCATTTTTAAAAAAATATATTTTTTCATTCTCTAACTTTTTTTTTTCGTTTTTTGAATTCATTTTTTTTTTCCTTTTCATTTTCAATAAAAAACCAGATTTTATTAATTGAAAGTTTCATTTATTTTCTCTATTTCATCATTTTACTTATAAAAAATTCAGATTTTCATTAATATTTGTAATTTTTTTATTATTTAATGATTATCTTTTATTTTATTATTTTAATTGGGGTTTTTTTTAAATGTTGACACGTGTCAAATTGTTATTGGAATTAGTTTGATTAAAGTTGTCAATTATTAAGGGAAAAATTGTACTTTAAACTCATTTATTAAAGTCAAGGGTAAAAATGTCATTATGTTTTTTTTTTTTTTTTGTGACTATTAAAAATATGGTCAAAGGGACAGAATTGTTGAGTTTACGAAAATATAGGCACCACGAGCATTAAAAAAGGAAACACAGTTAAATACAAATAATTGGGAAAATCTAGGGACTAAATTCAAAAAAGTCTTTCTCTATACGGTTAAAAGTGATTTTTCATATCCTTGTGGACCGGTAGATTTGAACCGTTCTACAAGCCCGATCAATTTTGGAAAATTTCACTAACTTCCCCCTATATATACTCAAAATACAAGCCCGATCAATTCAGGAAAATTACACTAACTTCCACCCTAGATATACAAAATTGCACTCTCCGGCAATTAATTCCTTAATTACATGAACAACCCTTGGAAACCGTTGGTCGTTAGGTTGATTGAGATTTTGACACCATAAGAGAAACATATTATAAAATGTTGCCTAACAAACTTCAGAGATACTTTACTTTGAAAAATACAAGTTTTCTTTACAAAATAATTGGAAAAAAAAAAAAAAAAAGAGTTATTATAAAGGGAGAAAATAAAAAATAGCATCCCAAATACCCTTATATAAAAAACTCTCCCAAACTCTCTCTCACATCACCACCTTTGCCGAGGATGGCGCTACCTAGCTTGCACCAGTTGGCAAAGGCATCGCCGGTCCCAAGCGAGACCGATAATGCACTGCCTCGGCAACGCAAGCCCAAGCGACCTCGCACCTAGGCATCGCACGTGCTGTGGCATTCAAACAACGCCACTGGGGCTTTCCTTTCATAACGGCACTATTTTCTGTAAACGAGAAGCAAAAAAAACTAATGAGGTTGAAAGACAAATTACCAAAACTTCCCTCATGGAGGGATGTTCTGGTAAATTTCTTAGGAAAAAAGTTAAAAACATAATTTTGAAGAGTTAGTTTCAATAATTTTTCCTTTAACGCTTCAAATTTTATTTTTTATTTTTTCCAGATTTCATGATTTTGTTTTCAATATTTCACTTTTTTTTCTTTCAAAAAAATAGAAAAATTGTTACTGGTATTTTACTAATGTATGGTTATAGACGAAAAAGAAATTTTACTTTATGGCTAGTAAAAGTTAAAACTTCACATATGGTTTAAATCCAAATTTATCTAATTTAATTGACAATGGTTATTATTGACAATTTACATAATTATTACTAAATGTTAAATACACGTAGAAAAGTCAAGCAGTAGTTAACATGTAAAAATTAAGATAAATTCCGTAAAATTAAAATATCAATTCCCGTGTAAACCTCTCACACCATTTATGAACCCATCACACCTCCATTATAAGGTTGCAGTTTCAAGTCCTCTCTCTTCTTTAAAAAACCCAGAATTTATGTAATAGTATAATACTTTTTATATATATTAAAAAAAAACGGTGTAAGCCATTAATAAGGAATTTTAGCCCAACAAACAAATTACATTGCTTGCCCCAATTGACAGTGCATGGTTTAGTTAGTAAACTTTCCAGACCTCGGCCGTTTATGAAGGGGCACAGGTACAATGTTCAAAACTTAGCACTTCTACAAAAAATTTATGGCAGTATATTATTCTTTGGTGAACCTCAATCTCAACTACATCCAGATTACCTACCATAGCTAAGTTTACAAATTTGTCAAAATTACCTGTGAAAGTAGAAAACATTACCTACAATACAAATTCTCACCCTTCTACCGATACACTCAACATTCAATGTTTTACAATTAGGTTACAAGTCAGCCCTGACGTAAAAAGAGCATAGTGAAAGAAATAACAGTGGGCTACAGGCAGCCAAGGGTGAACAAGTTTAATCTAAGCTAATTATCAATAATAACTTCCGTAATAAGCTTGTGGGGCTGATGCGGGTTGCTGAGCAGGGGCTAATGTTGCAGCTGCTGCTGCAGTTGGTTGTGCGTAGCTTTGTTGAGGGAAAGCCTGCTGAAATTACAAATACACTCACTATTAGCTATCAACATAAAAAAAAATACCAACTAACCCAAAAATGTTGTTTTTTTTCCATTCCAATAAAGTCCTCAACCAATTGGCTGAAGGGTCAAAACAGGACATTTGTTCAGTGCATATAAATGCTTAAATTGCAGCTGGAGTCATTTGCATCGGAATTTATCATTCAACAGTACATAGTTCAGTACATTTATAAGGATGCAACCAATTAGACTCTAGCAATGTTGCTGCCTCAGGTGTTGCTCCTTGCTACCCTTGACTGGTAATGACTCGGTCCGCAATCAGGCAGGTAATTGTGTTTCATTCTTAATAATTAATAAACAAATAAAAAATCCAGTTGTCATTAAGAGCACACTTCAATACCCTACCAATTTAAGGTAGTGGTGTAAATTGGAAAGGGCCAGCCCAATTTCAACCTGAACCATGCCTGACCAAATGGGCTTGACATGACTGCCCGTGAACCAAGCTGGGCATGCTACATTAAATTCAGCCCAGAAAGCCGACTACAGACGATCATGCATCAGCCAACATGGCTTTTGGCATACTCGAGAAAGAGTAAGGCATCACTAGATGCTTAAAATTTTCTGAAGATGTCTATCATGTCAAAACCTCAGTTATTAAGTGTTTTTATTGAAAAATAAAATAAAATAAAAGAAAGTCGCTACATAATTCTTTACGAAAAAAGTAAAATACAGGTAGAGAAGAGTGGAGAACAACCAAGAGAAAATAGTTATGCAATGAACTTATCGGTGAATTTTTTTAATACCTGGGCAGGATATGTCGGAGGATAAGCACCATAAGTAACACTTTGTGGGACAGATGTGGTTACTTGGGGAGTAGCATAACTGCTACCATAACCACTGTATGCGCCGTGTGCAGCCTGTTAACAAGCGAACAATAGTTATTTAAAAATAAAAAAAAAAGGAAAGCTGTCAAGTAAACAACAGCCAAATAAATTTCTATTATGCAACTAAACAGACAGGCACGATAGTAAAATTTATGGTTAGACAGCAACTGCACTGCCTTGTATAATAAGGATGAGTACTGTACTCACCCCACCAAAAATTTTCTTACTCTAAGAACAGATCAAGGGTAGCAAGTTTTGAAGTGCATAGCTATGGACTATTATGCAACTAAACAGACAGACAAGATAGTAAAATTTATGGTTAGACGGCAACTGCACTGCCTTGTATAATACGGATGAGTACTGTACTCACCCCACCAAAAATTTTCTTACTCTAAGAACAGATCAAGGGTAGCAAGTTTTGAAGTGCATAGCTATGGATCTTGGCAATAGAACAGTTTGAGACCATAAGCATACAAATCTAACCAGAAACCAGCAGTACTAGAAATCCAAAAATATTTGCTTGTAACAAAAAAAGTTTAGAATATTTTTTTCACAGCCTAGTATAAATCAAGAACAGAGATATCCTAAAATATAACTTGAATGAAGAGACGATCTACCTGTTGGCCATAACCAGGGTTCCACTGCTGTGCTTGCCCTTGTGGTTGTGTAACTGGTGGCCAAGCTTGGGGCTGTCCACCATAACCAGCAGTATAAGGGGGTTGCGCACTTGGATAAGAACCCATCAAAGACTGGGCAGGTGAAGGGGCACCAGAGTAAGATTTGGCCAATTTTGCCCTCTCTGAAGCTAGAAAATCATCTGCATGACGCTTTTTAAGCTCTGACATGCTCCTATGAGGTAAAAAAAATTTGGCATGCCGATCTTCAGCCTCCTTGATAGACTGTGCATCTCCGAAGAGACCCAAGAACTGCAAATCATTTCAAGCATGAGACTTCCAATCATATTGTTCTCTTTAAACAAATTAAGCAATCGTGGATTTCCAATGCTAGAAACATCTCCCTCTCCCCTCTAACTTTCCTCGTTTCACAGATTATAAAAAATTAAATTCCCAAAATTATTCAACTTCAGACGGATAAACAAATGCAAATATCACAATGATAATAGCATTGCATTCTCAAGGAAAGCAATTTTCAGATGACCCAAGTATACTCTAGCTTAATCTAGATCCCAAAATTGATTACCTCCAGAAAAATGCAAGATAGCTCTTCCTTCTCAGCAGCAGTTGCAGTATTGAGGCTATCTGAGTTGGGAAGAATGAACTTATCAACCAATGACTCCAAATATTCAATTTTCCTTGGTGGAGACTGAATTGACTCAAAATGTATCAAAGCCTAAATGATAACGAAAAGCAAAATATATTAGCTACAGAAAGGATTTGTATAAATAAAACCAAAAAGTTGACATCCCACGAGCTCTAATACACACGTGTGCAAATGCATGCGTGAGAGAGAGAGAGAGAGAGCCTCAAGAAGTGGTTGAGAGAGAGAGAGAGAGAGAGAGAGAGAGAACCTCAAGAAGTGGTTTCGACAGTTGGACATGGTCAAGCGATTGAACAAGAATCTCCCGAGCTTTCTCCGCATTCCCAGAAACCTAACAAGTAACAACAGATCCAAGAGTAATCTAATGAATATCTAGTTAAAAGGAATTGATATTCTTCGTAAACAGACTAACAGACATATCATAATTCAAGAATGATTATGACAATATGTTTCTTATTAAATAAAATAAATTATAGTAAGTCAGTTATCAGTAGTTATTCATATACTAAAAGCATATGTAATAGAAAAAGGAAAAGACATAACCTGAGGATTTTTTCAAACCCATCTACTCTGTTGTAGATAGCTTTGCACATACTACTCACTATTGGATGTGTTATCCCAATGAACTTAGTTTTCCAGGAAAATAATGCAAGAATAAATCTTTTAAAATGGAAAATGTGACTAAATAAAAAGATGATAACAGTCTGCTGAAGTAAAGCTTATAGTTTACAAAAAATAGAATTCTGTTTAATAATAAATCATGATTTATTGTAATAAAGAGTACAAGTATAAAATAGTTACAATAACTGCTACTAATGTAATTATCCAGATTCAAAGAACAAAATGTGCTGCTGATGGAATAGGACTTGAAAGTGTAAAGGAAAAAACAACGAAAATAAATTATATAATAAATTACAGTTGGTCTAGTCTGGGCCACACTTTGATGCTACAATATAAATGGGACATGTAAGAACCAAACAAATATCCAAATCTAATATGATCATATTAATAACCATTGGCCATACAATTCACCAACACCAAAATAACCTTAAAATAATTACTAAGAAAATAAGGCTTCAGATCAAACTGTTCTCAAATTCTCAATAACTCCTTCAAATCAATATGGTCGAAAGAAGTCAATGACTAATTACAAAATCAATATGGCTAGGCAACAATTTCACAAAATATATTTGTGAAATTGAGAAACAACACACACACACACACACAAAATTGGTAATGCTAGCAAATAAGTAAACCAGCCTACCAAGTATAAAAATCGAGAGTACTGAGCATATAACATCGGTAATGTTTGTGAATGCTCTTTTCCTCTTTCAATGGCAATGGCCTGCTCGTATAAAGTAAAAGCATCATCTAGCTTCCCCTGTAACATTAAGAGAAACAACCCAGTCATATGATGCAATATCTTTATTGAAACCTAAAAATCAACAACTTGCTTACAAAATCATACCAGCCGGCGTTCCATGTTTGCGTGCTTAATAATTGCTTCAAGAAGACCGGGAGAAATTTCCGTATGTACAAGTTGATAAGCAGCGTGAGCACCTTCTATATCCCCATTCTGCTCTTTGAATCGAGCAGCAAATAGGTGAATCTCTGGTAGTCTCTGTTCAAATTTTGGTGAAAAAAAAAATAACTCTAGTAAGTAAATTGCAAAAGAAAACAATAAGAGGTAATTGTTAGTCTGTTGCATATAATGTCTTAATATCAACATTCAAATCTCTTATGCGAGATTGCTCCTCATTATGTTTCCATTTTCAACGATATCAATCATTTAAAAAAGGCTCTAAAAAAAGGAGACTGGCTCATTTTGATTCATGCAGTCCTTGCTTCACTTCATATATACTTCCATTCTTTGTATAAGATCCCAAATAAGGTGTCACTACACATTGAAAAACTAATGAGAGATATTCTTTGGGAGAACTTTGAAGATAGCAAGGGGATTAACCTTGTAAAATGGGATGTGGTGTCCAATTCTAATGAAAAAGTGGGGCTTGGCATTGGCAATGTAGAGAAGAAGAATAAAGTTCTTTTATGCAAATGTCTTTGGAAATTTCCATAAAAGAAATCCCTATGGCATGCTGTCAATAGGAGTAAAAATGGAGCTCATTGTAAGGGTTGGGATCCTATTATGTTGAGCAATGGACCATTAGAAGCCCATGGAAAGATATAAGCTATCTCGAGAGTACCCTTTTTTTGATAAATCTCTTTAGACATTAGGAATGAAGAGTTAGTTTGTTTTTGAGAAGACAATTGGTGCGGGGAGGCATCATTTCGAGATCTTTATCCTAGACTTCTATAGATTAGCTTTGGTTCATAATGTATCTATAAATCTAGAATGGTTCCAACTCAAATGACTTCAGATTGGAGTTGGGACTTTAATTTTAGGTGACATTTAAATGATAGAGAATGCCGAGATCTTATATCTATGTTGGTTGCCCTTGAAAATATCTCCTTCGATCAATCAATCAACTCCGAGAAGATAGAAGGAATTGGAGACTAGATTCTTCAGGATCATATACATGTAAATCCTACTTCAAGTGGCTAGTTAATGATCCCTCTCAAAGTAATTTAAGTGCCTCCTAAAATTCATTTTTGTGCTTGGGTTGTGGCTATGGGGAAGCTGGGAAGGTTAATACAAGGGAGATTATTTGAAGGAAGATCCCACACATGAGCCTCTCTCCCTTTTGCATTATGTGCATGGGCAGTGAGGAAAGCATAGATCATCTTTTCCTTCACTATGATGTTGCCTCTAATCTTTGGAGCAAAGAAACAATAGAATTTTTGAAAGAGAACAATTCACTCTAACAGCATATGACACTCCCAAACGCTGGATGTTTGTATAGGGCTCTTTTGTTTCATCCCTTCTTTTGCAATAAAATTTTGTTTCCTATAAAAAAAGAAAAAGACAACTCCAAGATGTAATGTCTAAAGAACGTTTACCGCCCAAAATGATATAAATGCGGTTCTTGTTGTCCACAGACATCGGTTGTAAATTCCTTACCAACGAACAAATAAAATGAGTAGAATATCAGAACAAAAATGCTCAACTCATAACTAACTCAAAGTCAATATAATTCAATTAAACTGGAACTGAATCACCCAAAGTAATCCAGTAATGTTTTTAGAGAAATACCCACAGATGCATATACCATACCTTAACAAAGCATTGGGTTGCACGAGCAAGCGCATTATCTGCAAGGTCCATACTTCCACTTGCTTCCATGGATAGTACATAGCGTATCCAGTACTCCGGATAATTTGCACATGCTATTAAACATCTTTCATACAACTTGACCACCTGATTTGCAAAAATTAAACCGCATAGATTAAAAATTATCCTAATCCACCAAAATAAGACCCAAAGAAGTAATACAAAGCATAAAAGAGATTTGCATAAGAAATACTCCATTAGTGGAATAGAGAGGCCCCTCAAATACGAGAGGGACCCTCCTTGCCTGACAGACAGATGATTAGGAAGACAAGAACACACCTGCATGCATAACATGGGAACTTTAAAAAGAATAAAATTTACTACACAACAGATCACGAGCCTAAACTGTCCACTAACAAATGAGGGTTTGAAGTACTTAGCCTTAAAGTAACCAAATTGAAGGCCCATGCTTTAGTCTCAGTTCAATTTCCCGTTTAAAAAAGTTGCTTCACCCAACGATTTAGCCAATAAAGCATATGATGCGGCAGATATTACTTAACTGAAAGTCAGGTTATAATCAAGAGGACAACTAAAAACTACAAACCACAAAACTAAAGGACAGACTGCAAAGAAACCCAGATACCTTGTTGAAATCTCCTTCTCTTTCTATAAAATCCAGATAGTTATGCCAATTTTCAAGCTCAGCAACACTTAGTGGCTTGACATGAAAATAGGGCCTTCTGATAGCTGTTTCAAAACCAATGATCTTAGAATCGAACTCTTTAGCTTTCTTATACATCTCTTCTCTAATGGCGATATACTTCTCCAACTCCTCAGCTTCTGTTGAGCCAGCACTTTCATGTTTGGGAGAATTTTCAGTAGCATCCTGAACCTCATCCTCATTTACTTTTACTTCACCACTAGCCTCAGGTTGTGATCCTGCAGTGGCAGCACCTTCCTCAGCAGACCTTAATTCAGACAAAGGTCGACTTCCAGCAAACTCTTTAAAACTGTAAGACCAATCACACAACTGATTTCATATAGAAGTACAAGACAACTAAATAAAACAGCACTTCATAAATTAAAGCTTATAAAATTCATATGCTGTCCAAACTTAAAATAATCAACTCATGTCATAACAAGAAATTACCTGCTCAAATATCGATCTAACTGTTGAATCGGATTCTCTAGCATCCTAGTGTAAATCATGGGAACACGGCCCCACTCCTGCTGCATGTATTCATATTCAATGTATTTCTCCCACAATGGGTAAGACAAGTAATCTGTTCCAACATAAGCCAACGCTCGTTCAAAAAGCCTGAAGCACAATCAGAATGAAAAATATGGTTATGACATAAGTAGAAACATCGACTCAGACACTCAGTTGATGCAAACACATCCACAAATGGAGACAGCAGCACTAATCTTGAAGGAGAACAATTCACTCTAACAGCATATGACACTTCCAAACGCTGCATTTACCTTCCTGATAAAAACCATACTATGTCCGAATGGAGCAGTGAAAGAGGCCATCTTAGCCATTAACTGGACGAGATCTTCCCAGCAGCATTTTGCAAAATGATGCACCTCACAGTGTCACATTTGAAGACAAACAGAATTTGTAATAACTACTCAACTATGACACAGACCTCCGGAAAATAAGAGAGAGGGGCATTAAGAGGCCAAAAACGTTTTAAAGCATTGATAACTAGATGACCATGACACAGACCTCAAATTCAAGAGTTGTCACATAAAAATAAATAACTTATAAAGTGCATCCCCATCAAACCTCTCCTCCAGAGTAATTGCTGTAGCAGGCATACTGAAATAATGTTAGAAGAAACAAAAAGAGATCACCAGATCCTTGTGACTGAAAAAATGACGTAGTCAACATCTCCCCAATGCAGACCAACAATAACAATTGGATAAATGAACAACTCTTACCTTCGAATGGTATCTGGATCTCCATATGTGTTTATGGCAAATATGCAGTAATGCAACCAAATGTCTACTGAATATGTCACCCCTTGAACTGCTCTTTCATAAACCTCCACAACTTTGTCCATGGAACCCACACGCACCTCATGATCAGCATACTTCTTCCAATAACCATAACACAAAGGAAATTCAGCTAAAAACGCATCATAAACTCTTCGTATTTTCACAATATTGTCCTGCAGAAGAGGCATTAATTAAAATATTAGTTCAATAGGAAACATCCATTTAAGTTGCATCAAAGGCATATAAAATCAATAATAACACCACCTAATGGAGAAATTTCAGAAAATGTAACTCTACCCTCTAATTTATTTTATTTTTTTATAAGAACTCAATTCTCTAATTCAGTAGGATATCTTTGGAAGATTGATGGACCTCATTGTTCAATCTTTTAAAACAAAACATGTTATCTTTCAGGTATATGAGGGACCCTAGTACAGACATTCTAAGGAAGTTGAAATTTAATTTTTGGCCTTATAGACCTGATCTCATAGTGTGTTATGAGAGTAGCTGCCTAGGCCCATTGCAAATTGATATTATAAATCCCTCCCAACTCCAAAAGAAAATACAAAAAACAAAAAACAAGAGAGAGAGAGAGAGAGAGAGATAGAGAGAGAGAGAGAGAGAAGATAAATACTTGAGTAGAAGCACATAAAAAGCATTTTGAATTTCAAAAGCTGTTTTTATTTGTACAACTGACATTCAATGTGTATTGGTGTTGAAAGTATAACTCAAATAAACGGCTGTAAACACAAATAACTAAACAAATACCAAATTAACTGTTTTGGAGGTTAGCTATTTGACACACGCAACAGAAACCAAAAAAGGTACTCATCGACTCACATATTGACTAAGAAAATTAACATGTAAATTTGTGTGGTCCTACTCAAACCATACAGGTAACCAGAGTCAATTTCTCTGGTTATAAATAAAAAAACAAAACTTAAAATAAACATGATCAACAGTATTGATCATTCATCTGTCTATCCAGAAACAGCATACCTCAGCCAGCTTCTCTGTCTCTTCAAGTAGGGCAGTCCATGAATTGAAGTCTGAAGAATTAGCCTTCACAATGCTCCATAATCGATCTTCTTCACCAGACATAGCTGGCACTACATATAAAGGGAGACAATGAACAAATGTAAGCTCATATTTATGAATCAATAAGATAAAAATCTAATCTACAGACTGCCGTTGCATTCCAGTTTCTACTAACAGTAAAATATAAAAGTTTCCAATAAAAAAATATAGTCATAGTACAAGTAACCACAATATCATCAGCATACTTATGATATTCTAGGTTGTTTTTATAACCAAAAGTCCCCTAACGTTTCTTTTTCCAATAAGTGATGTAAAACATACTAAAGAGCTATGCACATATGTGAGGCCTAGATGGATGAATTCATTTTAATTAAGCATTTTATTTCTCTACTTTTGGGTATATGTTTTATTATGTTTCCCTTGTTCGGGATAGATTTTATAGTTTTGGAAGGTAGATTGTTACCCTCTTTAGTTTAATTTTGATTTCTTTTCCATGCTTGAGAGAAATCTTTATAAATTGAGGAGGTAGATTGTTACCTCCTTTAGTTTGATTTTTGAATCCTTGGTATTCTTCTCTGCCCACCACAGACAGGCATAAGTTTTATTGATTGGCACACTTAAGTTTCTCCCAAAATTTCTTATAGATTTTTCTCCCAATTCTTCTCAAATTCTCTTACCTTTCTTCCTTTTATGAGTTCTCTACGGACTCTACCATTAAGCTAAAAAGTAGAGTAGTACTAGATCCTACAACCTTCGTAGCCAAAAAAATCTATAGGATATACATATTCTATAGCCATTTTTCGATTTTGGGAAAAGGAGTCATTAACCCCTCTCCCCATACTTCCTTTCTAAGTTAACATCTCAAAAGTTGTAAAAGGGGTATGTATATATATATATACATTATCAAACCAAAATCGAAAAATGGCTATAGAAGATGTCATAGAACTCCAGAATATAATGTACATATCACAAGCATGCAAGATAATACATACCCGAACCATCCACATACTCCTGCCCAGTAGCAGCTCCACTATCAAAACCCAAAGAATTTCCATTTTCGGCTGACATGACATTTCCTGCTTCGCTAGCAACATTTCCATTCACAGAACCATAACCAGCAGCTTGAGATGATCCCACAGCTACATTCTCCACGCCAGTAACATTATCATTACCATCAGTGGCCCCAACAGCTGGAGCCTCTTGCGTAACAGAATTAGGATCCATAGTATAAGTTGCATCTGCTGGAGGAAAATCACTGGCATTAGGAAAAACATTTGCATTAGGGTCAGCATATCCTTCAGATGTGTAGTCCATGACGCTAGATGTTTCGGAAACTACTGTTTCACTGTCTCCCATACTTGACCACGCCAACAGTATAAGCTGCAAGTACACAAACATTATTCTTATCACAACTCAATGCATATCCTTCAAAACTCCCCCAGTCAGTGTTATTACTTCAATTACACATGTAATGATTTCAAGACGATCCTTAACATAAATTCTAAACAAATCCATATTCAACAACAACACTAAATTAGTAATTTAGCATTATATGGATAGTAATTATTGCCAGTAAGTCGTTTCCTATAGACTACAGTATCAAACAGAGATATAATTATCACCAGATTGTCAAATGAAGAAAAGAAGTTATTAAATAGACATTAAGCAGACAAGAAAAAAAAACCCTAATCCCAATAAACAGTAAACACTGATAAGAAAAGAAGAGCAATAGCTGCGGACTTACAAGAAGCTAGTCTGGAGAATTCCGAATTAGGTTTCTGAATTGCAGGTTTTCAACTTTTCTAATGGATACGCAAGAGAAAATGAGAGAGAGAGAGAGAGACGGAGAGCAGGGCATCTAAACCGGTACCAGGATTTTATACTGTGAATTTATCGGTGTGGCGCTTTTATACTGTGAAATTTAAATAATTCTTCTAAACAATAAATATTTGTCCACACTCCTCACTGATAAATTTAAAATTTATTTAATTTTTGAAATTTCGTTGATATTATTTGCTCACATCGGTTTTTTTTTTTTTTTTTTACATATATTTTCTCACTTTGATGTATAATATATTAGAGAAATTAATATTATTATATTTGCCTTTCTTAATCCACAAATATATATATATATATATATATTTAAAAAGTTTAAAATATTTAAATTCAGTGAATTAAATTGTAATAATTAAACAGGAAAAAATCATTTCTAACCATTAGAAACCTTTGGGGTGCGTTTGCTGTCCCACGTTTGACGTAACTTTAACATGGGACAGAACGAGATAAGGTGGGATAAAAATCATCAAATTTTGTCCCACCCAAGACCCTTGGCCAGACTTGTCCCATGCATGGAGCAAGTCTCAAAAAGACCTTTTTACCATTAAATCTTCAAAAAATCATAAATTTGTGCAATATATTATAACAATAATAATATATATTACAATATATATTATATATTATGTATATATATTATATAATATATATATATATATATACAAACTAAATAATATATAGTATATAATTTCTGTATATATATTATATACTATATTATATATATCTAATATATATATATATTATTATATATAATAATATTATATATTATATTTTATTAATATATAATACTAATACTAATATATATAATAATATATATAATATATTATTATTATTATTATTATTATTATATATAATAATACTGTATATATTGTATATATCTTATATAAATATTATATATAATTATATTTTATTATATATATTATTGTATATGTAATAATTTATATAATATTATAATATATATATATAATGATATTATATATACATATGAGGGGCACTCTTGTCATTTGAATCTCTTGTCCCGTCCTGTCCCAGCCATACCAAATGCATAACAATACAGTTAACAGTTCTGTCTCAGACATTCCAAATACAATATGGAACAACTGTCCCATCCTGTCCTGTCCTATCCCATCCTACCCTGTCATGTCCTATCTCTGTGCCAAACGCACCCTAGGTGATTGTTTGTAACATTGTTTTAAATTTTAACAGTTTATAACCTAGTTTTTACACTATAACCGTAATGCCCCTATAGAAAAAGAAAAAGTAAAAGAAAAAAATTCATTCTATTATTCAATAGAAACAAGTCAAGAGACTTAGCTCTCAAACAACCACCATCATCGATGAGGAGAGACCGCCGCAAAGGGGAGAGAAGACCGTGCACATGGTATAGACAACGCTAGAGAGGGAACCTCCATAGATAGGAGTAAAAACAAAGATTTGGTTGATTGATTTTGGTCATGATTTCAATTTTTTTATTATTTTTTTTATTATTATTATTTTTTGTGATTTGATGTTAGAATGTTGGTTAGGGATAACAATTGGTGAAATATAGTCATAATTTGTGTTGTTTGGGTTGGTTGAATTGATTTGGGGATGATTTTAGGGATTAGAAATTGATGAAATGTGAAATGAGTTGTTCATATGAAAGAAAATTTGAAAAGAAAAAAAAAACGTGAAACCTAGGTATTAAACCTTGAAAACGTGAAACATTGGTCGTAAATGTTGAAATTGTGAAACTTTGTTTGAAAACGTGAAACCTTTAAGGAAGAAAAAATGTTTTATGGTTTCACATTTCTGGGAAAAGTAGGCACGTTTGGTATCGTTTTTAAAATGATATTTTTGAAAACTATTTTTAAAATGGAAACCATGTAGGGATGGCAAACTCACCCGGCCGGGCCGGGTACTCGGCTTACCTAGGCCGGAATTTTCCGAATAAGACCTGGGCATTCCTTACCGACACCAGGTAAGGGTTGTCCAGGTACCCGGCCCAGATGTGTTCCGGCCTAGATCTGGGTATACCCGGATACCCAAATTTAAAATAAAATAAAATAAACGTAAGATCGATGGGGAATGGGAAGAAGCATATTGGAAACAGTTCCATGTTCATTACAAAAGCAGAATGATGAAATTATGAGAAATGTTTCAATCAGATAGATAAATAATTCCAATATCATCTCAACGTTGAAGCACTTTTCTCTACAAGTAGGTGTAAAATTCCCCATCAATTGTATATTTGTATGTTTCAATCAAACCAGGAAAAAGAAAAAAAAAAAAAAAGCGTTTTACTTGGACATCACTCATCAATCAAACAAGACATTGGTTGGTAAAATCAAAGCTTGCTAATAACAGTGAGTAAAACTATTGGCTATAGACAAAGGTTCATGGATGATAATCAATCCAAGTACAGAAGAGAATACGCAGAAGTTATTGGTTGTAGATGATAATCAATCCATTCCCCATCGATCTTACGTAGTATTTGCTGATATTTTCCCATTTTAAATTGGAAATCTAGTGTAAAATTGAATATGTGCTTCGTAATCCCCCCAAATTTCCATAAAGGTGTTGATTTTGTGACTACCTCAAGATGACATCAAATTTGATACATAGAAAAAATACAGTATTTCGTACCACCTTGAAACTTTCCTCTAAATTTCTGTTATTAAGACCATCTCCAACCCTGCGCCAAATCTCTCTCCATCTTCAGATTGCCACGAAATCGCCGCCAAAACCAACTCCAACCCATCTCCAAAACCCTCGCTATCTAAGGAAGATGAACAGTGCCGCGCAATACATTGCGTGACACTGTTCATCAGCGCAAGTACCGTGTTTTGTTTGGTTTTTTTCTGTTTGATCCCTTAGCTTTTATATAATCACATTTTTACCCTATTTAAAAATATTTTCTGATTATATCCTTTATTAAAGGGTTTTGTGTATTCACAATTTTACCGTAATAAATTAAAGTTATTCCAATTTGGTCCTTTTTATTATTTAATGATTTCTTTTTAATTTAATTATTATCGATATTAACATTTTTAATAAACTAAAATGAAGTGTATAATTAAAAAAATTAAATGCCATTTTTTAAAAGTTATTTTAATAAAAAATGCAATATTTTACCGAATTAAATTGAATATCTATTAATGTATTAATTTAATAATTTCGTATTATATTGCAATATTATGTTAATTATGGGGTGAAATGTTAATTGTGGAGAAATATTTAAAAAAGGGAAAGAAATGGAATATTCCTGGTAATATTCCTTATAGAGATAAATTTGAAGTAATGGATTGAAGATGAAATAGTGAAATAGAGTGACTGTTGAGCTATTTTAGTGCAAAACTTACACCAAATCCACTATTTGGGTTGAAGTTGCTCTAACCTCGCTTTATAAAATTATTGAATTATATATGTCGAATAAAGAATTTGTAGTAGTTCTATACAATTATTATTATTTTTTTAAAAAAAAAATTGCATTCTGTGTAGGAATACACGACCATGATTTTCTCCCAAATTTCCCTTATTTAACTAACACCTATCAAAGTTATGATTTTGTGACTGTATTGGAATGACCTTCTCATATTTTATTCATAGGTAAGTTATATTATTTCTAGTGGTTCTATGAAAAAAAAAAAAAAAAAAAAAAAAAAACGGGGTTAAACCCGAGTACAATCCGAGTATGGATACCCAAAAGTCCAACCGGGTTTTTCCTGGTTGGGTACCTGGATTCGAAAATAAAAACGGAAAAAACTTGTCTGGTAGGATAATCGAAAACTTTCGAAAATTGAAATATCAATTTTTACCATTTGTTTAATATTATAGTAATTATATACAAATTGATTAAATAATTAACCAATTTTTTTTTTAATGTAATTAATAATTTAAACAAAAGTTACCAGTTGAAGAAAGAGGAAGAGGAAGAAGAAGAAGAAGAAGAAGAAGACCAGCTGAAGAAGAAGACCAGATTGGCGACGGCAAGCGGCGATCGGCGGTGAGTGGGGAACCAGAGCAGATCGGCGGCGAGTGGAGGAGGAAGAGGAAGAAGAAGAAGAAGAGGAAGAAGAAGAAGAAGAAGAAGAAGAAGAAGAAGACGGGGGCGAGCAAAGGAGGAGGAAGAGGAAGAAGAAGAAGAAGAAGAAGAAGACGGCAGAACCTGAGCGACGACCGGCGGCAGTAGAGGCGAGCGACAACCGGAGAGAGAAGATGAAGGAGGAGAAAGAAGATGAAGAAGAGAGCAGATGAAGGAGGAGAGAGAAGATGAAGGAGAAAGAAGATGAAGATGGGCTGATGGGGTCTAGTTCAAGAGAAAAAAAAAAGAAAAAAATATTTTTTATTAAAATAAAATAGATATTACTGAAATGGGACCCACTTCATATGAAAAAACAAGTTTTTTTTTTTTTTCAAAATTTCCACTTTTAACACTGGTTTTGTTTTTCATTTTGTTTTTGAATTTTGAAAATAAAATGAAAAATGGTTACCGGAAGCGAATTCAAAATCATTTTTGGAAAACGAAAACGAAAACAGGCTGAAAAAAGCCTGCAAGACAGGCCCTAAATTTCCACGTTTTCTAAGCTAAGAAACATTTTTCTGGGAAAAAGTATAAGGTTTCACGTTTTTTAAAGAAAAATATACTGTTTCACGTTTTTTTGTCAGGGTTTCAAGTTTTTGTTTTGTGAAATCTTTTGGAAATTTCAAAATTTTAGAAAAATTTATAGGTCTTATCAAATACAACCCAAATTATTGCAATAACACAAAACTCATGTTATATAAACTAAAAGGAACAAAACTAATACAAAAACCTAAAAGATTTTACACACCTTAACCATTTCGAGAGCCAATTCAATTAATTTTTGACCAAAAACTTCCTCAAATAACTTCCCTCAAATCTTCAATTTAAAGCTGAAATCAAGCTTAATTGAAGATCTGAGTTTTCAAATCAATTTTTATTTATTTATTTATTTATTTATGAAAATCGGATTCAAATCTTTGTTGAAGTTAAATAATGGAAGAAGAAGAGAACTATCGTGAAAAAGAAGGAGATGAATGGAAGAAAATTTTAAAAAATTACAAATTTAAGTGGCTGGGGGTATTTGTAGAATTTGGCTATACATTGAAAGAATTTACTGCAAAAAGCTTATAAACAATTAAAATTTGAAACAATGTTAAAAACAATTTTTGCATGGCTATATTTGATAGTTTTCACAAATCAAACGACATAATCCAAATAAAAGAAATGAGGAATTGCATAAACATCCTCGGGGTTTGATAAAATTACATCGATATGACAGTTTTGGATATATACACACAAACTTCCCCTAACATTTGAAAAATGTTACACAAACATTTCCTATAGTTAGATGAGATTTGTTAACTCTTAACAGCTGTGGGCAATTCGGTCTTTTCAACCAAATAAAAAAATTTATTTTTTTTAATTATAGGGAAAAAAAACTAAAAAACCTAAAGAGAAAACTCTATCTCTACATCTCATCAGAGATGAAAATTTTCTCTATCTCAGATAAGATGGATTGCTCCATCTCCTCCATCTCATTAGAGATAGAGCGCTGTCGTTGCTCCATCTTTGACGAGATGAAGCAAATCTCTCCATCTTGTCGGAGATGGAGCACCGCCACTCCATCTCGTCGGGGATAGAGATCTGCTCTCTCCTCTCTTTTGTTTCCATGTTTGGTATATCAATCCTTTGTTTTTTGGCATTTGTGTTGTTGTTTTCTGCTTTTAATTGTGGCTATTTATTTATTTTATTTTATTTTTAAAGAAAAATAAATGATAAATTATTTATACCATGATTGTGACTTGTTTCGGTTAACGAAACTACATGATTTTGCTATAATTTTGAGGGATATATTGAGATTTAAATAATTTGGAAATTTTCATTCAAAATTTGTACCATGATTTGATAATAATTGACTGTTTTATTCAAATGAAAAAGGGAAACTTCTTGGATCAATCTCTATATGATTAATCAATCATTTTAGTACTTAAACATTGCAAATTGAAGTGTCTTTGTTTCGCTGGAGGGTTTTGACTTTTGATCATGACTCATGAGACAATTGATTTGTTGTATAGCATAACAAATTCGACCTAATCTAGATTTTTTTTGGGAGAAAGATGATGGATGATGGATAATGGATAATTGGATATGATGAGATGTATGGATGAAAATTTATTTCCCAAATTTCACATGATAAAGATGAAGATCAAGATGAATTTTTTTTATTTTTTATTTTAAAATTTTTGAAGTTGATTTCTTTTTTCTTTCTAGATTTCAGATTTAAGATACATTCATATTTTCTAAAAGATTTTTTTTTTAATGTTTATTTATTTATTTATCTTATTTTTTTAATTTAAAATAAAAATAAAAGGTATTTTAGACTTTTTACATCTTTGGTCATTGACTAACAGTTCCTAACTAACGATAGGGGATGTTTATGCAATATTTTTCAAATGTTAAGGGAAATTTATGAGTATATGTCTAGAACTTTCATATTTGTCAAATATTATCAAACCCTAGGGATGTTTGTGCAATTCCCCCTAAAAGAAAAAAGAAATTAAGATTTGAATAGTTTTCAGTCCATTTTCTTGTGAGACTAGTGAGTCAGGATCCATAAATACCAGTAGGTAGCTAGCAGCAGCAATTGTCAACAAACCTGAATCGTTGGCCGGACTCTTTGTTTATCGTCGTCTCTTAGCCCCGAAAGACCAGGGCATCTTGATCACCAGATTCTCCAATTCCGCGATCGTCGGAGCCCTGCCTGTTAACCAAGAGGTAGAACAATCCATTTACCGAATAAAGTAGAGAGTAATTTGATTCACTCAGTTGACGTAGGGTTTTCTGTTATAATGATTGTGATTTTGAGCTACAGTGGTAGACTTATAATTGTTTTTTAAAGATTTTTTTTTTTTTTTTTTTTGGCTGATCAACATCTTATAATGATAGATTCAATCTATACCATTCTAACTTCTAAGGTTTGATTTGAGTTTGAAGCTTATGGTGCCCTCATTAGATAGAATCGTGCTTCATTATATTTTAACAACTCATGTAAAAATCTCCGGTCGAACAACTACTTATTGAGAAATTCTATGATTTGAACAACTTATTAAGTAGTTCTCCGGCCCACTCTATGATTTTGCCCTTAATCAAACACATTTTATTCCTAAAGACATGATTATGATTTGTGGCTGCAAAGCTAATAAGTCCACATAGTTTGATCAAGTGTCTATAGAAGATGCTGAAAAAATTGGTCTGCTTGTCTGTTGTCTATAGTTTATATAGAGTAACTGATATGATAGGAGGTCGGTGATCCTTTCTCTCCTAAAAACTTAGTCTCTAGCACCCTCTTATGTTTCCGGACCAAATTTTCGTATATCAATTTGAACTGTGCGCATATGGTTCTCAAGAATCATGAAAATGTGATTAATCAGATTTGTTTAGAATTTCTTGCAGGCACACCCAAATTATCTGTGTAAGTGTGTCTTACAATGGTTTGTTTTTATGTACTAGTGCTCTTGTTTCATTAATTTGATATGAATACAGTTATTTTAGGTATGTTTGATATATATTGTGGGATACAATACCAACAAATACGGATAGATATTCATAACAATCTGTTTTTATGTCCACTAGGAGCAGTCATTATCATCTTCAATCAAGAAAAAAAAGATGGGTTTGGGTCCTTCGGGAGAAGGATTGTGACAGATTTTCATTTAGATTTTATGGTTTCTTTGAAGGCTTTGAGCTGTTTTAAATATATTGGATGTTTCACAAAACATTAAATTTCCTTTCTTAAAATTACACTTTCCCTGTCATCAATAAAGAGAAACTTTGCAAAACTTCAATATTCAAAAGCAAAACCATAAACAACTGGATACACAAGCAACATATAGATGCAAAATACAAACTCAAGTGTATTTGGAATGTGCATGAGTATACCCTAGGGGCTGGCTACTA
Organism: Acer campestre; assembly: GCA_954870605.1. Taxonomy (NCBI): domain Eukaryota; kingdom Viridiplantae; phylum Streptophyta; class Magnoliopsida; order Sapindales; family Sapindaceae; genus Acer; species Acer campestre. The sequence goes on along the minus strand of OX940799.1, from coordinate 15,908,837 downwards.
TGCAGGCCCTGGCTGATGCAGGGTGAATAGTGCCAGCCCCAGCCGGTTTGGGATGAATAGTTCCAGTTTTTTTTTTTATTCAAAATTCTTAAAATATAAATCATTAAATTTATAAAATAAAAATAAAACTTAAAAAAAAAGGTTCAATAATAAACAATTATATTAAAAAGTAAAAAAAATTAATTTAATTAAGATAAATAAATAAATAAATTATATTTTTCATATAATTTTTAAAATTTTGATTTGTAATTATGTTTACGGCTATGGTAACTATATTTACGGGTTTGGTAACTACGTTTACGGCATCGGTAACTATGTAACGGTTTCTTCAAAATTTTGATTGTAGCTACGTTTACAGCGACGGTAACTACATTTACGTTTTTGGTAACTACGTTTACAGATTTGATAACTACATTTACGGTTTCTTCAAATTTTGCTTGTAACTACGTTTACAGCTTTGGTAACTACGTTTATGGTTTCTTCAAATTTTGCTTGTAACTACGTTTACAGCTGTGGTAGTTATGTTTACGGCTTTGGTAACCATGTTTACGGTTTCTTCAAATTTTGCTTGTAACTACGTTTACAGCTTTGGTAACTACGTTTATGGATTTGATAACTATGTTTACAGTTTCTTCAAATTTTGCTTGTAACTACAATTACGGCTTGGGTAACTACGTATACGGCTTCGGTAACTACATTTACGTTTTCTTCAAATCTTGCTTGTAACTATGTTTATGGTTTTGGTAACTGCATTTACGACTTTGGTAATTACGTTTACGGCTTCAGTAACTACGTAGTTACTAGCAAAATTTGAAGAAACCGTAAACGTAGTTACCAAATCCGTAAACGTAGTTACCTAAGCCATAAATGTAGTTACAAATTTGAAGAAACTGTAAACGTAGTTACCACAGCCGTAAACGTAGTTACAAGCAAAATTTGAAGAAACCGTAAACGTAGTTATCACACCTATAAACATAGTTACAATCAAAATTTGAAGAAACCGTAAACATAGTTACCAAAGTTGTAAACGTAGTTACCACAGCCGTAAATGTAGTTACAAGCAAAATTTGAAGAAACTGTAAATGTAGTTACCAAAGCCGTAAATATAGTTACCACAGTCGTAAATGTAGTTATAAGCAAAATTTTAAAAAATCGTTAACGTAGTTACCAAATCCATAAACGTAGTTACCACGGTCGTAAACGTAGTTACAAGCAAAATTTGAAGAAACCATTAACGTAGTTACCAAATCCATAAACATAATTACTACAGCCGTAAACGTAGTTACAAGCAAAATTTGAAGAAACCGTTAACGTAGTTACCAAATCCATAAAGGTAGTTACCACAGCCGTAAACGTAGTTACAAACAAAATTTGAAAAAACCGTTAACGTAGTTACCAAATCCGTAAACATAATTACCACAGCCGTAAACGTAGTTACAAGCAAAATTTGAAGAAACTGTAAACATAGTTACCAAAGCCATAAGCATAGTTACCACAGCTGTAAGCGTAGTTACAAGCAAAATTTTAAAAAAAAACCGTAAACGTGGTTACCAAATCCGTAAATGTAGTTACCAAAGACGTAAATGTAGTTATTGTTGCCGTAAATGTAGTTACAAGCAAAATTTTGAAGAAACCGTTACATAGTTACCGATGTCGTAAACGTAGTTACGAAGCCCGTATGTGTAGTTACCGTAGCCGTAAATATAGTTACGAGTCAAAAATTTAAAAATTATATGAAAAATATTATTAACTTATTTATTTATCTTAATTAAATTAATTTTTTTTTAATTTTTAATATAATTGTTTATTATTGAACCTTTTTTTAAGTTTTATTTTTATTTTATAATTTTAATAATTTATCTTTTAAGAATTTTGAATAGAAAAAATAAACTGGAACTATTCATCCCAAACTGGCTGGGGCTGTCACTATTCACCCCTACATCACGCATGCAGTAGCTAGCCCCGTATACCCTAATAAGTAATAACTATTTAAATATCTATGAAGATTGGAGATATATAAATAATTGATCATGCATGAATTTCCCAACATATATATTACAAGAAATTAACCATTTGCACCTATCAATGATCACAATTTGGGCTAACTAGTTAGATAAGAGCTTTTAGAGGATGGTAAGTAGGGATGGCAATTTTACCCAGACCCGCGGGACCAGAACCGAAACCGAACCGCGTGGGTCGGGTCTGGGTCCTCTCTTTTGTGTTGTGGGTCGGGTCTGGGTCTAATTTATAAGACCCGAGTCGGGTCCGGGTCGGGTCTGGGTCTGGGCAAAAATTTGGACCCGAACCCGTAGACCTGACTGAAATGATATAATATATAAACCCCCAAAATCCCTAAACCTAATTTCTTTTTTCATTCTTGCTTCTTGCTGCCGACTATTCCTTTTTTCATTCTTGCTTCTTGCTGCCATTCTCAAATCTCAAAGCTCACCATCTCAAAGCTCGTTCCAGAAATCTGCTCGTTCAAAGCTCACCACTTCAACAATCTCTTCTCAATCTCATTAATAGAAATCTTTGCTTGTATTACTTTGCTTCTTCTCTCACCATCTTGCCGTCGTCGACAAATCACACCATCTCCGGTTTCCACTCGATTGATTGATTTCTCATTGTGGGTAAGTTTCCATTTATCATAATCATTAATGGGTTTTTAACGATATTGAATCGTGTTTTCATATTTTTTCTGTTTTTGTTGTTCTGTTTTTCGTGTTGATTCCTTGATGGGTGTTGAAAATTTAGTAAATTGTTTTGATTTCAGCTTCGACGGTACTCGATTGGGTGATCAAGACTTGATTCCAGCCTTCCAGGTTAGTTGTTATCCTTGTTTGTTATTTTGTTTTGTCCAAATCCAGACTCGATTGGGTGTATTTCTTTGCCTTTTGAATGATTTTATGTTATATATTACATGGTGGAAGAAGAAAAAACTCACGATCATGAAGAAGACAATTAAACATATCTGTTGGATTAAAAGTTTAAACATGAATTTATTATATGTAAATCTATTACACAAATTTAATAGATGTTTATGACATGTTTGTGCTGCACGTAACGTATCAAACATATCTGTTGCATGTTTACTTTATTTCATGTTTGTTGAATGTTGAATGTCACAGTAAATTTACAATTTGTTGGATGTCCAGATTTTAGAGCTAAATTTGGTAATTATTTGTATGTGAATATGTGATTTCTAAGATAATGATGGGAGCTTTTGAGCAATTTTCTTATTCCCGTATTCAATCCTTCGTTTTTCGAAACCTAACTGTTAATTTTCTGATCTGATGCATGTATAATCTGGTTTAATTCTCTTATAATTATGGTAGTTGAGCTTGCATTATCTTAGCTAATCGGTATTGAAAGTCTATCGTATATTTTAAGATATAGAGTGAAAAAAAAATCAATTGGTATTGCATTACTTGGTTGGGATGGTTACTATTTGAAACTTAATTACTAATCTGAAAACTCTTTATTGCGATAGTTTTTGATGGTTAATTACTAATATGAATTATCTGAAAATTTAGTTACTATTGATGATGATGAATGATATTGATGATGATGAGGTAATCATTTTGTTATCATGAATTTATTACTATTTGATAATTGATCTTATTGGAATATATACTAAATTGATTTTAAATTTAATGTTGTAGGAACTTTGGCAATTGGAAGTGTAGAGGAAATAAAAGGATAGAATGGAACTTTTGGCAATTGGAAGTGGAGAGGCAATGAAGGATTTATTTGTTGTGTCATTGATTTTAAACTAGTTGTGTTTGTTTTGATGCTATTTGTGTAATGTTTAATGTTGGTTTATGACTTTATGGATGACTTTCAATTTGTGTGGTAATTTCAATTATGAACTCAAGACAATCTTTGTTATTTTGTTATTTTTCAAGTTAATTATTCATGTATTGAACATGTTTTATTTGTTAAAAACTGAATAGGTTAAAAATTGAATAGGTAGAAATAAAAATAGAAAGGAAAAGCTAAAAAAAGTGAAATTTTTGTATTAAAAAAAAAAAAAAAATCTGTAGCGGGTCCGCGGGTCCACGGGTCCAGACCCGGACCCATGAAATTTCGCGGGTCCACGGGGCGGGTCTGGGTCTGCTCAAGACCTGCGGGTCCAGACCCGAACCCGAACCCGAAAATTTTCATGGGTCTGGGTCCGGGTCTGGGTCCAATTTTTTTTGGTGGGTCTGGGTCTGGGTCTAGGAGGACCCGACCCGAACCCGACCCATTGCCATCCCTAATGGTAAGGGACAACCTCATCAAACAATATATAACCAAATATATATAGCCGTTTAATTAACTTGGGACTTGGGTGCAGTTTGTTTTTTGGCCTTTGAATATTAAAATAGCTTATTTTAATTAAGTCCTTAATACCACTTTGATTAATCACACTTTGATTTGGGTGCAGTTTGTTTAATCACACTTTGATTTGTTTGTTTTTAATTTAAGATCATCTAATTACTTAAATATTAAGTGGTTTACTATTTTACCATCATCTTAAGTTCTTAACAAATGATTTAACTTTCAAAATATTTACTCTCATATCAATTATATTGTATTGCACATTACCTAATAGCAGAGATGGTAGTGCAACTCCCTTCCACACCTAGGGCTCATTTGGCACACCGTATTGGATTGTATTATATTGTATTGGATTATATTATCATTAATACAAACCTGTGTTTGTTGATGCATTGTATTATATCGTATTAGGTTATTTCTATGTGATTTTATTGTATTTTATTATATTATAAAAATATAATATTTTTTTAAAAATACTTAATAATTAATTTTAAATATCCTTACCATGAATAAATCAATAAATATTTTTATATAAAAAATCTATAAATATTTATTTTAATTGAAACAAAAATTTAAATAAAATTTTCCTGTGTATTTTGAAATTAAAAAAATATATATATTAACAACATAACACATATTTTATTAATATTCCATATTCATTGGAAAAAAAAAGTGTTTTTTCTAATACAATACAACATAATACCACAAAATATAATGTATTAGTTAATACGGTGTTTGATATATTAGGCAATTAAAATGTAGTAAAATAATACAATACAGTGCACCATGCACTGTATTGTATTATTTTAGTGCATTTTAATTGTATAATATAATATAATACGGCCAAACAAACGGGGCTCTAGTGTTCAGGGGTTCACGTCCCACCATATGCATTTTACAAATATGTGTGGAAGGTTTTCTTTCGATTTGTGGGAGTAGTTACATGTATTGTCTGATGTTAGCAGGTCTTGGTAGCCCTACCTATGTGATGATTGTTTCCACAACGCGAAGGAAAAATCAAGAGCATAAGAATTAAGAAAATTCTCAATAAACCCTTATCACCATCTCACAAGCACAATAGTACCCTCGTACCAAGCCCCAATCAAATCATTGAAAGATATTCTCACACTAGTGCACAAACCTCCCTTTTTTTTTTTTTTTTTTTTTTTTTTTTAATACTCTACTCTCAATTTGATTGATAATTCACAAATAAATGAATAAGAAATCACAAATCTAATTACATTAGAGAAATCCTAAATCGATTAGGAATAGGTTTTACCTAATGTTTAAGGTAATAAAATTTTCTAATTTACATCAATTAAGGACAAATTCTCTTAGTCCTAATCGGAGACAAATTCCAACAAATGTCTCGTTGTTAGGGGCATTTGTGACTTTCTAAATTTTCATCTAGTCAACCATTATAACTAATGGTAGTGAACGGAAAGCAAAGATTGCATATGCATACAGTTTCTCCAAAAGTGAGGGCATGAGTACAATTAATCCTAGATAAAATAAGAGAGCTTATTAGATTCTTAAAGGGAAAATAATTACTGCATATAACTTTGTTAAACTAGAGAACAAGATTAGAATATGGACCAATAATGATTAATTGTCAAACCATTTGACTTTTGTCTCCCAATGAAATGAATATTGATATTGTTATACCCGAACTATAAGCCAATTCCCACGTGGCCATTATATAAATAAAATGAGTTCAGATGTAAGAGTCTAAAGAAGCCCATCTTCTCCTATCTAGCAAAGGTCTCGGCCCAATACTAAGTTTGGGTCGAAACACGAGAATTGAGCTAGGCCGAAGAGCATGATCCGAGAAGCTCCGTTTTACGGACAGATCCCATCGGGGAAGGCAAATCGGGCAAACCATGCAATGTAGTGAATGAACCAAGAACAGAAGTCAGTCCTCGAATGTTGATATTCTGTCTAACCACACTCAACCTATCAAATGGACTTTTGTGTCACTCAACCAATGGTGCGACAACATCGAGATGAATACGTGTTGGCTAGACATTCAACCAACTTAAAAGTTAAGTGTCAGATAGGCTTTCAGCTGCCTAACTAGCATCACAACGTCAACCGAAGCACTCGAATAAGGATAATCAGACACATTTCCTTAAGTATAAATAGATGAACCAACTTCACTTATAAGGGACATTCTGTTACACATTTTGGTATTACCATTTCTCTAAGATTTATCTCTCTAAAAATTTGTACTGACTAGGGCGTCGAAGAATAAACACCGACGCCTAGTTGACTCTCCATTGACGTTTATTTTCTCTTTTAGGTACAAAAGTAATCCCGAAATCCACCCGAATTGCTCATGCAGTCCAAAACACCTATTGAAAACATAAACATATTAAAACTCAAATATTCTTTCATTGACTAGCTAATCAAACTGCCTACATGACAGTTTGACTATTGTTTACCGGTTTTCGTAATTAAACAGATGTTAACATCCACAATAACACAAGATTATTGACTCATAAAAACACACACGTCTTACGTATAAAATAAATAATAATAATGTTAGGCAGGTTTATAACCACCGGTATTTTGGACTCCGATATTCAAGACGCATCCGATTACAACACGGAGTTCATACCCACTGCAGCGCATATCATCCGAATATTCACCCACCGTTTTCACATGAATACCGACTATATCTCGGAGGGCATAATTGTCAGACCTGACCCTTACTGAGCACATTTTGGCAGCTGTCGGCATCAGCAAATACGGTCTCGACGCGTGTCCCGAGCTGTCAGACTTGAGGCTATAAAATGCCTCATTTTTACCTTGCATGGGACTTTTGAAATTTTCTTACCTTTAACTCTGAATAATTACTGTACACTATCAGTAAATCATTGCTGTAAATTCATTCTCATATATATATATATCTCCGTATCGGAGGACAGTATTCCGGAGGCTCATTTTTGCCCTCAACATTTGGCGCTAGAAGGAGGGGGTGAAGATCAACGCCTTCACGGAAACAATGAATCCACAGCCTGACGACGCCTATCCGAATGTAAACCTCGAACTGAGACCCCCCGGGACGAGCGATCATCCACAGATCCCGCAACAACAGCAGCCCCTTTATCCAGCACCGGCCAACCTGGGAGCCACGGGGGGACCACAACCGTTACCCGCAAACTATGGATACTACCCCTATCCAGGCCAGTTTCTGATTCAGAACCAAATGTTCGGTTATCAGGGACTTCCGCAACAGTATCCCCAGATGCCGATAAACCCGTTTTATCCTTCAATTCCGCAACAGGCTTATTATCCACAGGGTTACCCGCCGATGTATGCGACGTAGCAGGTGCAACAGGTCCCTCCGCAAGTAAACGATCCGGTAATTCAAGGGATTACCAGCAGATTGGAGACACTGGCTCAGAATGTAACAAGAGTAATCAACGTTGTGGATGGGGGTGGACACCAGGGGGACTCGGACGAAGTGAATTCCCGAGCGGAGGGAGATCTCCCCCAGGGACCGCCTACCGAACGAAGAAGAAGGCGTCACCATACTGCTCAGTTTGTGGAACCGAACCAGGGGGAGCACATGAATCAACAGCCACCGCAAAGAATTGCAGGGACAACTCGTAGCCGAGAAGAACGAGACGGTATTGTCCAGGAGGAAATACCAAGGAGAACAAGGCACCGACAGAGCCTTCCCGGCGGATCTCACAATCAAGAAAGAGATACCGAAAGGAACACCTTCGCTGATCCTGAGGCCTTCCGCGATCTACAGGATTAGCTCGCAGACATTCAGGACCAAATCCATTTCGGCCACCGACGTTCATCAAGCCATAGAGAGAGCCCCTTCACCGAAGAAATTACAACAGCACAGATTCCGAACAACTTTAGGATGCCCCGTAAAGATATGTGTGGTTTCGGAGGAACAGGTGACCCCGATGATCACCTTGATTCATACCTCGATTGGATGAATATGCAGGGAGCATCGGACGCCATTAAATGCAGGGTTTTTCCGTTGACCCTTTCGGGAGATGCACGAACATGGTATGAGGGCCTGAAAGGATAGAGCATATCTTCGTTTAATGAATTATCAAAAGAATTCCGAAGTGGGTTTGCGGCGAGTCGCAGAAGGCGAAGACATATGGTCCATTTGACATCCATCAAGCAAAAGGATTCGGAAACCATCAGAGACTACATGAAGAGGTTTACGGAGGCAGCAAGGCAGGTCCAAGACTTCAGTGAAGTGGGGGCCGTGATGGCTTTCACCCAGGGACTTCAACAAGGCCGCTTGAGTTGGTCATTGTCGAAGAGAGGCCCCACTACCTACCGAGAATTGATGGAGAGAGCAGAGAAGTACGCCACTGTCGAAGATGTCAGTGACAGTAAAAGTCATGCAACCTCTGCAGAGCCTAGTGAGCCCCCGAAGAGATGGGGGAGGCAAACCAGAGACAAGGGAAAAGAACCTCAGGTATCTAGGCAGGTTAATACCGGGAGTTATGTCCGGAACACAAGGGTGCCTCCGAGAGATAAGTTTGACCAATACACTCCCCTGAAATTCCCACTCGACAGAATGCTTGAGATAGCCAGCAAAGAAAAGCTGCTGCGACAGCCAGGCCCGCTACATACACCTCCCGAGAGGAGAGATCGGAGGGTATATTGCAAATTCCATAATGACCACGGTCATGAAACAAGGAGGTGCCGAGATCTCAAGGATCAGGTTGAAGAAATAGTACGGGGTGGAAAACTTCGAGAATACGTCAAGGCACAAGAAACAGGTGAGAAGACACCGAAGATAACACAACCAAGCCACCGATCCAGTGCGGTTGCACAAGACTCCGATGATGAAGAGCCCATCAATTACATAGATTCTGTACCCGCAATGGGGGATTTCGGGTCAACATCTTCAGGAAAGGCACCAGCTCCAGTGTGTTTAGCAACAGCCCTAGAAGAAGCTCCTCAAGACTGGGGACCAATCACATTTTCTACCACAGATACAACCGGAGTTAGATACCCCCATTGCGATGCTTTGGTCATCTCGGTAAAAGTAGGAACCCGTACGGTAAAGAGAACCCTCATCGATCACGGGAGTTCTCTAGATATTATTCATTGGGATCCATTGCAGAAACTGGGATATACTCTTCAACAATTACAGGCTTCAAGATATTGCATCAGGGGTATCGGAGGTCATCGAACAAGACCGGTGGGCCAGATAGATTTGCCAGTGAGATTCGGAACAAGACCTCAGATACGCACTGTTTGGGTCTGCTTCTAGGTGGTCGACATCCCTTTCCCCTTCAATATCCTGATCGGAAGACCAACTTTATACGCCCTCCGGGCGGTCACTTGTATTTATTCTTTGAAGATGAAATTCCCAACCGAAGCTGGCACGGGGGAAGTGAACGCCGATCAAGAAGAATATAAGAGATGCATCCAAATTGGGTCGAATCCGGTGCTCACCATCGGCAATTATAATGCAATGTCTCGTCCAATGCCAAACATGCCAAAGGTCAAAAAACCAAAGAAGAAACAGATAGGAGAGATAGCCGAAGCTGAGGCTTCCGATCCAACCCCCTTTGATGAGATCCATGTTACAAGTCTTGACCCCCGAGAGGTAGGCTCACAACCAGCCGGCGAGCCCACCGAAAAGTTGCTGAATGTCGTACTCCGCGACAGTGAACCAGAAAAAACAGTTCTCATCGGAGCCAGTTTGGACCCGAGAGTTAAAATGGAAATGATAGAACTCCTGAGGGAGTTTTCTGACATATTTGCATGGAGTCACACAGACATGCCCGGGATTGACCCTTCAGTAATTTCGCATTCCCTCAATGTTGATCCCATGTCAAGACCAGTATCCCAGAGAAGAAGATCCTTCAACAGTGAACGATATAAGGCGATAGCCACCGAAATTGACAAACTTCTTGCAGTAGGATTCATTCGAAATTTAGATTACAACGAGTGGTTATCAAACGTAGTTTTGGTGAAGAAGAAAGACGGAAGGTGGAGGATGTGTGTTGACTTCACCGATTTGAATAAAGCATGCCCGAAAGACAGTTTCCCTCTACCGAGAATAGACCAGATGGTAGACGCCACGGCATGCCACGAATTACTCAGCTTCATGGACGCTTATTCCGGATACAATCAAATTCGGATGGACGAGATAGACGAGGCCAAAACAGCTTTCATCACTGACCGAGGAGTATATTGTTATAAGGTAATGCCATTCGGCCTCAAGAACGCCGGGGCTACCTATCAGAGGCTCGTTAATCGCATATTTCACCAGGAGATCGGGAGAACCATGGAAGTATACGTGGATGACATGCTGACTAAATCAGTAACTGCTGAAGAGCATACTCCCAACCTCCGAAGAACCTTCCAACTTTTGAGACAGTATCAGATGCGGCTGAATCCCACGAAATGTGCCTTCGGAGTTTCATCAGGAAAATTCCTCGGATTTATGGTTCATCAGAGAGGGATCGAGGCCAACCCCGACAAAATCAGAGCTGTAAGGGGGCTGCTCCTGCCAAGAAAGGCAAAAGACATACAGAGGCTGAATGGCATGATTGTGGCCCTATCCAGGTTCATTTCAAGATTGACTGATAGATGCCTCCCGTTCTTCAAGGCTTTAAAGCACAAAGGGGACTTTTGTTGGACGTCCGAATGTCACACCGCGTTTGAAGAACTCAAAACTTACCTTCAGAAGCCTCCGATGTTGGCAAAACCTTCGGTAGGAGAAACACTATTCCTGTATCTAGCTGTTTCGGAGGTGGCAGTCAGCTCGGTGCTGATCAAAGAAGAAGGATCTATTCAGAGAGCGGTATATTATGTAAGTAAGAGCATGAGTGACCCCGAAACACGATACCTAGCAGTCGAGAAGATGGCAGTTGGCCTCATAGTGGCGTCGAGGAAACTCCGACCTTATTTCCAATCCCATCCAATTACTGTATTCACTAATCAACCACTCCGGCAAGTCCTTCAGAGGTCGGAACTGTCCGGAAGACTTACCAAATGGGCGGTGGAACTCAGTGAATTCGATCTTCAGTTCAAACCAAGAACCTCCGTAAAGGGGCAAGCAGTGGCAGACTTCATCGCCGAATATTCGAATCCTGAAATTCTGAGTCTATCCGCGGAGGTGGTGCCACAATGGGAAATGTATGTCGATGGATCTACCAACCGGCACGGAAGTGGAGCCGGAATAATCATCAAAACCCCCGACGGTAGTGTCACTCAAACAGCCCTCCGATTCGATTTTAAAGCCACAAACAATGTTGCTGAATATGAAGCACTAACCACCGGGCTGAAGATAGCGTTAAATATGGGAGCAGAACTTCTCACCGTCTACAGTGACTCCCAATTGGTTGTCAATCAGATAAACGAAAACTATCAGGCTAGAGACCCCGATATGAAGTTATACCTCAGAAAGGTAAAGGAACTGATGGGAAAATTCGTTCAATGTATGGTCATTCGGGTATCAAGAGACCATAATTCCCAAGCCGATGCTCTAGCAAAACTCGCCTCCACCATCGAAATTAAGCTTCCGAGAACTGTAACAGTATTCCGTCTCCCAGAGTCTAGCATACATGAAGACCAGGAAACCGCGGTACTAATCCCCGAGACAAACGCCGACACGTGGATGACCCCGGTAATGAATTATCTCCGCGACGGGACTTTACCATTTGAAAGAAATCTTGCTCAAAAAATCAGAAGGCAAGCACCCCGCTACCTGATAATTAATGGATCGCTCTTCCGGCGTGGTTTTTCTCTGCCTTATCTCCAATGTGTAGGGCCTCCGCAAACCAACCAGATACTTCAGGAAGTCCATGGTGGCACCTGTGACAGCCATTCAGGCGGAAGAAACCTGGGCCACCGAATAGTCCGACAGGGGTACTTCTGGCCTACATTGTTCAGAGAAGCAAAAGTATACGCGGAGTCATGTGATCGGTGTCAGAGAACCGGCCCTATACCACGTCTACCTGCCGAAGCATTAACTCCTATGTCCACGCCCTGGCCATTTGCAAGATTCGGGGTTGATATTATCGGACCCCTTCCTAGGGGAACCTCGGATAAAAAATTCGCTGTCGTTGCGATTGATTATTTCACCAAGTGGGTGGAAGCGGAGGCTTTGAAACACATCACCGAAGCAAATACAACGAATTTCATCAAGCATTCCATAATCTACAGATTCGGAGTTCCTGACACTCTAGTTGCTGACCACGGGACCCAATTTGACAACAACAAGTTACGGAAGGTGTGTTCAGATTTCCACATAAATCTGAAATTTTCTTCTCCCGCCCATCCTCAAAGCAACGGTCAGGTTGAGACTGTCAACAAGACAATCAAGATTCTCCTCAAAAGGAAACTGTAGTCTCGGAAGGAGGGATGGGTCGAGAAACTCCCGAAGGTTTTATGGGCCATACGAACCACACCGCATTCGGCTACAGGGGAAACACCATATTCCTTAGCCTTCAGAACAGAGGCAGTCATACCGACCGAAACTTCTATTCCTACAAGAAGGGTTTCTTCATACAACCCGGAGGACAATGATGAGGAACTCCGAGCATGCCTCGAAGAACTGGAGGAGAAGAGAGACATGGCGAGAATAAGAACGGCCCATCACCAGCTAAAAATCACCAAATACCATGACAGTAAAGCCCGAATTCGAAGATTCAACCCAGGCGACCTTGTCCTAAAGAAAATCCTACCTTCTTCCGGTAGTCTGGGGGATAGATGGGAAGGGCCATACATCGTGGATTCCGTATCAATGAAGGGAGCCTACAAGTTGAAAACCGAAGATGGTACGCCCTTGAAGAACCTATGGAATGCAGACCACCTGAAGAAGTACTACCAATAAACCCTGGAATCTGTAAGAAAATGTTAATTCGGTGTGTTAACATTCGGGTATGTTAAATATATATATATTCAGTTATGTTTGCATCCCTTTACTATCTATCGTCCTTTATCAATTATCGGATCACAATTATCTCCAGTGGGTATTAACCCCGAGAAATGCACCTTGAGTGCCAAAGACTCTCTAAGGGGAGCATAAAAGTCTCCAATATCGGAGCATAATTATCTCCAGTGGGTATTAACCCCGAGAAATGCACATTGAGTGCCAAAGACTCTCTAAGGGGAGCATAAAAGTCTCAAATCTCGGAGCATAATTATCTCCAGTGGGTGTTAACCCCGAGAAATGTACCTTGAGTGCCAAAGACTCTAAGGGGAGCATAAAAGTCTCCGATATCGGAGTACAATTAGTTCCAGGGGACATTAACCCCGAGAAAAGCACCTTGAATACTAAAAACCGAGTGCTATTGTCTCAGAAGTCACGAAGATATCACAATCATTCAGAAAATATTTAATTATTAAAATGTCATCATTCAGAATTACAATACTGTTTCTATGAAACTCCAAAACCCTCATACACCGAGTTAATAACGATTACAAGCAAGCAAAGATAAAAATCGAGAGAGAAGGGTCAAAATCTGATATCATTTCAATACCGATATAAAAGTACAGAATACATATCATTAGTTCATTCACAAATAAAAATAAAAATAAAAATTCGGTTTAACATTAACCTCCGAACAAGTACAGATGAAAAAATCAAAAGTTAAAAACAAAAGAAAGCAAGGCTGTCAAGCTCCGATAATCATTCTTCGTCGGCAGCTCTATCAGCGGGGCGGTTAGGAGCGAACCTCTCATCATCATCGGAGACTGCTTCAGGCTCGTTATCCGAGAAGGGCTCATCCGAGAAGGGCTCCTCATGAAATTTTTCGGATAAATCAGCCACCGAAGTGGCCTCAGCCCTTTTGCGATTCTCGGTAGCCTTCTTCACATCCCCCTCAAACGCCGAGAAGTCGAAGTCAGGGTACGAGCGAAGCAGGAGCTTCCGCACATCATCCACCGCTTTGTCGAAGATGTCCTCCTGCATCTCAGCAAACTCATCTGATGCCAGGAACATCTCGACACCGTTCTCGCCAAGCTCGCCCTTCATCCTCCGAATTGATTCGTTTGCCTTCTTTAGACGCCCCCGATAGTCGCAGAGCTTCGCCTGCTTTGTCCTGCAGAGGTCTTTGGCCTTCCGGTAGGACTCAGACATCCCACTTATTATGGATATCTGATGTCCCACCAGCTCCTCAGACTCTCGGAGCTTGACGTCTACGTCCCCCTTCTCTTTGCGGAGTCTGTCGAACCTCCGCTTAGCATCTCCGTACTTGTCTTCCATATGAAGAAGACTGGCGAAGGCCTGACATCCGAAAAACAATTCACGGAAACATTAAGGTCAATATTATCATCCGAAATGATTTACTTGCAAACAATTCATTGTCAAAAGAATTGAGCATTACCTGGAGAAAATGAGCTTGTCCGTGTAGGATTCTGTCGACATTCGACATCTTTCCATACCCGGAGATCTCCCTACTCTGGAGAAGATCCTGCCCATGCCTGCACAGGTACTCCACACCTGTTTCGGGATTAATGGGCTTAGTCCCGGAGCTAGACCCCAGAATGGGGGGGGGGGGGGGGGGGGTTCTGAAGTAGTTGGGGGAGACACCCGTGTCCCTCAGAGCCAGGCCACAGTGTGTTGACTCCGGTAAGTTACCGTCGGAGTCTATTATCTCCACATCCTCCACCTCATTCACGGGAAGTCCTCCCGTTCCTGGTGCGGAGGGAATTGCGTCGGGAACCCGAGAAGGATCCCCGACAATAGCGACTGACACGGAGGGTGTCTCGCCCCGCGTCCTCTTAAGCGGAGGGACATCCTCGAGGTGTTCCTCCTCATCTACAAGAGACGGAGGAGGCCTGATCACCCTCCGCTTTTTCTTTTCTGTGGCTCTTGCTTTGTCGGCCATCCTCCCCTTGGCGGTCTCGGTGATTTTCTTTGACAAAGAAAAAGACAAATAATGAGGCATAAACTCAGAAAGTATGGATACCGAAATAACCATTAACATCAGAAGCTTACTCTTCTTAGACAAAGTTTTTTCTACTTTACGTCTTCTGGCCTCCGTAAGATCCACGATGAATCCTAACTCGTGCAACCTTCGGTCGTCCAGAAGAAAGTCGACGTGTCTCCTATCGGGGGAAACTAGCCAAGTGTCTGAAATACGCTTCCGCTCCTCTCTGGTAAGATCCTCCGATGGTACACGCTCCCACGCAGCTGCCGAAAAAACACACTTAGCAGATAAACGAAGTAAAAAACAAGCAACAAACAAAGTTAAACACCGATAAATCACGGGGGATTCCAAACACCTGGGATGTTGAACACTGAGCGAACTCTCTGAGCTTTGCCACCGAGCCGCAGGTCTTTGCCCCAGTCGCCACCCGCGACAAACCAAGTCTTCTTCCACTCCTTATTTGAAGACGGCAGAACGGTGATCAGAGGTTCGCCGTCTTGCTTATCACGAGAAGCAAGAGCCCACCAGCCATCATCCCCCGATTTATGGGAGTAGAGGTTGTAGCAGTGTCCAATCTCCGCAAATGTTGGAGGCGAATACTTCATTCCCCGCCACAATGAATACATTCCGATTATTACTCTCCAAGCATTCGGATTTAATTAGGCCGGGGCTACCCCTATTTCCCTTAACACCCTCCTAAGGTACGGTTGTAATGGTAGTCTAGCCCCAATCTCCAGGAATGCAGGGTGGAAAGCCACCGATGATCCTTCCGGATTGCTAGCTCTCTCTCCCACCCTCGGGATCCTCAGACCCACCGTTCTCGGGATTGAGAACTCTGTGGCAAATTTATGTAACTTCGCCACATCTATCCTATTCTCTTCTATATGGTTGATAGCAAATCTCGTATGATCTATCTTATCTCTGACAACCTCCTCGGAGTTATACCCCGCAACACACCCAACAGGACCGGCCCCCGAAGTACCGGCCTGAGCATTTTGAGGCAGCTGCTGAACCTCCGGACTACCAACATCCGAATCATCTCTACCCCCGAAGACACTCCTAGTGCTACTACCCGCGGACACTCTCCCCGACGTAGACTCCGAAGAGTCAGATCCTGAACTAGACATGTCCCTACGATTCGGAACCCCAACCTTCCTCACCATCAGGACACTTTGACACTTTGACTACTGCTGAAGGTAAAGAATAAATATTTTGTTTCGGAGTCTAACCTGTTCTTTTCTACTTTTGTCCTCTCTGCTGAAAATACCGAAGATGCTCTGATCAATTGCAAAGACACAAGTGAGGAGTTTCAATCTCTACACCACTATATATAGGGGACAAAATGCGCGGGAATACGCAACGCCAGAATCGAGGCCACCGCGAAATGACACCTGTCTGCCGCCATCCATGGATTGCCACGTGCCATTCGCCAATTGCACGTCATGCTGATCACACGATCACAAAGATCCTGTATACTGACACTGAGTCCATTCTTGAAGGCCGATCAATCAACTCCCGCAGTCGATCACATCCCGAGAATCTCCGACTGAGGGACTTGAGGGGGAAATGTTAGGCAGGTTTATAACCACCGGTATTTTGGACTCCGATATTCAAGACGCATCCGATTACAACACGGAGTTCATACCCACTGCAGCGCATATCATCCGAATATTCACCCACCGTTTTCACATGAATACCGACTATATCTCGGAGGGCATAATTGTCAAACCTGACCCTTACTGAGCACATTTTGGCAGCTGTCGGCATCAGCAAATACGGTCTCGACGCGTGTCCCGAGCTGTCAGACTTGAGGCTATAAAATGCCTCATTTTTACCTTGCATGGGACTTTTGAAATTTTCTTACCTTTAACTCTGAATAATTACTGTACACTATCAGTAAATCATTGCTGTAAATTCATTCTCATATATATATATATATATATCTCCGTATCGGAGGACAGTATTCCGGAGGCTCATTTTTGCCCTCAACAAATAAAATAAACGTACAGGTTCTTTTCTGTTGTGACGTTAATAGTCACAAATTCTTACTTTTCCAAATTACCCACTCAATCTAGCAACCGGTATGGAATAAGTCTAAGTGGTTGTTTAATTTGTTCTAAGATAAAGTCCATGGTATTTTTATCTTTCATTTATTTTGACCTAAAATATTAGTCGGGGAAAGTTTGTATGCAAATTAAATATTTTGACTAGTATTACTCGATCTTGGGGCGAAACATTCTCATGTTGAATTAACTCTTTTTACCATCAAATCATATATATTGAGTGATGGTACTAGTATTACTCATTTATTAATTACCGTGCATACTTAATTAAGTGTTAAGATCTTCTTATAGTCTTGTTTTTTCATAACTCTATTTTTAAAAGTAAGTGATCAAACACCTCCTTGCATTTAGAGAGAGAGAAAAATAACAAATGTTGATAATGTAATTTCTTTTAGAATTGAGGGTCCCTAGATTAGAAAAAAAAGGAAGAGGATCCTTACTGATAAATTATGCTACTAGATACAAAACAAACAATTACCAACTTTGCTGAATAGATGATAATTAGTAAAAAAGTTGATTTATACTGAGATTATTTGCTGGCATACATAAATTTTCTTTCCACCCAAACACAAGTGGATACAAATCAAGTCTTATTTAGAAAAGTACAAGTATATATTAGTGCTTTAATATTCCGTTACTAGAGATAATTTGATTCCTTAATGATCAAATAAAATTAATGGGGTATTTAGGCTGCTTGTTTGGTGTAAAAAGCGCCCAAAATTTCTTAAAATCAGGTGTTTTATTGTCCTCATCAAACATGGAGGCAATTGATGTGATTAGTTTATTGATCTCCCCCGGTTCATGGAGGAGAATCTCTACCGTTTTACTTTTTCCGCTTTACCTTTTTATTTTCTAGGTTTCTAATTTTTTCAGTTAATTAAGGCAATTGATGTGATTAGTTTATTAATTAATGTAATTTTGGTTTTAATTAATGTAACATTGATGAAAACAAGTGCAAAAAAGGTAATTCTTGAACCTACAAACACGAAGCAACTGATGTCAAACCAATAAACCATCTAACACACAATAGAAAGCAAGAATAAGAACACGACGGTTTGTGCTTCAGCAATGTGTCTACGTCAACATGATGGTGATGATTATTTCCACAATGCAAAGGAAAAATCAAGAGCATCTATAGACTATAAGAAAACTCTTAATAAACCCTCCTCACAATCTCACAAGCACAATACCCCTAGTATCAAGCTCCAATCAAATCCTTAAAAGAGATTCTCACACTAGAGCACAAACCTCTCTCATATTTTTACAGTAGGCACTCTACACTCAATTTGATTGACAATTCACAAATAACTACATAAGAAATGATCACAAGTCTATTTATATTAGAGAAACCCTAAACCTATTAGGAATGGTTATTGCAAGGTTAAAAGTAGTAAAATTTTCTAATTTACATCACTCGAGAACTAATTCTCTTAGTCCTAATTGGAGACAAATTCCAACAAATATCTTGTTGTTTAGGGGTATTTGTGATGACTTTTCCACATTTTCCATTTAGTCAACCATTAATTCTAACGGTAGTCATGAAAGGTTGTTCGTGTAATAAAAGTAAACATTGCATATGAATTTAATTTCAACAAAAGTGAGGGCATGAGTGCAATTAATGCTAAATAAAATTAGAGAGCTTATAATTAGATTCTTAAAGGGAAAACAAATTATTATTATTATTTTTTAAAGTATTACACTATTACATAAATTTGGGGTTTTTTTTTTTGGGGAGGGAGGACTTGAACCCGCAACCTTGTGGTGCATGTGTGAGGGGTTTACCACTGAACCAACCTTATCTCATCTAAAGGGAAAATAATTACTGCAAAGAACTTTGTTACGTACACTAGAGAAGAAGATCAGGATATGGACCAATATTAACGAAGTGCCAAACCATTTCACTCTAGTCTTCCAATAAAATGAATATTGATGTTAACATCCACAAACACAAAATTATTGACTCATAGAAACACACAAGTCTTGCATAAAAATGAAAGCATACAAACAAGTTCTTGTTAATTGGCTGTGATGTTTTATTTTATTTATTATATATTTTTTTTAACAAAGTCTGTTGTGACGTTAATAATCACAAATTCATACTTTTCTAAAATACCCACTCAATCGAGCAACCTATTGAAATTTATAAGATGTCATATATAAGGTTATGTTTAGAAACAAAGGAACAAGTCTAAGTTGTTGTTTAATTTGTTTTAAGAAAAAGTTCACGGTTTTTTTTTTTTTTTTTTTTTTTTTTTTTTTTTTTTTTTGTATTACATTTACAACTATTATAATAGAATTGTCGATGTAAGGTCCAGCCATAGAAAATATACCAAGCCCATATCGAAGCTCAGACACATGACCTAAGATCTGGTTTGATATCTGGTTGTCTGATAAGTGTAAAGTTTTTAATTAAATATATAATATATTGAAGAGGTGCATGGCATGAAAATAAGGCAGGTGACCATTTCATATGACCCATTAACATGACCCAAACTCATTTGAAAATAGTGGTTGATGGGTCTAGTTTATCGGATTGGGTTGTTAATAGGTCAACCTAATAAAACACGAAATATAGTGGGTCGGTTTTGGGTTAATTCTTGAAAAACCATTAATTTTTTAATAACCTGTTTATAAAGATTTAAAAAAAAAAGTATTTATGAAATTTATTGAAAAATAACTTTGTATTTAATGACTAAATAGTAAATAAATTTTAATAATCTAAGTTATGAAATTTATAACAAAAATATTACTATAATTATGGGTAAGACAAACGTGATGGAAATGACTTTGTACAGGAGAGACTTGATAGAAGGGTATGTTGATTTGATTGGAAACAACTGTTTCCACGTGCTTATGTCACCCATCTAGAATTTTGACACTCTGACCATCGTGCCCTTCTTCTGGATACCGCAGGGCGTGCTAATATGGCTTGTGTTTCGGGTTGAAGAAATCGTAGAAACTTTTACTTCGAGGCTTGTTGGGCAAAAAAGGATGTTGTCATAATCTGGTTACTAATAGTTGGAACCAAGGTAAGTAATAGGGGTGATATGCAAGGGATGGTTTCTAAGATTCGTCATTGTACTAAGGTGTTGTCTGAGTGGAACCGAATCAATATAAGTAGATTAAGCCAAATTAAAAGGAGAGAGCTTCTTGAGGCAACTAATAACATTCGTGTTGGTTCGTGGAGTTGAATTAGAGATAATGAAATGTAATTTTATCATAAATTTTGGGATACAGTTGATCCAAGTGTTACATCTGCATGTCTTTGTTGTTTGAATAATGGTGATTCTTTAGAAGTTGTTAACAATACGTTAGTGGTTCTCATTCCTAAAGTTAAAAAAGCAGAGCATATGACAGAATTTTGCCCAATCAGCTTATGTAGTAATGTTACCTATAAAATTGTTTCAAAGGCATTGGCAAATCGACTCAGATTGGTTCTAGGTGAGGTGGTGTCAGATTCCTAGAGTGCTTTTATCCTAGGTAGACTAATTTCCGATAATGCTATCATTGGTTTTGAGTGCCTTATATGCGATAAGGACTAGGAAACGCAAAGTGGGTTCGCTGGCCCTGAAGTTAGACATGTCGAAAGCCTACGACAGAGTTACATGAGGCTTTTTAGCCAAAACGATGCAGCAACTTGGGTTTTCGGATTAGTGGGTGGCGAGGGTTATGAATCGTGTTTCTTCAGTTTCCTTTTCCTTTTTAATAAATGGAGAGGTGTGTGGTAAGCTAATTCCTTCCAGGGGTTTTCGGCAAGGCGACCTGTTGTCCCCGTACTTGTTCATTCTTTGTGGAGAGGGGTTATCATATGTGATTAATTTGACGGTTTCTAGCGGATCCTTGACTGGGTTCAACTGTAAAAGGGCATGTCTAAACATTTCCTATCTCTTATTTGCTAGTGATAGCCTACTTTTCTCTAAAGCGATGGATTTAGATTGTGCTACTATTTGAAAAATTATGGATGATTATTCTATGGCTTCTGGGCAGGTTATTGACATGCCCGAACCGGTTCTAATAAAATTACAATTATCTATGCTATTCTACCACGGTTAATTAAAGAGGTGCGTGGGTGGTTCACCCATTGCAAGTGTACAAGTCGTACAAGTAGTAAATGGTACACTAGTAAGGGTGGTCGTTCCCATGAGGAGGTTGATTAGCTAAGTAGGCTCTAGGTTATCATTGATTATCGGTTCTAATTTCTAAACAAGTTCACTAGTTAATGCTATCTAGATCAATTATACTAAGCTTGCAATGAATTAAGGATTAAGCTAGATTAAAAGATGTTAGGGGATTGATTCATTCAAGTAACAACCATTTAATTAACCAATCATTCATTAAGCATATTCACAACCATTCTAAGGCATGCATTTCATTATTAACAATATAAAGTGCCAAATCCATCATCTTACACATAATCTAAAATCATAGATAAGTGATTGAGAGAGAATTTCGGAATAGTGATATAGAGATTCTCTAATTAACCAAAGTATGAATTACTTAGAAAAATCTCTATAAATGGATAGTGAAATGATCATACACATAGTTGGACACTTAATGCATGAAATCAACTACCAAGTGTGCTTAAATAGATGTATATGAAAGACATATCATCCACATATCATTATAGTTCATAATACACACATACAAAGCCTTAGAGAGTGAAATAACAAATGAATTGATTAATCAATGGTCTAGTTACAAGAATTACATCAATCCCTTAACAAAAGGGTTTAGTTACACAAGGAAGAACATAAACTAGAAAATACAAAAGAAGAGTAAAACAAACCCATTTGGATTGATTCTTGGCCAAGATGACTCCTCCTTGCAATCCAAGCACAATATCCTTCTAGAGCAACTCCAAGAGAGCAAGTCTAAGTAACTCAAAGTGGTGTTTGGCTACTTAGAAAGTGATGGGAAAATAAACTACACTAGACTAAGTTATCTAAAATGTGTAGTCTAAGATAAGATGAAAATATCTCTATTCTAATTATCTAAGTAGTAAGATGTGACAAAGATGTCTAAGCTAAGTTATCTATAAATATCTAAAGTGGTAAAGTGTGTTTAACAAGATTGGAGAGTCAAGTGGTGATGGGAGAGGCAAGTGGGACAAGTTGGCATCATTTCCAAGAATTCCTGCTAGTTCGTACGCTTTGGCTCACGGGTTTATTCCCGCCGGAATGAGGTCACAGAGATTTGTTGGTGTTTCCAACGTGTTTAGCTCCTTTGGCTCGGAGGAAATATCTCTCGACATGAAAACGTGGAGTTCCCGCGTGTTTGGACGTGTTCTTCGCGTGAGAGAAGCCTCTGGAAGTGAGCTTGAAGGTTGGACGGCCATGGATGTTTGAGGGTTTGGAGACTTGGGAAAACATTTGCATGAGAGCCTCAAAGTTAGTCCATTGTGATCGGAAGGATGTGGCGAATCGATCTGGTCAAAGATCGCTAGAAAATTCATCGAAAACAACCGGAGAAAAAGCTAGGTCACAATTAGGCGAGTCGGATCTGTCGCGGGTTTGCTTGACCCGACTAAAGGTAGAAGACGCTGACGTCAGGGTGACGCGCGTGATCCCTAAACGACGTCGTCTCGCTGCTGATGTGGCACCCTTCTACTGTGCTTTACACGGCGATTTACAAAATATACCCCCGTACTCTTCCTTAATAGCAGAATGTGCAATAATTTTTCCAGATTTGCACTTTGGCCCCTGATTTTCCATAATTACGAAATTGCCATCCTTTGCCCATGATTTTGCTACTTTCCTCTAGTTTGGTCCAAAATACCCCTGATGAGCTAAAATACATGAAAAACACTTATTTACAATATTAATACCTAAAAGGGCTCGAAAAACGGTTATAAAAGCTAAGTAATGAAGCGTTAAATGTGAACATTTGGAGTGCGATCGGTCATAAATTTCGAGAAGTCTGCTATTTGTGTTAGTAAGTCGATCCCTTGGAGGGAGGGGATTCACCTTGCCAATATTATTGGAGTTCTGTTAGTTAAATGTCACGAACGTTATCTGGGGCTCCCTAATCTGAATTGTAAAAATAAACGTCAAATGTTTAATGTTATCAAGGATCGGGTTTGGGCTAAAATCAAAGGCTGAAAGAGTAAATGTCTGTCAACTGGTGGTAAAGAAATCCTCCTTAAAGGGGTGATTTAGTCAATCCTGACTTATACTATGAGTTTATTCAAGTTGGCAAGGAATTTTATCGTTGATTTGCACAGACTTTGTAATCGTTTCTGGTGGGGTAGCTCGAAGAAGCATTCGAAGATGCATTGGTGTAAGTGGATAAAGATGTGTGCTAATAAGAGTGATGTGGGTTTGGGGTTTCAGGACTTAGAGACCTTTAACTGAGCCTTATTAGCGAAACGATGCTGGAGACCCATTAAAAATCCAATTGGTAAGGTGCTAAAAAATTGTTACTTCCTTGAGTCTTTCTTCTTGAAGGCATATCCGAATCAGAAGGGCTCTCTAATTTGGAGAGGTTTACTTTAGGGTCGTGGCACCGTTGAGACAGGTTCCAGGTGGAGAATTGGGGAATGGTAAGTCAATTCTTATCTATGGTGATCGTCGGGTTCCTAGACCGTTGACTTTCAAGATTCTTTCTCCTATGATGTTGCCTGTTAATGCTACAATTGACCAGATCAAAACCGTGTCAGGTGGTTAGAATTTGTCTCGATTGCAGGAGGTCTTTCTAAAAGATGATGTCGAGATGATTTTAAGTATTCCAATTGCTTCCTCTGCCCAGGAAGATGTGTTGTTATTGCACTTTGACAAAAGCGGGATTTATTCGATTAAAAGTGGCTATCATGTGGGATGAGGGATGGTTTTTAATCCAAGCTCCTCAAGCCTGGACAATTTGTCTTCATGGTGGAAAATTTTATGGCGTCAGAATATCCCTTTAAAAGTAAAGATCTTCATGTGGAAAGCTTGCCGCCATTGGCTCCTACACTGTTGTATTTGGCTAATCGTGGCATCCTTACGAATGGTTACTGTCCTTGCCGTCATCATCACCCTAAGACAACGTCTCATGCTCTTTGGGGCTGTACTGGTTTGGATCAGGTTAGATCGTCCTACTATTTCCCAAAGGGATTACACTGTACAGAGGTAATGCACTTCCATGACTTTATGCTCCTATGTTCTCGCTGCCTTCATCAAGATGAGTTGGAACTTCTTAATATTGTGTTTTGGAGGGTC
Organism: Acer campestre; assembly: GCA_954870605.1. Taxonomy (NCBI): domain Eukaryota; kingdom Viridiplantae; phylum Streptophyta; class Magnoliopsida; order Sapindales; family Sapindaceae; genus Acer; species Acer campestre. The sequence goes on along the minus strand of OX940799.1, from coordinate 15,884,387 downwards.
TAGTATCGCAGAAACCAGCTTGTCCATTTCTCTATTACAATAGCTTCTGAGGACATTGTCTAATGGGCTAGTGAGTATATATTGGAGTGGCGGTTTGCTACACCCTCCTCCATAGCCCATCTAGAGCACATGCGTTTGGAGGATCCCAAATGGATGCCTCCGGCGAGAGGATGTTTTATGATCAATATTGATGCCTCTGTTTGTAGCTTGTCATAGCTGATTGAGATGGGTATTGTGATTTGGGATGAGAATGGTGTGGTGAGGGCCTCTAGTGTTCAAAGCTTAAAGGCGATGTTTTCGCCCCTCATTGCGGAATCAGTGGCGGTCCTCTGTGGCATTCATCTTGCTTTGGATAGGGGTCTGATCCCTTTTTAGATTGAAATGGATTCTTTAAATACTGTTGATCTTGTGAATAAAGGAAGCCCCCCTCCTGTTGATGTTGGGACTGTTATTGATGATATCTTAGCTTTGTTGGATTCTTTTTCGACTTGTTCTGTTCTTTTCACCGCTCATAAAGCTAATGTAGTTGCGTATAGCCTAGCTAAGATGACTTTGTCAAATGGTTTCAATAGTTGTTGGCTAGAGTCTTGTCCTCCCTGCGTGGAGAAGTTAGTCCTAGATGATTTATTAGGTTGAGTTTGTTTTGCTCTGTTTTTTTGTTTTCTTCTTCTTTAAAAAAAAAAATAAAAATATGGGTATGATATATTTTAATAATTACTTAAAAAAAAAAAAAAACTTGTTTTATTTTATTGAAAGAGAAAAAAATTCCTAAATTTTTCCAATTTCTAAATTAAAAACTATAAAACTATAAATTACTTATATCACTATAATATAACCCTAACCTAACACTAAAGTAGTGGTCTTCTATCATCTTAAATTTTTTTATCGTCAATTCCTAGTATGTTTTCTTTTTGGTGTTTTGTATTACTATGGTGCCTCCATTTCCATGCAATTTAACTTCATGGACTTTAAATTTGTTCGACAATTGGTATTTAATATTAAAAAACCAACTTGTTTATTGACAAATTTTTCTAAACGTATATAATATATGTATTTTTTTTACGGAATATGTTCTCTTCAATATTTTTTTTTGTTATATAAACAAATATCATCCTAATTACTAAGTCACAGAATATTTAATTTCCTAGTTTTTTTTTTTTTTTTTTTTTTTTTGGATTTTTCTTAATAAGATGTTTTTGATATAAATGTTAGTGCCTACGGTGGACTTGATTGCATGAGTTTGATCATGCTATAGTACTATTTACTTTCAACTTTTTAATAATTCTCAAATATAATATTTTGCAATGGGTCAGATTGGGTTACTCATTAATTTAATAAATGGTTTCGGGTTTATATATTTAAACCCATTAAACTAACATGCCATGTTCGAGGGAGACGATTTTAATACGACACGGACATTATACGACACGAATTCGCACTAACACGACCCATTGCCAGGTCTAACTCCCACTAATCGAGATAAAACTTGTCAATTACGTATTATGGGATTCGAACCCCTGACCACCATATGTAGAAGGGATGTGCAGTACCATCTCTGCTAAGAGATGATGTACGTGAAAATCCATGGTGTTTTCATTTTTCATTTATTTAGACCTAAATATTAATTAGTCAAGAGAAAGATTGTGAGCAAATTTTTGACTAGTATTACTCGAACTTGAGGTTGGAAGCCTGGAACATCACCAAGCTAAATGAACATCATTTACACCAAACTACATTGTACAATGATACTAGTATTATTCATTTATTAGTGCCAGTTTGATATTGTTTTTTAAAAGTTAAAATCATATTGAGAGCGGATATTGACACCCATAAAACTTATTAGTACACCCATATTTTATTAAAAAATTTAATTACAAAAATATCCCAATAGAAATTTACCAATAAGGACAAATTATTTTAATTAAAAATTGTAAGGACCTCTATTTTGAGATTGGCTTATTTCATGACATACCACATTGGGGATGATTGCGTTGTGGGTAGCTTAGGTCATCTTGATGATTATCAAGGCAAGCTTCCAAGCATCCCGGTGACTTCAAGATCAAGAGCTTCAAAAGGTATATCACTTGACCTTGATTCTTGAAGAGATTAGGTGCACACACACACTTGCATGCATCTTTATCTAGCTTGCATTTGTTACCATGCATATGTGTTTCATTGATTTGTGCATCTATGTCTTTTAGCACACACTCACTTTCATTGCATTTTTATGATTGCATTTGTGGTTCTCGTAATTGTGTGCTTATATGCTTTATCATCACACTTATGCATTTTCATATATTGCATATCTTTTGTGTGTCACATGCTTGGTGATTTTTCATGATGTTATCCTTTCCCATGCATGTTATATATTCACAACCACACTTGCACTTCATGTTAGTCTTAAGTGTGGTGTAATTCGTTTCCGTTTGTGTGATCGGAAACGTCCGCGCTTGCACGATGGTGTGCATATCTTAGCGCGATGGTTGACCACTTGAGAAGGACTCATTCTTCTCTTGGATAAGTGTTAGATTTGGTTTGGTTGATTGGAGTAAAGTGTCTAGGTTCAAAATATTGGATTTCAATGATTTAAATGTTTTTCAAAACTGACCTTTGTATGGTCTTGTGACCATAACTTTTTACACAAAGTTTTAAATTGAGTTTTGTAAAATTCTGGAAAAACTAGACACTCATACCTTTCCAACGATATATTATTCGTAATATTTCATGACCGTTTGGATTGGTTTTGAAATCTCCAAAGTGACCACCAAAACAGGGCAACTCTGTTGTTGTCCGTTTCTGACCTTTGGTCACTCCATTGACCATAAATTTTTCTACATACATTTAAATGTCATTCCATAAATTGGAGTATAAAGTAGACTTCCATACCTTTCCAACGATATATTATACGAAAGGTTTCGATGTCGTTTGGTCATGTTTCGGAGCGCTCGAATCTCGAGCTGGTGCGCTGTCGCGCCTATGCGCTGGTGTGATTGCGCTTGTGACCAGCGCTACTCGACCAGCGCTTTTGGTCCAGAGATTTGACGCTGGTCGTGCGCCTGTGGCGTGCGCTGGTGACCAGCGCAATGTGTGCGCTGGTGACGTGCGCGTGTGACCAGCGCAACCTCACCAGCGCCAATGACGGGATCTGAAGAGTTTTTTTCCAAAACGACGTCATTTCTTCTAGGGGTCCTATATAAGTATCATCTTCTTCCTAGCTTGTTTTTGTGAGCTCAAAATCAGAACCTAGAGTGAGAAACTCAAACCCTAGAGAGAGAAGCTCCCAAGAACTCACCTTTACTCAACCAAACCACTTCCATGTGCATCTAGCTTCTTCCTAACATCATTCAAGCATGGGATCTCTTGTTTTCTTTGACTAGGTAACTTCTACATGTCCTAGAACTTTGTATTTCATTCTTATGACATGTTTGCCTAGGTTTAGCATTTATTTGTTAATTAAATGCATGTCTCCTTTGCTTATTGTTATTTCTAGCATGATTGAGACTTTGATTGTTGGTTGAGATGAGTTGTTTGTGATAGCTAGGATTGTTTTGTGATTGATAACATCTAGCTAAGTATGTATGCTTTACATTTAGGCATTCTTGATTAGGACTCATTGATTGCATTAGTTAATTGCATTTATTATCCTTGCCATATTCATTGACAACATGTGTTGATTGGCTTTTAATTGACAATTGCACTTGTTAATTGCATTTATTGTCATAGCCATGTTTATTGACAACTTGTGTTGAGTTGGCCTTGTTTGTTGACAATTAGATTGCTAGAATCACTTTGCATCTAATTGAGTCCTCATGCGTGAGCATGTAGGCATTGTTGATAACTAGAGTGTTGATTTGCATTATAACATCTAGTTAAGCATTTAGTGTAGCCTAGCATTATTTGCATTTAGAATATTATCATATTCACATAGGTTGTTGATCTCTTCATTGAGAGTTAAGTCTTGTGACTACCGGTGTGTAGTGCTCAAGCATCCTTGGTCTAGGTTTGCTATAAAAGGCATGCGGGTAGTAGTGGTGGATTAGTAACCGAGAGTGGTGTGACTAGAGGTCAACCTAGGGTTGTAATCATCATTACATATAGTGGATTCGAGGACCGTGTGTGGCGCACATATCAGCCCGTGGTTTTTTCCCCGTGTGGGTTTCCACGTAAAAATCAAGTGTTCTTCAATTTCTGCAACTTATACTTGATTTATTGTTTGTTGAATTGAGTTTATTTTTGAATATTGACTAATCCGAAAAATTGGTAACTAACCGGATTAACAACCCATTCACCCCCCCTCTAGGTTGTTTAGACACACATATATAAATATTTTCAAAAATAAATCAAATACTATATATACTCATTAATTACACTTATATCTTCAACTATATTTCTTTATTAAAAAAAAACTTACCTTTAAAAAAAAAAAAAAAAAACTTATGATAAACCCTAATTTTTATGATAACCCTAATTAAACTCTAATTTTATTTTAAGTTTCAAACTTTCTCATTATCACATGATTATCATATTATATATATCTTTCTTTTATGTATAATTATGAACTTTATCAATAAATAAAATATATTAGTTTTAACGATAGATATAGATATCAACAATATATATTTTTTTAAGATAATCATAGATATTAGTAAGTTTTTTTTATTTATTTTTTTATTTTTTTATTTTTTTTTATTTTTAGATAGCTGTATAAATAAGAAAATTCTAAATTAAAATCTATTGACCCTATATACGGTTCCACATATTCCCTTTTATAAGACTCCTACATTCGAGATATTTCCAAAAATAAATTGGATCATCATTAAAAGATGATTTGATTCCAAAAATAATATGATTTTTTTTTTTTTTTTATAAATTGTGTGTGATAATAATTTAAGAGTGTTTATAAATAATATATATTAAAATGAATATATTTATTTCAATGAGGGTACTATTGGCATTATGATGGATGCTTATAGTAATATTTATTTTTTAAATTTTAGATATGAGTGTACTTATAAAAATGGGTGTACTAATAAGTTTTATGGGTGTCAATATCCATACCCAATCATATTATTTTATAATTTGACATAAAATGATGTTTGGTAAAACTTCCAAAAGTGATTAATTGATAATCTGACAAGTTTTGACATTGACTTGAGAAGTATGTGAGGGGTTACTTTTTGAAAGTAATATTGGAATAATCTATTTTAGCATTTAATGAATCTTTTAAAATATCATTATTATCCTTAAGAAATTAAGTTAAAAATCATTTATATGCAATATTTCACCTCAAAATAAATATTCTATTTAAATATTGATTCGATTTATAAAATCTTTTAAAAATATTTTTATTGTTCTTATGGATTTTTTTTTTCTAATTTAAATATTCTACTTAAATATTGATTTGATATATATAATTAATAAAAAAAATGAAATAGGGTCATAAACTCATGTATATTTTAGTCATTGTAACTAATTAACAATACGGTAATTTTAACAATACAATTAACCAAATTAAACATCTGTTGATTAACTTTACAATTTATTATTTCTTCAGCACAGCTAACAGTGATTATTATAAAAGTCACAACAATATCAATTTGGCCCTTAATTACCTTGCACTCTAAATTATGAGTTAAGATCCTCTCATCTTCTTGTTTTTAATTTCCTTCTTCTTTTTAAGTAAGTGAAACACTTGCTTGCAAGATGGAGAAAAAAACAAAAACAAATACTGACCATGTAATTTCTTTTAGGATTAAGTGTCACTATATTAAGAAAAAAAAAAAGACGGAGATGAAAGAGGATCCTTACTCCTAAATTATACTACCGGATATAAAACAAACAATCACCAACTTTGCTGAAGAGATGATAATTATGTAGTAAAAGTTTATTGAGATTATTATTTGCTGGCTTACAAAAATTTTCCTTCCACTCAAACAAGTTGGATACAAATCAAGTTTTATTTAATAGTACATAATAATTTGGTGGTCTAATAATCAATTAAAATTAATGGGGTATTTAGGCTGCTTGTTTGGTGTAAAAAGCCCCCAAAATTTCTCATAATAAGGTGTTTTCTTGTCCTCATCAAACATGGCAAACACATATGTTTCAATAGGCTTCCCAGGCTTCTTTGGAGTCCCTGACCCTCTCTTCACATGCTCAACCATATTAGTGTTGTATGTCTTTGCATTGTCCATACTGGTTGCCTGACCACCGCCAGCTGAGGGCCAGCCGCTCTCCGACACCACTATCTCCAGAGAACCCCCACCGGATTTCTCCAGCGCTGCATATACAGTATCCAAACTTGCATCAAACAGGTTACGGTAACTCAACCCGTTTCCGCTGTCACTAACTACAGTCGCTGATGGCCTGAAAAGTGCATAATCAATGTTAATTGCACCATTGCTTCCTGTGTAGCTGAAGTAAGGGTATAAGTTTACGAGCAACGGGGCATTGTTCTCTTTGAGGAAGCTGATGAGAGGGTCAAGAATCGATCGATAGCTTTGCTTGAATGTACCTTTCGATGGAGGGAAAGAATCATTAGGATCATCAGAAAGTGCACCAGTTTCAATGGCGGTGGAGACTTTGATGTAGTCGAGACCAGCGGAGTTAAGAGCAGTGCGTATGTTTTTCATGGCTGGAACCAGATACAGAGAGAAATCGAGACCAGGCTTGGCTTCATTTCCAACAGCTATGTATCGAAACTTGACGTCGTTGGCGTAGTTTATGACATTGTTTTGCACCCATGTGTTTGCTTCAGCTGGGTTGGAAGCAATTTTCTGAAGATCAGGATAATTTGGAACTCCAAGCATGACATTAATATTGGAGCCTCTTAGGGCTTCCAGGGCTTCTCTATCAGGATCATAGAGTCTCATTGTTTTGATGTTGTTCTGCTTGTACAGATCAATCACTTCTCTTCTTGATGGTAGGTTGCTCCCCATCATTCCATAACAAACACCTACCTCAGCTTCTGCATATATATATCAATAATATCAATCAATAACAAGTATACATATATATATATAGCTAGATAGATTGTTTCTTGATATAATTAACTTGTTAAAGTAAAGATGATTTCCAGATAAAACTACAGTTTAATTTAATAGGTACGAACCCGTGACAATATCTATGTACTATAAAATCAATAATAACTAAAATTGTACATTAATTTGAGGTGGGGTACAGTATACACATATCAATGAAGTTATAGGTTGGACATGATATTGTTTTTGAAACTTGTTATATGGGTACTAATTATGTAGAAAACATGGCATAAAATTATAATTAGTTAAAAAAATTTGTAAATGTAGGACACATATTAAGGAAATAAAAAAGACCTGTTGTGTGTAGGGTAGCCATTAGCGTCCCAAGCAATAAGATGGTTGAGACCATAGAAGCTGAAAAAGATTTATTAGCCATATATGCTAGAAATCAAAGAAATTGATGATGAAAAGGAGAAGATTAATGTGTTAAAGAGAGTGCAAAAGCTGCGTTTTATAGAGTTGCAAGAGCTGTAAATTTCCAGGAAAAATGAAGCAGGTCAGCCAATGATCACCGTGAAGTACTAACAACAATGTTATTGCATCTTCCAACTTCTAACGACTTGGCATTTCATTCAAAGAAAATTAATCAAACGGGTTTTGTTTTGGGTTCCTTTGAAAAGTCTCTAATTAGGTAATTAATTTCAACATGTCTCTTTCTTGCCTCCTTGCCCTCTATTTCATATTCTCTTTGACTCTTTCCCACCATGTTTCCTTTATATTATCTTACATTTTTTTTTTTTTTTTACAACAAAACTCTAATCAAACCGTGTATGACATGTGTGTTATTTATATGAGTTCCGATAATCCATTTTAATTTACAGCATAATTCTTTTAATTGATAACTACTTAAATGTGTACCTAATTAAAAATGATGATTTTATTTATTTATTTATTTAATCAATTGTGGTTTAAGCTAATAATATAAGCCTTCTAATTTCTAATTCACCAAACCTTCTGTTAATTTTTCTTTTTCTTTTCTTTTTAAAAAAACAACTATTGAAACGAGACAAATTGGCCTATTTTGATGGTAAGGTAGTATGATTAAGTAAAGAAGATGAAATCTCTAGAAATGGTTTATTTTTAGTGGCAAACAATATCACACGTCTTCCAATAAAATAAAATGATGTTAACATCCCCACAGAAGAAGACAAGACCATTGATTAAGTCCGTAAATGCCAATTTCATACTTTTCCAAAATCGCGTATTCAATCTGACAAGTTAATTAATCTTGTATTGAATCAATCCATCCAATTCATTAGTCATAATTCAACACCAAGTCAATGTCAAGTATTAACTGATTCCAGGCAGCTTATTTGACTAATTAGGCTGCTTGACTCGGCTTCAAAGACTAGCTCAACAGCAAATCATGCTATCCACTGTTTACAAGTAAGCACGACAAAAGACTATACCTCCAAGACTAGTTAGAATCCAAATCGTCCAAGTACACGGTATTTCCTCCAAGTTAGTGTAAAAGAATAACCAAATGAAAGCCCCAAAGGAGAAAATCACGAAAAATACATAGCTAAAAGTTATCAAGTTTGGACCATTTCGTACATTTTGGTCCAATCAAGTTTCCTAGACAATTGACCACGTGATTTGAGATACTAATCGTGTGATCTAAATAACTAAAATGGGTTTGTTCCAAAAATACCCTCAATAGTTCTTCCACGTCAGCAATTTGTAATTTACTTTTGTTTAATTTTTTTTTTTTCACTTTTCAATTTACACTTTACAGTGAGAGAGTTGTTGAGTAGAGAGAGAGTCTTGTTGATATATCAGCGATGACGGTGAACCACAGAGACGATTACCTCGACAATGTATAACACGACCAACGATTATAGGATGTTTTGATTTTCGTTAAAAACGAGGTATGTAGTTAGATTTGAATTGATTTTTTAGTTAGATTTGATTGTGTTTTGTTGGGGTATACATTCGATTTGTATTGTTGAAGTTTTAGATCTATATCCTAGGGTTTGATTTTGTGAGTTTTAGGGTTTGAAATTGGGATTTACGATTGGGGAATACAATGAACAGTAACTAGGTTTCATAGACTTAGGTTAGTTTCTGAGACTTTTGTATTAGCTTGCCGAGACTTTTATAACATGTTCCGAGACTTTTGAAATAATTTTTAAGACTTTTATCTGAGACTTTGAATAAGCTATTAGTTTCCGAGACTTTTATAACATGTACCGAGACTTCTAAAATACTTTCCAAGACTTTTGTAACATGTTCCGAGACTTTTGAAATAATTTCCGAGACTTTTATCCGAGACTTTGAATAAGCTATTAGTTTTCAAGACTTTTTTAACCTGTATCGAGACTTTTGAAATACTTTCCGAGACTTTTATCTGAGACTTTTGAATACGCTTTTAGTTTCCAAGACTTTGATAACACTATCTCGTGACTTTTTAATCACTGTCCCGAGACTTTTCACCGAGATTTTTATAACATTTCCGAGACTTTTGTATTGATTTGGAGACTTTTGTATTGCTTTCTGAGACTTTGTTATTTTGTTCCAAGACTTACTAAGAAAAAAATTTAAGACCTCTGTTTTTAATTATATTTCCTTTGAATTGTGTGCAGATGGTGAAATTGAGGGATAGGATAAAAATTGGCTAGAGAGACTGGTATGATGCAAAAATACTCACCACAACCACTTTGAACATCTGAAAATTTTGAGGAAGCAATTAATGGAGTAGCAGAAAATGGGATCCAAGAGCGAGAAAGGTTTTCAGAGTCATGTTTTAGGCATTTTCTATGCATGTAGCGAGGAATGCAGTTTTCCGGTGGTGTTGTGCATCAGTTGCTATTGCGTGAGATAAATTATGACGAACCCATTGATGAGATGAGGTTTATGTTGGGTAAGTATAGTGTTTGGTTTTTTATGGTCGACTTTTGTTTAATCATAGGTTTGAAGTTCGGAGCCATCCTCAACACGACGTTATATGAGGATGTCTCGAATGGCATACACCAAAGGTAGTTCAGTGGCCGAGAGTTGGTGAGTTTTATCGAACTTCAATCAAGATTGAGTAGGGTCGATGGCAAGAGCAATTCGATGTAGTGAATCTATGTCTGCTGTTGATGGTGAATTGCATTTTGAACAGATTGGATGATAGAGATTTCATCCCTATATGGCAGTTGTGCCTAGTTGATGACTTGGATGTGTTAAATGAGTTCTTGTGGGGTTCACATGTGTACAAATACTCCATATCTGGGTTTAAAAAGACCCTTCTATCTCAGAAGGAGAGATATAGCATTTTCGGGTTTGCTTACGCGTTATTGGTGAGACTTTCAAACTTAAATATTACCATAAATTTATTTTTATTGATTTTTTTTTTTAATGTTTTCCAACTAACCAATTCAATTTCCATTGGATATGTTGTAGGTTTTTGCTTTTGAAGTCATTCCAACCCTTGCCACGTAGTTTGCCACTCGTAGGGAAGAAGAACCGTTCCCGCGTATTCTAAAGTGGGACTTGACACGGCGATCCAGGGTAGAGAAACTGTTAAGATTTTCACCACAAAGGTAATAATATATTCATAAATGTTGAATATAATTTTCAAGACAAGTTTCTAATGTCATTTTTTATGATAAAATTTTCTAATGTCATTTTTTTATGATAAAATTTCATATGTTCGTTGTAGTAGAATTGACCTCCACAGAAGTAGAGAACAATAAATGGTACTACCAGGGGAAAACGAGGTAGGCAATTTGTACCCTGATCCTGATCCTGACAGATATCGAGACAATGCCAGGGGGGATTTGTCAGCGTCTACAGAACCGTCGCAACCAAACATTGAGAATTTGATAGAGGCAGACAACATAGGCCCACACATTAGATCCAGAACCATCGCAACCAAACAGTAGAGTATTGATACTCCTGACTCAAGTAGTGACTCTACAACTATCAGGCGGACTTGTGTCAAATTCAGAATGACCACGGGAATCGTGCCACCTCCTTAGATGGTGGCTTTGGATGCACCTTCATCTGGTGTTTAGTCTACCTATATAAAGCATACACGTAGAGGCACTGGAGGACATACAAAATGACAATCTCCTATATGATAGGTATATTAAATTGTTATTGCATAGCTCAATTTCATATAAGAATTTGAATTTTAACTTTGACGCATGATTTTCTCTTTCAGGCAGTATTGACCATTGGAGACGTTAATTTAAAGAAGTCATGGATGCCATATAGGAATTATGGGAGGATGTCCAAAAGACTGATAGAAACAGATAGGAACAACACAAGGAGTTGGTTCGTATGATACGTACACTTCATGGGTTATCGACTGAGATATATACATATGAGCCTTTTGATATGGAAAGGGATGATCCTCTCGTTTTTGAGGCTAAAGGAGTGATAGAGCAGATGAGAGAAGACTATCAGTAGGCCCATGATGTGGCTTCAGATATTACTCCGTAGGTCCTTGCAGCTATGTCCCACATGGATTCAACTCCTACTCATCAAGACACTGCAGCTATGTCACATACAAAGACTACTCCGTATGTCTCTACAATTGTGTCCCATATGGATTCAACTCCTACTCTTCAGGACACTATAGCTGTGTCACATACATAGACTACTCTACAAGTCCTTATAGCTTAAGATATTACTCTATAGAACACTGGAGTGGTATCACATATTGCTTCAGAGAGTCATTAGGTCCCTATATCTATCTATACAGTGTCTACATCCTTTATGGTTGTGTGTTTAAAGGCTACATCCTTGTCCTAGGGAGCTTTAGGTAGTCGGGATCCAGCAACCCCTAGTTTGCCGATTGAACGACCATTGCGAGCTTGCAAATGCGGATGGCAATTGACTAGTCCCTACACTGACCCATGTAGGCAGAAGAGGTCTAAGGCTATGGCCCGTAAATGTTGGCCTTATGAATTGGTGGATGAGAAGCAACTGAATGAGTACATGAAGTTTAAGAAGTACTCAATGGTAATGTATAACATCTTAATTATAATGTTTTCCTAGATTTGCATACCGCTGCATATTAATTATAATGTGTTTTCTTCTTCAATGATATATGCGGGAGTGGATCAAGAATTCCCGGTCGGAGTCCCTTGGTTCCATCGGTTCTAAACTAACCACATGGACTTGGAAGACACGGTATGTATTTATACATTCGCACACTTTTTTTGTTGTTTATATTGTACAATCCTTTGACGTTTGTTGTTGGTTCCTTTTGTCAACACGTGGATGCATATTTGCAAATTCCTAGTGTGCTTTCCCTGAGGTGTACAGATAGGATATAAACATCCTTGATTCCCAATTCTATGCAAGTTTTTAGTTTATTTATGAATCCTAGACTCTTTGATGATGAATACATCCTTATCAACATATATGTACTTCTTGAACATACATACATGCAGATCTAGTGGCAGAAGATTTTCCCTGTTGAAGTTGGATCCACACCCTTCAAGTGTTGGCCCGCGCTGACTTACTCCTGGCCCGAAAAGATCTTATATGGGCACGCGGATGGTCTCCTCCTGGATGTCGGTCATGGCACGAGATTGATATGTTGAGTGTATTAGAAATGAAATTGAATATTGGAATTTATATTACATAGTATATTATCCTTTTATTTAATTTATTTTTTTTGGTCACTTGTAGCTCTTAGTGATGTGTAACGGTGGAGCATGTCATTGGATCATGGCCAAAATTGATCTCGTTGAACAATCAATACACCTCTTCGATCAATTTAGGTAGTAGGTTCCATTCGAACATAGGAACAAACATGTTGCATGCTTATGGTGGTTTTTACCATTGATGTTGGCTCAATTTGGATTTTACCGGAAAAGAACGGCTTAAGAAGAGGTGTAAGATGGAGCTGAATCTGATACATATGTCCATTGTACCAAAATCTAAGGTACCACAACAATCATGATAGTAAATGTAAATGGTGACAGTATTATTTGAATTCACAAGAGTCTGCATTTGTTAACTGATTATTTACATTTGTTGGTTTTCTAAATTACAGGGGTAACTATGGTGCCCATACACTCTTGTTGATTGAGCACAGATTAGAAAAGAAGAAGTTTGAGTGGACAGATGATAATATAGCCATTAAATGCATGAAGATGGCCGTTGAAGTGTTTTCTAACTCCACGCCATGTTGAAGTACTACTGTTATTTATTTATTTATTTTTGTAAATATTTATTAAGCTTAGTTTTTTGAATTAGTTTTTATAATTAACAATATTGCCTATTGTCAGCATATTTGGACGTAAAGGTATAAAATTAAAACAAGTTTTAATAACATGTATTACATGTCACATATATATGTAATAACAAAAAAGTGTACAAAGGGTATTATCCTCAAAAGTAAATAATGTAATCTAGGAAACAAAAATAAAATTAATTATGTTTCCAAGAGGCCAAAAAAAGGGAATAAGAAAGAGCTGGGATTGTTCCAGTAAGTGTCGGAAAGCCAATGGGAGGCTTTTCAAGACTTACTAGGACAATCTCAGACTCTTTGTTTTAAATTCTAGTAAGTTTTAGAAATCTTATGGGAGGATTTTCGAGACTTTTCAAAAGTACTTTCCGAGACTTACTGGGACAATCTCAAACTCTCTGTTTTCAATTTCAATGGAATATGGGATTGCTCTAGTAAGTCTCGGAATACTAACGTTGCAACATATTCTTGATGAACTCAACCAAAGTAACCATTGATAGTTTCCGTGCGAATCTTAAGCATGAATTCAGGCACTCAGTAACATTGGTTGTCATCAACCTAAACCTTTATTGGGGACAATTGACATGAGACCACTTTTTTTGGCTCGACATTGACAACATAATCGAACGTATTGTTGTGGAGGTTATGTAACTCCTCAATGTGCCTGTTATATTTCAATTCACGGTATGATTTCACTACTGCGAATATTATGTCTACTACATCCTTTCTATGGAAACGTTTCTTTATATTTTTAGAAAAGTGTCAAGCACATATAGTATGGGTTGCATATAGGAAGACGTTAACTATCCCAACTTCTATGCTTGCATGTCGATTGGAAATGAAAACCAAATTTTCAATATGACTGAAGGCACCCTTCAAGCAATCTAAAAACCACTCCCAAGAAACGTTATTTTCTGAATCCCCGTAACCAAAAGCTAATAGGTATGCTTGTTCATTGCCATCTTGTGTTGTTGCCACAAATATTTTACCCGCGCATCTTCCTTTTAGATGGGTACTATCAACAACAATCACATGACGCATACACCGCTAGTAACCTCTAATTGAAGCCCCTAATGCCATGAAGAAATACAAAATTTTTTGTTATCTATGCATTGTAACTCTGTGATTGTGCCAAGATTTTGTTGTTTCAGAACATAACCAAATAATGACAGTAGTTGAAACGTTTCTTTATACGATCCATAGGTCAATGTCAATGCATAATGCATGGCTTGATGAGCTTTACTATACATAATTTGGATGCCATACATTATTTTCATATCCGTAATTATGTCTTTAGGTTTCATTAGACGACCATCGTGTTGTGGGAGTCTAGGGACTACTACTTCACCAATTATAACTGCACTAGCCTATCGGTGGCGGCAGTGGACCTTTTTCAAGGGACAACTGTGTTCACTTACAAAATTTCTTACTTGAAAGTACGTTACTTCATTTCTCCTCACAACTCTTAATTTCCATGTACAGTTGTCAATCTTGCACACCAAATATATAACCGATTTGTTAGACTTTTTCACCTTCCAATCAAAGTTCTCCCTCATTGCATGAAGACCTACTAATCTCTTTAAATCTTTTTTTTTTTTTGAGAAATATTGATTTTTGTAAATCATGGTGTTAGGTTCATGTGATCCCACGGTGTTGTTCACTTCACTAAACGAATACGTTTAGGATCCGGGAATAACCCAAATTGTTGGATTATCGGAAACTGAGAGATTAAGATTTTTCGGGACATCGGATGTCCCCGGCATATCCGGTGCACTACCATGGGGATGATCACCTTGTACATGCCTTTTTCACTTTGACGTTGTATAGGTTCTTCAACAACATTTTCGTGGTCACCTACATTATCATTATTGGGCTCTATATTCGGCTCAAATTGACGCCCAAAGTAATTATCAAAATGAGGTTCAATGTCACCTTCAAGGTCAACTACTGCAAGCGAGACACTGTAAATGTTTTCTAGACCTTGGGGATTTCCATCATTATACGTCTCACTCCGTTGTGTGAACATTTGGTTACTACCGTTGACGGATGCATAATGTTGGGGATTTCCGTGAAGAGGGATGTCATCACCTATCACACCTCCACACCTCCACATCTCCCTTCAATTAGGCTAACAGATACTTGAGGATCACCATTTCTTCCCTTAGCATAAATTAAACATCACCGTCGTTACTTATAAATGTGCGACATGTAGTGCCAGGAACAATTGACATTGATTGTAGATCAATATTGTATTTGTTTGAATC
Source organism: Acer campestre (assembly GCA_954870605.1). NCBI lineage: Eukaryota > Viridiplantae > Streptophyta > Magnoliopsida > Sapindales > Sapindaceae > Acer > Acer campestre. Next base: position 15,868,896 of record OX940799.1, on the reverse strand, counting down.
ATATTTCACAATGGAATGCACGAGCACCAACAACTCTTCAAAAGTCATATTCTTTAACACATAACGACATTTGGATCGTGAAACTCTCTAGAGAGTTTGTCACTGGGAAATGCTCAGGAATGTCGCGTGTAAGCTTAATTGCATTAGCACCGTGAAATCCACTGGACCAAGAGTAGCGGCCTATTCTTGCTAAAGTTTGTGGTCCACCAAGACGGCAATTGGACCATGAAAACCACTGGGAAAGATGTCGCTAGCAAGCTAGAACAAAAGTTGTAGTCCACCATAACGGCATCTGGACCGTGAAAACCATTGGAAAATATGCCGCGGTTGTGCACAACGATACCATGGCCGCGACTTCTCCTTTGAATGCCTAAAACACCTCTTTTCTTCACTTTTGGCACAAATCTTCTAAATTCTTTCTCAAACACCCGTGCTCGACTAAAATACCTACACAAGCTTCCAAAGAACCATTAAATACCTGATTTTACCCGAGACTCGAACAAAAGTGTAGGAAAAGGGGCCAAAATGTGTTATTGAAATGGCTCGATCAATTATCAAGTTTGAACCACTTTGCACATTTTGGTCTAATCCTGTTACTTAGACAATTGATCGTTTAACTTGAGCTATTGATCATGAGATCTGAATAACTAGTCACTTGATCTAGGTTTACACAAAAAAATGCACATATAAACAAATGAAAGAAAGGAGTTAAACCTTCTAGAACTTAAACAGACAACTTTTTTTTTTTTTTTTTACATCACACCAATTATCTACTTCTGAAAACCTTCATTCATATGATGTAGTTATTGGTTTTCAGCAAAAAAGTTACCTGTTCAGATCATAGGACCCCATAAGCTTATTATGCTGCTTACAGTCAATAGTACTACAATATTTACCTCGTCTTCATTCTTAAGAAATCCCGTTATCATCATTCTTAACCGTACAGCTACATAGAATTTCAGTGTATTTCAACCACAAGTTGCCTCATTGATACGTCCAAAACCTTGACGTGGTTTTACACTTGCCTTAACTTGGATATAGAACATAAGTTGCATGGTTAGTACTGTACGTTCTACCATAAGATACAATTTATAACGAACAAATTATAGTTTGAAATATTATCATAACAAGATTTTAACCCGATTAAGAAAAATGAGAAGGGTATGAGACTAGAATAATGAGTAATTAATTTTTGTAAGAGCCTACATCCTTATTTTGGAATGTACATCACGGTACACACCACCTAAAGGAGCATCAATTTCACATTTTGGGACAAGAGTAACAACCTATTAAAGTCACAAATGCATAACATCATAACATGTACCAAATTGATGGGGGAAAAAGGTAAAACGACCACTCATTAACTATCTACATTCAAGAAATTGTCAATCCTAGTATTTCTGAAAGAATATATAGACAAGAGCCACCAATTTCTGAGTGACTCTGGTTGATTGATGGCTTAAAATAAGGTATGAATTGCTTACACTATCAACCAAAGACATGTACATCTTAGAAGGATGTGCTCCTATACGACCAAAGACAATAAAGAAATATCTATTTCTTCTCATAATCGATTTATGCCAGTAGGAAGAAAAGAGTCACATTCCAGAGTCACCAAAATTTCGTGAAAAAGAAAATAGAGTTCTTAGAAAGTCTAGTGCATTGCATAATGAAATTTTAGGAAACAATGGAGTAGAGAAGAGAGTACTAGATGCAAATTCAGTGAGTAGCACCACTACAAAATTAACTTAACCACACAATAGATAATTCAAACACGATAATATTAACTACTTTAAACAAGATGCCATTAAAATATTAGATAGTAATTCCACAAATCTTGAAGTGCAGATATGCTAATTCAGGAGAAAAACACCCTATGCCAATTTTGTCGATTCTAACCAAGGTAGCAAGCAACTACCAAATGAAATCTCATTATATCCCTCTAACCCCACCCATCCCCTTAGTAAATGAATAAGTTTTTCATTAAATGCCTAGCACGCACATAGCAACAAAAATTAGCATCCACTTGTAAACATATTCTAAGAACTCGTAGTTTGATATGACAGACAAGGGTGCCAAATAAACTGTGATACTTCAAAAAAGTCACTAAACATCAGAAAAACTTCATACACATATGTGACAAATCAGGTAGAGATTTCTTGGATAAGCTCGCCAATCCAAATCCACAATCATGTCTATCCATACATCACAAATTGCAATTACAATTAATCAAGAATGAGTAGGAACATGCATGAAAGATGAAGTGTGTTGCTACAGGAAGCAAGTACGTGACAAAACAAGGCTCGGACCCATTGTGGTTCGAATTTGTTTTGCAATCTTATAAAAGACTAGCTAGATTCATCAAATGAAACATTTCATGATCCACCACAAGTTAAATGACATTTATGATAATTTCTTAGCATAAAGATCATTGTCATTAAGATGTTTTGCAAAATTATACATTAAACTGTTGCCGGACTTCGACAAAATCTATTCACCATCAAGGTCAAACAAGACAACTAACTAATAGGAAGCAGCAAGCAAGGAGAAATCTTCTTGCAAAAACTGATCGAAAGGGGTCATTTGGTGTTAATGCTACCGCTAGCAAAACCTACAGTGAAATAACTTTTTTTTTTTTTTTTTTTCATTATAATCTTAATGCAGAAACAACACAAGAAAAAGAGGAATAAATAGAGAAGTAGTATGTTTTGGAAGATAGAAAATTAGAAGAAATGGAGTTCCAGCAACTTTAAAAGCACAAAATATTGAAAATCTAAGAGTTAGGGTTGTGAGACTTGTATAAACCTAATGGTAATAGTGGAACTTGATTTTGAGTTACTTTTTACCTTTTTATTTACTCTCTTTTGTTTTTAGGTTACTTTTTAACTTTTTAGTATAGCATTCATTTTTTTTTTCTTTTATTGGAAGGTTTAGTATTTCAGTATAAAATTTTATTGATGTAGACCGAAACGGAACTCACACGCTTTTAACACACAAGGTTTTCTATTTCCTTGTAATCCCGCAAAATTCCAGAAAAAAAGATATAAATTGAGTTGTAAACTCAAGAAATTTTGTTTCATTCAAAATTGAAAAACTTCAAACCTATTACAACATAATAAATAGATAAACAAAATCTCATTGACTCCTAAAACACCTTAACTAAATCAGGAAAGAATCTTGGATTGAGAGCTAAAAACAAATACTAAATGAAAAAGGAAAAAAACAATCCTAATTGTTGCACAAGAAACTAAAAGTCTTCGGACAACAAACTAAATAATACTTTTTGAGCCCCTTCTAGGCCTAGTCACGGGAAATGTAGTCTATTTGACAAAACGTAGAGCTCATCATGGGCTTTCCAAAAACATATTATAATAGTCATTTGGAGCCCATATACAAAAGTTATGAGTATGTAGAGTCAGCTCCGTTTTGGGTGCTCTAAAATGACCTAAGTAAGAGCTCGCCAACTGGTCCACAACAGTTATTATATGTGTAAGTTTCATAGCATTTTCAAAAGAATGCTATAACAAGATACTATAAAAAGTAGTTTTTGAGAGATACCTTTAGTTGAAACCCATATATTCCTGATAAATAGTATAAATTTTATAATGACACCAAAATATAAAAATGAAGAAGAGAAATAAAGGGAAAATAAACTTACAACACTATTTGCAACCTTTTGACTATTGTTTTCTATATACGGAATTAACCCTCTGACCCATGCATAATAAGAAAATTCAAAATAGACTCCACAACAAGCAGACGAAAAAAGATGATGACATAAAAACATGCTAACGATGACAATATAAATACATGCCATCAATGAATGATGATGCATGAGATATATCCACATCACCATTACATGAACACATACATAAGTTGCATCTAAATTTTTCATCCAAGTAAAGTTTGTTTTTCTAAAATTTTCATCCATCCATCTATACATTCATACATACATTAATTAGAGAGAGATCATCGATATTTCCCTTATGATTCTTCGATGCATTAAAATAAATATAAATCTAAAAAGGTAACTGTAGACTAAGGACGGTGCATTCAATTAGGATTTTAAAAGATTTTTAATGGTTTTTATGAAATTAAAAAGTTTAAGTGTATTTAATGTAGACTTTTAACGACTATAAAAGTCATTGGGTATTCAATACAAACTTTTATAGACTTATAAAAAGTATTTAAAAGTCATGTGGTATTCAATTAAGACTTTTTAACAGTCTATAAAAGTCAGGGGTATACAAAATCTTAATGACTTTTAATGACTTTTATTTATAACAAATCTCAAAATTTGTCTTCCATTCCTACTAAATACTTTGAATGACTATTTTTTTTATGAAAAAAAAAAATAGAAATAATTTCACTTTAAAAGAAAAACATAAAGCTCTTTGAAAAACATCAATCACTAAACATATGTTCTATTTTAAAATAATAGCACACTCATTCTCAACAAATTTCATAAATAAAATAAAATGAATAACTTTTAAAATGAACAAACATTATATATAAAAAAAAAACATACAAACATTAACGATCTATAACAAGAAAAAAAAATTAACTAAAAAATAATATAAAACAACTCTCCATTAGCTATGTAATTAAAGACGAGAGATTTCATATTTTTTTTATCTATATTTTCAAAGCAACTAAACAATACCGAAACAAATCAAATGAACTTTATTTATGTAAAATAAAAATAATAAAAGGCAAAAACCACAACTTAATCATGTCAATATGCCATAATCAAAGTCGCGTATGAGCGTGACTCCATGTAATTATGATCAATATCAAACTACTCACTTTTAGGCATGGGTCTTATTCAACAATTAGGTACGGTTTTTATGTTTTATCTTTAGTAATTTGAATGAATTTTTGGTAGATTTTTTATACACATTGTCATACTTTTGTAGAGACATGTAAACGTTAATATTATTGTTGGTTTGCTACATTTATTCTAAAAGAAAATTTATAATATTTTGACTAATTATAAAAAACAAATAAAATTTTGACTAATTATTAAAAAAAAAAAGAAGGAGCATGATGTCTTTATAATGCAAAATATAATTAAAATAAAAATAAAAATTTTAAAATCACATATATAGACATGAATGCTTTTGTCAAGTTTAATTAACAATAGTTTTTTTTTTTTTTTTTTATTCATTTGAAAAAATATTTTTATTGACATGATAAATATATATAATTTTACTAAAACAAAGTATACATTATATTTAAAAGTTATTGAAAGTTTAAATATCTATGAAAGTATTTTAAAATGAATGTCTTTAAAATAAAAGTTTATGAAAGTTTTTCATAATCATGTAAAGTTTGTAAAAGTCTATAAAATCAGCAAAAGTCATCCACTTAAAAAAAGTCTTTAAAAGTCTTTTGAAAATCTAATTGAATACACCCCCTAAGAGTGTTGGGCTGTGAAGCCCGAATTGTGTTATGTTTAGGATTGGTTCTCTATTCTATTTAGGAGTGTTTTATTGTTTTATTTAGGAAAGGATTCCTATTAGTTTTAGACTAGAGCTTATTATAAATACTCCTATAATTCTAGAGCTTTGGTGTGCTACGTATTGTTTGCTAAGTTGTGTGCAGAGAGTGATACACAAGAGAGAAGAATATTGTGAGCCGTAGGGAGAGAGATAGTATTTCACTATTGTAAACACCGATTTCATAGTGGAAGTTGAGTGCAGGTGCACTCTGTGGATATAAGCTTACGCTAAACCACGTAAAATCTCATGTCTCTTATTTTTCTTTTACTTGTGTGATTTGATTGCGTGTCTTCCCTAAGCCAATACATTCATAACAAAGGGAATTCAAGGAACATAGCAGATCCAAGTACAGCTCATGGAGTTTAAAACCTTATGATGGGCCTATTTTATATCATATTTATTACCCTTAATTTAGATTTGTTAGCTATTTGAATTATTTATTTTGGGTTAATTAGAGTTATTTTTATGTTTTATGTGAAATTGCATGGAACTTGAAAAATAATCAATTTCATATGGGCTTATTTCAGTTGTTTGAATATTTGATGACCGAAGCCCAAGATTCGAGCCCCAATAAAGTCCAATTCCTATATCAGTCCAAGACCACAGTTCAAGCCCAAATTAGCCCAAGTCAAATCAAAGTAAAGAAAGCCCAATCTCAAACACATGCAGACAGCATGACGACATCAGACATGGGTTAAGCGTAGGGATGGCCAATGGGGAAATGGGGATGGATATAGGTCCCCCCATCCCCATCCCCAATTTCCAAACCCCCCCCCCCCCCCCCCCCCATTTGGAGAAAATGGGGATGGGGTAGATTTGGGGGGAGGTCTCCCCACCCCCATCCCCATTTCCCCGTTTTCCCCATTTTTCCCCGTTTTTCCCCGATCCCCCATTTCCCCCGGATCCCCCATTTCCCCATTCCCCCATTTTGCCTATATAAGTTAGGTTTTAAGTTATAAATATGTATTTATAGTTAGTAAAATAGAAATAATAGAAATAATAAAAATATAAAAATAAATATATATTAATATATTATATTATATTATATTATATATTTGGGGGAAATGGGGAAATGGGGATGGGGGCAGCTTCCCCCATCCCCATCCCCATTTACATAATTTTTTGGGGAAAATGGGGAAATGGGGATGGGGGGACCCCTCCCCATCCCCATCCCCATCCCCATTTCAATTTGGGGATAAAATTCATCCCCATCCCCCCGCATTTCCCCATTTTCCCCCAAAAAAAATTCCCCAAATGGGGATGGGGGAGCGGGGATTTGGGGCCCCGGGAGAAAATGGCTATCCCTAGTTAAGCGGTTGTTATATCGAAAGATAAACAAAATAAGGACAAGTTAATATGTGGACCAATTGCATTTAAAGGAAAATTGACTTTCCTCTTTGGTTTTGAAAACCGACCTATAGTAGATATAGAAAGCTCTTTTGCGCCGCATTGAAGATGGAGTTCTTGGAGGCGTGGAGCTGGTGGCTTTGGTGCGTGCAAAGGCGGAGCTTCAATGCGATTTTTGGGTTCAATTGCTATTTTATTCATAATGGTCTTTCTAATTTTCTTTGTATTAGGGTAGACGATGAAACCCTATGTTATGGAATAATTTTTAGATATATTTATTAATTCCTAAATATTGTTCCTTAATATATATGGTTTTTGCTTTGATTGATTAGGAAAATATTAAACACTTTCATCTTTGATATCATATATCATTAATAGTTAGGTATATATTTAATTAATCAATACTTGGTTTCATAATGTTAAATTATAATTTCTTTGATTCTTTGTTTTTCATTAAATGGGATACATATAATGCTTAGGGTTTGTATTTTGAAGCCAAGGAAAACCAACTTAAGATTTTGATTAATATGCTTATTGTTAAATTCATGGGTAGACAATAAATTGATTTTTAATTGTCACTCTAATTTGGGGAATTAATAAATTATCAAGAAGATATGAAATTACACGGTGGTGGATTTCGATGCATTAGTTTTCGATTCTATTCGCTATTAGTTCTTAGTTTAATTTTAGTTTTAATTCATCATACTTGGTTAACTAGATTAGGATTAGATTAATTTTAAATTCAATTAGTTTTTCATCAATCCTCGTGGGATTGACCTCGTGCTCGCATTAGCTATTCTACAATAGACTTGTGCACTTGCGAGTATTTTAAAATTTATCACAACACTGATCTAGACCAATAAATCCTTCCGGATAGATTAACATCATAACATGTTTAAAACTTGGCCTAGCCCAATCTATATATCGTATCGTGTGGTACACATCTCATGTTGGATTGTGTCATACTCGTGCCGGTCCAACCTAGTTTACACCTCTATTAGTCGGTACTGTTATTCCAAAAAAAGTTATTAAAAATTAATTAAAAAAAAAAAACTCACCTTACCGATACAAAAGCCTTCTAAGTCTGGTTTTGCAATTCTTTCGGTTCAAAAAATAGTATGTCGGTATGTTAGGGTTTAGGCAACAGAATAATAGATTGAGGCTTTTAGCCTTTTACTATGACTTGTATTAAAAAAGAAAGTGCAAATTAAAGTTATCAACTTCATGATTGATATCACTACCAAATGTGGTTTGGTGGTAAAGAGATTTAATTTAACAACGTCACAGGTTCGAGTCGTCAAGTGGTATGGCGACTCGAATTTAAACATCTTTGGACTAAATGAATGCTCTTTACCACTAAACTACATTAGGCTACGGTAAAACCATCAATTATTATTATTACTAGTTAAGTCACCTGATGCATATCACTTCTTAGAACGTGTTAGGGGTTCGAGTCCTTTTATGCGCATTTTAGAAGCATGTTAAAAAAAAAAGAAAGTTACATGATGTGCTCAACATAATTGGCCTAGCCCAACCTTTATAGCGTGTTGTATCATATCGTATTGTACAGAAATCGTGTTGAGTCATGTTGTGCTAGCTAGAGCCCAGCTGCCCGCTCGACCCAGTTTACACCTCTAGTGAGTAGGGGTATGTAGAAATAAAATAAAAATGCAAGTAAAAAACATTTACCAATCTCTGCAAAAGAGATTATGACATATATAAATTGTGGAGAATTTGGTGGCATACATAAACTCTCGTTACACCCATATATATATAAGTGGATACGAATCAACTCCTTATTATTTAGTATTACATGGCATAATTGCATAATTAAGTGCACTTATTTTCCTTCAATATTGCATATTGTGCTGATCTAGACGTACCAACTTAATTAAAACTAATTGGGTATTTCGGCTGCTTATTTGGTAGAAAAAGCCCCCAGAATTTCTCAAACTCGGGGCTTTTCTGATTCTCATCAAACATGGCAAACACATATGTTTCAATAGGCCTTCCAGGCCTCTTTGGAGTCCCTCCCTTCACATGTTGTATCAAATTTGTATTGTAAGTTCTTGCATTAGCAACACTGGTTGCTACTCCACCAGCCGATGGCCAACCACTCTCCGATATCACGATTTCCAGCGAACCTCCATTGGCTTTCTCTAGTGCAGAGTAAGTAGCATCCAAGATTGCATCGAAAAGGTTACGATAGCTCAACGGGGGATCGGAAACTACAGGTGATTGGGCCGTGAAAAGTGCATAATCAAGCCTAATATCTCTAGTGTTTCCAATGTAGCTGAAGTAAGGGTACAAATTTACGAGCAAAGGAGCTTGGTTTTGTTTGAGGAAGCTAATGAGAGGATCGAGAATGGGTCGATAATCTTGCCTGAATGAACCTCTCGATGGAGGGAAGGATTCACCAAGTGCTCCGGTTTCAATGGCAGTGGAAACTTTGATGTTTCCAAGGCCGGCTGAGATGAGGGCTTTACGTATGTTTATCATAGCCGGAACAAGAAACTGTGCAAAATTATCACCAGGCTTGGCTTCATTTCCAACAGCTATGTATCGAAACCTGACATTGCCATAGTTTTTGACATTATTTTGCACCCATGCGTTTGCTTCACCTTGGTTGGAAGCAATTCTTTGAAGATCGGCGTTTGGAACACCGAGCATGACCTCAATGTTTGTGCCTCTGAGGGCTTCAAGAGCTTCTCTGTTGGGATCATAGAGTCTCATTCTTCTGATGTTGTTCTGTCTGAAAAGAGCTATAACATCTGGTTTTGATGGTAAGTTGTTACCAAGCATGCCATAACAAACGCCTGTTTGAGCACCTGCAATATCCATCAAAATCAACTTCTTATTGCTACTTCTTCTATTGAAACTGCTAATGATCATCACTTAATTATATTCACAAATAATATATATTCGGATAATTGTGACAGAATACTAATTCATATACAATACTTACACAGAAGAGAATCACATATAATGTATACAACGGATTCCGATCTTCTATTGTGCTGATCACCTCAACAGATTGAGGTTGGTACAAAGATCAGCTTAGTATAGAATCCTAATCCATAAGAGTAATTATGGAAACGAGAATAATATCTATACCCAAATTCGTATTTAATAATACAAATTGCATGCAAACTAATGGAGAAAATATAGATTTTCATTAGTTAAGATGTTGTGGAAATTGCTAAAAATGACCATATATATTATGGGAAATTAGTTTTTAACCACAAACGAAATTTTAATTGTTAGTAACCATGTTTTTGAGAAATTACTGGAAAGCTCTCATATAAAAACCATCCCCAAACACACTCTCTTTTTCTTTCTTTCTTTTCTCTCTCCTCTGCTCTCTCTCTCTCTCTCTCTCTCTCTCTCTCTCTTTTCTCCTCAAACATCCCACGAAACATCGCCGGAAGCCGTCGTGCCATTGCCAGACGTTGCCGCTGAGCATCTGGGTTGCGTCGAACGTCGTCGTGCAAGCTTCATAAACCAACGGCGCCGCTGGTTTTTGAAGCTTGCGCGACGACATATGGTGCAGCCCAGACACTTGGCGACGACATCCGGCGATGGGTGACGACCAGGCGATGACATCCAGTGTCCGTGCTTCCCCTTCGTCGATTGTGATCTGTATAAAAAAAAAAAAAAAAAAAAAAAAACCTAATTTGGGAATTTGAGGAATTTTGAAAAGAAGAGAAATTGGGCATGATTTCAAGTTTTACATTTTCATTTTAGTCATGATTTCAAGTTTTACATTTCATTTAGTCATGATTTCAAGTTTCAACATTCAAGTTTTTAGTCATGATTTCAAGTTTGAGGTTTTTTTTTTTTTTTTTTTTTTTAAAAAAAAAAAACTAATTTCAAGGGTACTCTTGTAATTTATGGACATACATTGAATTATTTTTTTAAAAGTGGTTATTAACAATTAAAGTTTCAAAAGTTGTTACTAACAAAAGTTTAATGTTTCAAATAGTTACTTTTGGTTTTCTCTCTAAGATGTTTGTAAGCCATATATATATATATATATATATGAGGAAATTGCAAGAAATAACCAAAAAAATTATTGGTTTATTGTTTTTAACCATTATTTTATATTTTATTATACTTATCATCTTTAGCCTTGAACAGATAAGATCGCTCTACATTTTGTCTTTATTTCACCCACCCAAAAATTTAGAAATCAACTGACATGTAATTTGAAAATCATTGACATGTAAGTTAGAAGTCAATTGACATGTAACTTAAAATTTAATTAACATGTAACTTGAAAATTCAACTCGCATGTAACTAGGAATCAAATGGCATGTAACTATGTTACATGTCAAGTGAAATGAAATTTAGAATTTTGTCCAAAAGTGATCAAAAGTGATAAAATCAATAAAATATAAATTGGTGGCTACAAACAATAAACTAATAAAATTTTTGGCTCTTTATGAATTCACCCATATATATGTAGAGAGAGAGAGAGAGAGAGAGAGAGAGAGAGACCTGTTGCATCCAAGTTAGCAATTAGCAGCCCTAGTAACAACAAAGTAGAGACCATGGAAGGGCTCTTGATAGCTGAACAAAGTTTAGCCATGGAAGAAAGCAAAGTGTATGTTTGCTAAGAGTATTGATTACAATATGATAATACTAACACCACTTCTTGGCAGCTTTTTATAGAGGATAAAGAGCTCAAATTTCCACAGCAAGATAGAAAAGAAAACAATCTTCCACATCCACTAACTTGCGTCATTAAAAATAATGCAACAGCTTGCCTACTAGGTAATTGAAAAAGTCTTAGGTTACCATAATACCATGTCACTTTCTTCTAAGGGTGGATAAAAAAGTCCAAAACCGCTGAACAGGATCAAATCAAACCAAATCATTCAGTTTGGTCCGTTTTTTACTTTTAAAAAAATTCGTACGGTTTTTTTTATAATAAAACCATATGATCCGTTCTGATTTATGGTCCAAGCTTATCAAACCAGGATTGAACAGTAAACCGAATTCTTTTAACACACCTTTTTATTCTATTACATACCACACCTAAAACTTTAAAACTAAAATGTTAAAAGTGAAAAACCCTAATTCATTGTTTCGTATTTATTTTATTCAACCAGCAATAATCTATTGTTTGGCTTTCATTTTATCACTTTAATTGGCATGAACATATATTTGAATTTTAAATTTTATATTTAAATATGTTTTATTTAGTTTATATTTTATATATGAATTATTCAATAACTCATCATGCCATATATATTTTTAAATAATAGACCATTTGATATAAATTTTAAATTGCATAAAAATTAAAAAAAAGAAAATTTTAAGTCAAGAACTGTTAGATCGAACCAGATCAAACTGAACTGATATAATTTGGTCTAGTCTGTTCTGAAAAAGAGATTGGTCCAAACTGATCATTTTTTAAAAACCAAAATTTTTTGTTTGGTCCAGTTCAAGTTCAAATCGGACCAAACCTGACCATGCCCAACCCTACTTTCTTCTTGGTTATATACTCACAATTATGTGATCCTTTAGGGTGAGTTTGTTGCATGGGATAGGATTGGACTATTTTTAAGAGATGATATTGGATTGGATTAGGTTGGATTAATTATAGTATTCATCGTGTTTGGTGCAATATGAGATTGGACTAAAAATAGTCCAACCCTTTGTTTGGTATGCAATAGGATAGGATAAAAAGTATCATTTTAAAATATCAAAATAAAAAGTTGAAAAAAAAAAAAACCCTAATCTTTTAACTCTCCTCCTCTTTCATCTCGCCTCTTTCTCTCCTTTGTTTCCATTGTTGTTGATTATGTTGAATCTTCTCTTCTCTGAAACAAAATTTAAATCTTCCTCTTCTCTCTCCTCCCATCTCTTTCTCTCCTTTCTCTATTACAAGTTACAACAATAGTGAAAAAATTTGCTTTGCCTGGCCTAGGCTCTTGCTCGTTTGGGGCTTTTTTTTTTTTTTCTTTTTTCTTTTTTCTATTTTTCTTCTGGTTTGTATTGCTAGGTGTTTGCCTTTGGCTTGTTGGTTTAGGCATTCCGTTGCCTTGTAAGCTTTTTAGCCCGCTGTTGTTTTGAAAAAAAATTCAGATTTGCCTTGTGGTCTTTGATCATCTGGGTTTTTCTCCTCTCATATTTATTTTTATTTATTTATTGTAATAATTTTTTGTTATGGTGAGAAACAAATGTTAATATGACTGATTGAAAAAATCGAATGTTTTTTTTTGGAAACAGATTGAAGAGAAGAAGATGAACAGTCAAAATTGGAGGGGATAAAATAATCCCATCGAATTGGAGGGGATTATTTTATCCTGCTCTGGCAGGATAAAAGGAACTTGGGATAAAAATAATCCGGATTGACTAGACTCACCAAACATGGGATTTGACTAAAAAATAGTCTAATCCCAGTCCTTTCCGGTGAAACAAACGTACCCTTACAGTGCTGGTGTTTTTACTAACCTAAAATAGGTAAAGATTAATGCATTTAATGATAATGAAGGTAAAAAACCAAAATAAATCATTTTCATTGATTGCAGATGTCAACAGATCTATTGAGATAACATTTGACAACATAATTTTTAATTATTATGGTTTGGTTAATTAATTTGATGTACCATGTTTAAAATATGAATTGCTCTTATATGAGATTTCCTCAAATACATATTCATCGAATATCGGAGGTTTATAAAAATCGACAAAAACCTCCGCCGATACATATGTATCATCAAAAAATACTAGAAGATAGGTGGCTAATTATGTTTGATAAAATGATAGAGATTAAAGTTCATTCCTAATAATTTTAGGGTATTTTGAATTTGGATAAAGGTAGACTCATGACGAGTTAGGACTGTTGGGGATAACTCCTATAAACCGATGAATGCGGAATCGCTATGCCTAATATACGCCCATAACTCATAGCAATTAATAACGTCAATAAGTAGAAAAATAGATGAGAGAGAATAAAACAATCACAACACAAGATATACGTGGAAAACCAAAAACGGGTAAAAAATCACGTGTCGTCAGGACGACAGAGAAAGTTCCATTATATGATAAATTGTTACAATCATATACTCCAGGATTTTCTCTCTCACCTCAACCCCAAACCCCACTCACAAGATCCTCACCAAGAACCCCACAATATCCCCTAGGTCTCCCCTAAATATCACCCACGGATCTCTAACTAGATCCACCGATATTCCCTTGGATCCCTCCTCGGATAATCCCTTGGATCTCACCGGATCTCACTCACACTCTCTGATGTTACATGGTGTTTAACTCATACTTTCAACCTAATTACAAGTTTCTATTTATACTAGTTACAGGGAGTTTAAGATAAAAGGAAATCCTACTCCTAAACGTACAAGACTTACTTATTCCACATAAATACTATTTCCTTTTATGATAAGTCTTCTTGTAGGGAGTAAATCATTTTCCTTCAAGCATAAGAACTTTCCAAAAGAACACTTTCTTTTTTCGCTGAAGATTTCCCGTTTCACATATGCTTACGATTGACTACGATTTGGGTCACGGTTGCGCACCCGCTTCTTAAATCGTTACAAGTCACATTAAATTACATCGCTCGGAAAACCACGATCAATACGTTGAAACAATCTTCAGTCTTCCGTTCTTCTGGTCTTCAAACCTCCCTCAATCAACACCATTCCATCTTCCAAACGTATCCCACGTCTCCAGGAAGCTTCACATCAGTTGAGTCTTGTTTGGTTTGCTTAGGAATACAAGTCAAAACCTAACAAGGACTTCATAAACTTTGTTACAAAAACGTGTGTCCATAAGACCGAACCGCTATGATACCATTTAATGTGCATCAAATACACATAGCAGAATTTAGAAGAGAGAAATATGAAGATTTGAAGGAAAGGTTATTTCATATGATTCAACATAACCTCAATCTGATTACATTCAACTATTTATAAGCTGTTTGTTCGAATGACTGAATTACAATTAGTAAGCAGTAAATTAACTAAACAAAGAAATATGAACATGATCTATCATGTGTTAGTGGATGACTCCACTCACCAACAATGAGGCCATGAAGTTATCATGGGTTCCCTGTTATTTGCAACACTAACGATTAACTAACAACGCACTATTAATCAATTAACAATCCTATGACCAAGTCTCCTTCCTTTGCTTGACTTGGATCATGCACTTATCATTCCCTCCTTATCAAATTATTCTTGTCCACAAGGATAAATTTTGAATAAGTCTATTGGAAGTTCAACCTTATTGTTGTTGATCCAACTATAGTTAGAAAGTCTTCACCAAGTTTGGGAAAGGGTAACTTGTGTTAGTTGTGCCAGTCGAATTTGGGCTTGGGAATGGTGATTCCGGTTGGAGAGGTATGTGACTCGTAAAAACAATCCATACAATATGAATTGCTCTTATATGAGATTTCTTCAAATACATATTCATCGAATATTGAAAGTTTATCAAAATCGACAAAAACCTCTACCGATACATGTGTATCATTGAAAAATACTAGAAGATAGGTGGATAATTGTGTTTGAGAAAATGATAGAGATTTGAGTTCATTTCTAATGGTTTAGAGGGTATTTTGAATTTGGATGAAAGTAGACTTATGACGAGTTAGGACTTCATAAACTCTATTACAAAAATGTGTGTCCATGAGATCGGACAGTTCTGATACCATTTGATGTGTATCAAATACACATAGCAGAATTTAGAAGAGAGAAATAGGAAGATTTAAAGGAAAGGTTATTTCATATAATTCAACATAACCTTAATCTAATTACATTCAGCTATTTATGAGCTGTTTGTTTGAATGGGTGAATTACAATTAGTAAGCAGTAAATTAACTAAACAAAGAAATAGGAGCATGGTCCATCATGCATGTGTTAGTGGATGACTCTACTCACCAACAATGAGGCCATGAAGTTATCATGGGTTCCCTGTTATTTGCAATACTAACAATTAACTAACAAATCACTATCAATTAATTAACAATTCTATGATCAAGTCTCCTTCCTTTGCTTGACTTGGATCATGCACATATTGTCCAATTAACACGTCATTTCTCGGGATACAGGTTGGATAAGTGATATATATAAATAAGGGTAATTGATTATGCATGAATTTCCCAACATATATATTACAAGAAATTAAACATTGCACCTATCAATGGGGTAGTTGCGCTAGAGCTTTAAGTGGACGGCGAGGGACAATCTCATCAAACAATTTATAGCCAAACATAGCCTTTTAATTACTTAACTTGGTTTTTCAATTAAACTAATTGAAGTTGAATTCCAAGTTTTTCTTAGTGACTGGTGAGGCAATTGAAATTCTCAAGACTTAAAACATAATATGTATACAGGTTTTCTCTTTTTTCTTTTTATTAAAAAAACAAGAAGAAAGAAAGAAAGAGAATAAGGTCAACTACATTACCACAAATTAATGAATAAATAAAATGGTTAATTGCACTCACACACCCTCATTCTTTTTGTGAAATTTCATGTATATGAAACCTTTGATATATATATATTTTAAAATAATGAAACCTTTGATTTTATTACATGAACTACCCTCTAATTTTTTGACTGATTATGTTAATTAACGTTGTGACTTAATGGTTGAAGAGAAAATAATTTTTTGTAACATTAAAAAAAATAATAAGAGAAAAATATGTTGTCCAATCATAACTTGCCACATCACTATACTAAAATTTTAAATTAACTAAAAAAATTTGAATCCACCAGAAAAATGGCTTCAAAATCGGTAAAGATTCTGGCAATTTTGCTTAATCTTCATCGGCGAATTGCTCTTCTCCATACATAAAGAAGACACAAGTCTCATCCACATGTGGAGAGATCGATCAATCTCCTCTGGTCATCGTTATTGTAACAAATCTCCTCCAAAAGAAGATTCTCTACGGTTTTACTTTTATATTTTCTAGGTATCTATTTTTTTTTTCAATTAATTAAGGTAATTTATGTGATTGCTTATTAATTAATGTAATTAGGTTTTAATTAATGTGATATTGTTGAAAACAAGTTCAAACAAAGTAATTCTTGAACCTCCAAGCAACTAAAGTCAAACCAAGAAACCAATCTAAGTACACAAAATAGAAAGGAAGAACACGACAATATACGTGTTTTGGCAATAAGTCTATGTCCATGGGATGGTGATGATTGTTTCCACTATGCGAAGGAAAAATCAAGAGCATAATAAGTAATAACACTCTCAATAAACCCTCCTCACAATCTCACAAGCACAATAGTACCCCATTACCAAGCCCAGACTAAATCCTTAAAAGCAATTCTCATACTGTACTAGAGCACAAACATCTACTATATTTTAATCCTAAATAAAATATGAGTGCTTATTAGATTCTTAAAGGGAAATAATCACTGCAAATAACTTTGTTAAACTAGAGAAGAAGATCGGGATATGGATCCATATTGATAAAGCGCCAAACCTATTTCACTCTAGTCTTCCAATAAAATGAGTGTTGACGTTAATATCCACAATAACACAAAATTGACTCATAAAAATAAACGTCTTACATATATATAAATAAAAGCATACAAGTTATTGTTTGTTGTGATGTTAATAATTGCAAATTCATACTTTTCCAAAATACCCACTCAATCGAGCAAACTATTGAAATTTATAAGATGACATAAGGTTATGTTTATTTAGAAATGAAGGAACAAGTCCAAGTGGTCTTTTTGTTTTTGATCGCACCATTTCGATACCGAATTTTAGCCTCCATTTCCTCTACTTTTGGTCAATTCGCGGGTAAAATTGGGTATCTAATGCTATGGAATAAGTGTGTGCGGACATTTTCATGCGCTTAGGTTAATGGCCAGTTTTATCATAATATTGTTTTTGAGAAGTTAAAATCAGCTTATTTTATAATTTTAACATAAAATGATGTTTAGTAAAACTTCCAAAAATTGATTAATTGATAATATGACAAGTTTTGACAATGATTTTGAAAAGTATGTGAGGGGTTACTTTTTAAAAGTGATTATGGAATAATATATTTTAGAATTTAATGAATCTTTTAAAATATCATTATTATTCTTATGAAATCAAATTAAAATCATTTATATACCTTATCATCTTAAAATAAAATATTCTAATTAAATATTGATTTGATTAATAAAATCTTTTAAAAATATTTTTATTGATCTTATGAAATTTTGTTTTCTATTTTATACTCTACTTAAATATTGATTAAATATATATTTTTAATGAAAAAAAAAAGGTTCTAAAATCATATTTATTTTAGTCATCCTAACTAATTTCAACACTTTTGAAATAAAATTATCAAACATTTATATACTGCATTTAAGTTATACAGTAGTTTTAAAAGTATAATTAACCAAACATATGCTGATTAACTTCACAGCTAATTATTATTTCAACGTAGCTAAAAATGATTATTATAAAAGTTACAGTAATACCAAACTGACCCTTATTTTAATTCTAAATGGATTAGAAAAAAATAATAATAAATAAATAAATAAATAAAGAAGGAAAGATTACCAACTTTGATGAAGAGTTGATAAGTGGTAAAAGTTTATTGAGATTATTATTTGCTAGCATACATAAATTTTCCTTCCACCCAAACAGGTGTGCGATACAAATCAAGTCTTATTTAGTAGTACATAATAATTTGGTGGTCTAATAATCAATTAAAATTAATGGGATATTTAGGCTGCTTGTTTGGTGTAAAAAGCCCCCAAAATTTCTCAAAATCAGGTGTTTTCTGATCCTCATCAAACATAGCAAACACATATGTTTCAATAGGCCTCCCAGGCTTCTTTGGAGTCCCTGACCCTCCCTTCACATGCTCAACCATATTGGTGTTGTAAGTCTGTGCATTGTCCATACTGGTTGCCTGACCACCAGCTGACGGCCAGCCGCTCTCTGACACCACTATCTCCAGAGAACCCCCACCGGATTTCTCTAGCGCCGCGTAAACAGTATCCAAAATCGCATCGAACAGGTTACGATAACTCAACCCGTTTCCATTGTCACTAACTACGGGCGCTGATGGCCTGAAAAGTGCATAATCAATGTTAATTGCACCATTGCTTCCTGTGTAGCTGAAGTAAGGGTACAAGTTTACGAGCAACGGGGCATTGTTCTCGTTGAGGAAGCTGATGACAGGATCAAGAATCGGTCGATAGTCTTGCTTGAATGAGCCTTTTGATGGAGGGAAAGAATCTGCAGAGAGTGCACCGGTTTCAATGGCGGTGGAGACTTTGATGTTGCCAAGGCCAGCAGAATTAAGAGCAGTGCGTATGTTTCTCATGGCCGGAACAAGAAACTGAGCAAAATTATCTCCAGGCTTGGCTTCATTTCCAACAGCTATGTATCGAAACCTGACGTCACCGGCATAGTTTCTGACATTGTTTTGCACCCATGTGTTTGCTTCTTCTTGGTTGGAAGCAATCTTCTGAAGATCAGGATTTGGAACTCCAAGCATGACATTAATATTGGAGCCTCTCAGGGCTTCCAGGGCCTCTCTGTCAGGATCATAGAGTCTCATTAACTTGATGTTGTTCTGCTTGTAGAGATCAATCACTTCTCTTCTTGATGGTAAGTTGCTCCCCATCATTCCATAACAAACACCTACCTCAGCTTCTGCATATATGTCAATATCAACAACAATTATATCAATTAATAATACGGATATATTGATAGATTATTATTTCCTGATAAAACTACGGTTTAATTTTATAAGTAAGTACGTGTGACAATATTTAAGTACTATAAAAGTAATATCAACTAAAACGGTACATTTGAAGAGATGGGGTTGACCCGATAGCAAAGCTTTTTATACACATATTAATGAGATAGTAGATTTGGATATAAGATTGTAATAGTTAAGAAAAAAATATCTAAAGTGTCACGATTTGGGTTTTAATTATGCAGAAAACATGGCTTTAAATATTAGCTAAAAAAGATTGAAATTTATAGGATACATTAAGGAGAGAAAAAAGGACCTGTGGTGTGTAGGATAGCCATTAGCATCCCTAGTAATAAGATGGTTGAGACCATGAAAGCTGAAAAAGATTTATTAGCCATATATGCTAGAAATCAAAGAAAACGATGATGAAAATTAAGGAGAAGATTAATAAGTTAAGAGAGAGCGCAAAACGTCTATGATACCACCACCACCACCATCAGCCTTTTATAGAGTTACAACTTCCAACAGCTTGGCATTTCATTCAAAGAAAATCAAACAGCTAGTATTTCGGGTTCCTTTGAAAAGTCTCCAATTAGGTACGTTCATTTCGACATATCTCTTTCTTGCCTGCGTGTCCTTTATATTATCTTACATTTTTTTACAACAAGGTTGGTCTGGTTAACCGTGTGATCTTCTTCTTCCGATACTAAATTTTACAACATAATTCTTATGAGGGTTTGGTTAACGGATTAAGATTCTATGTTGAGCTATTTGTGCTTGCCTTTAACTATTTGAGGTAAGTATAAAGCTCAGCATAGCAAAGGTTCCTCGCGGTTAACATGTTGTACTTCAGTCAAACCCTTAAATATAGTAAAATATACCAGTAATATTCTATGCCTTTTGATGTTGCTAGGTTTGGAACACATGGAAGTACATATAACAAAAAGAAAGTTTAGGGCAACTTGTATGAATAATTTGTTAATGAATTAGTGGGGGGTATTTTATATATCGAGTTGCTAGTTGCTACTTTACAATTTGTTGCACAAAAAACATGCTCCGACATAACCAAACTTGTAATCACTCGGAGAAATTGATATGGACATTGAACAACATACACAAGAGACTTGGTTAATTATTTATATCGTTTAGCTCGTTTCAGATACCAATTGGTTTTATTTCTTCTTCTTCGATCTTCTTCATTTTGTTTTGTTTTCGGTTTCTGTTTTTGGTTACCATTTTTTATCTGGACAAGTAGTGTGGCAAGGCATCCAAGTTGCGTTACACATAGGCCATAGTCTAGGTCACCTAGCTTTATGTCATGGTCCGTGTGACATTTAATTTAGGTTGTGTGGTTGCATTATCCACACAAAAAACTGAGCTTTCAAAATTGATTAATCGAAATATATAAAAAATGATGGGTAGTGTTAGCCTTAAGGATAAGATTAAGAGCATCTCTGATGCAAATATATATTTTTGAGTTTCTAGAATTAGAAACTCAACTCCATAGTGTCTCAATATATGCACAGTCACTGCATTAATTGTCTTGTTTTTATCTGTGCATTTATTGAGTTTCCTATATAGTAAATTTCTAGTTGTTAGTCGAGGCACAGGTTAAATTAACACAACCCAAAAATGATATATTGATTTATCATTTCAAATATGAAAAAGTTTGTACCATTTTTTTTATCTAGCCATGTCGTCGTAGCAAGCAGGGACGAAAGCCAGGATTTTGACTTTGGGGGCTTAGACAAAAATAAATATTCAAGTTAATGCAAGCAAAATTTACTAACATTCAAAAAAGCAAATGTAATATTATTTAGATGGTGACTATAGTTGGATCGATTTGTGTTGCCCCCACACCTCCACCCTTGATGGCAAGGCATCTAGGTTGCGTGACCCATATATAGTCTAGTTCTTGTATCCTTATGTACCCTAGTCCGTGTCACATTTTGTTTATGTTGTGTTAAAACAAAAACTGAGCTTGTACAAAATTGATTTAATTGAAATACGTAGAAAATTGCATGAATTACGCAATTTGATATGAAGAAACTAATTTGAGATTGCACCTACCCAGGATCATGACTTTTAATTGATAACTACTTAAACGTGTACCTAATTAAAAATGATGACTTTTTATTTAATCAATTGTGGAATGTGGATATAGCCTTCTAAGTTCTAATTAACCAAGCATTCAATTAAGCTTAATTAGAGTTCATTATTTATTAATAGTTTATCTATTCAAAATTCAACTATTTTGAAAAGGTTTGTTAGATTTTCTTAAAAACTTGGGTTTAATTAGATGACTGGCCAACAATGTTGTAGGATCTTTTTATAAGCTATTCTTTACATTTAGTTAATTTTTTAATTTTTTTAATTTTCTTTTTAAAAAGCCACAAGTACTAAAACAAGATAAGATTAGCTCAACTGAGTCAATACTCGATAGTCTTAAGGGCAACATAGTATGAGTTATTTTTCATGTAAATTTAAATTCTGAGTATATATATATTTCTAGTAAAGAAAATGAATTTCTCAAGAAATGGTTTATTTTTAGTGGCAAACAATATCATAAGTCTTCCAATAAATAAATAAAAAATGATGTTAACATCCCCACAAAAGAAGACAAGACCATTGACTCCAAGTCTGTAACAAATGCCAAATTCTGAAATTCATACCTTTCCCCGTACATATTCAATCCTACAAGTTAGTCTTCTATTGATCGAATCCGTCCGATTCATTAGTCTATGATTCATAATGTTTATGTGTATAGAAATGTATTCACCAAGTCAATGTCAAGCAATAACTTATTAGACTGATCAAGGGGAGGCTGCTTGACTCGGCTTCATAGACTATCTCACAACCGCTAATCATGGTATCGACTATTAACATGTAAACA
This sequence comes from Acer campestre, assembly GCA_954870605.1. Classification (NCBI taxonomy): domain Eukaryota; kingdom Viridiplantae; phylum Streptophyta; class Magnoliopsida; order Sapindales; family Sapindaceae; genus Acer; species Acer campestre. Next base: position 15,846,473 of record OX940799.1, on the reverse strand, counting down.
CAAAACTTGTTGTTTCGTCTCTCTCTCCTTTTCTTGGCTAGTGGTGCCGGCCAGTTGTGCATTCTTTGTCGCCTTTATTGGCTGTTTTATAAATTCCAGCTGTTAAAAAAAAAAAAAAAAAAAAAAAAGGAAAAAAAAAAACAAATTAAAAAAAAAAGCCTTCACCTCCTACACTAGTTAGGGTATATTTGGTTAGGCTTTTAAAAATCATCTACTCGTAAAAGGTCTAATTGTAGTAGATCTAATTGAGATAGAGCTTTAATATATATATATATATATAGTTGTTTGGTTAGTAATTACAAACGCACTTTTATTGTAGTACACCTTTTGGTTGTAAACTCTCAAAAAGTCTACTGAGATATTAAATTACTAAAAATGAAATATTATTTATTCACTCTAACAAAAATTGAACTTAAAAGATTTTTTGCATATTAACTACATTTTCTACTGCACAATAATAATAAAATTCAAAACTTTCACCATATAAACTTAAAAGATTAAAAAAATAACCAGAAAATATTAAATTTTCAATAAAGTTGAAGCATTGTCAAAGATTAAACAAAAGGAAAATAATTAATATCTCATACAAAGGTAAAAAGTTAAATGGAAAAAAAAATAATTAAATAAGTTATTCTCGAAGCATTAGAAGAGTCGCAATACTATCACGTTCTTGACTATCTTAAATACATAGGTCAATACCAATGTCAATATCAAATTTGGTACAAAAATAGTAAAATGCTATATTTAACACATCATTTTAGCATTGTACTTCAATGCATTATTTTATTTTAAATGCTATTTTTAATTTTTTATTATTTAAAATTATAAAAGTCAACAAATATAATTAATGCATTCAATTTATATAATATTTTTTATTATTTAAAATTATAAAAGTTAACGATTAATGCATTAAACACAATTATAAAAGAGTTCAAAAAAAATTTGTCACTATATGGGGCGCCTTTTGTAAGACTGTCACCACATTAGTAATTTAAGTTTAAAAGACACCAATTTGAGTGACCAGACAAAAATACCTTTTTTGTCGCTTTGTTTCGTTTTCAAACATTGAGAGAAAACCCTTGAGAGAGAAAACCCGCTGGCGCTACAGTCCTAAAGGCGACCAAAATCGATGGCAAACTGACCGGCGACGAAGCTGTAGTTTTGACATCGAAAAGAGTTCAGCGGCGAACTGAAAAGACAGCGGTTAGTTTTCTTCCTTAAGCGCTTAAATTAACGAAAAGTTTATTGTGTTTGATGTTGCATGCCATTTTCATCATGTAGGTTAGGTTAGGTTTGATTTGATTTGTTGTTGTTGATTATGTTTGTTTGATGATGAGGTTAGGTTAGAATTTTTGTTTCTGAAAAAATTTGTTTTGAAGACGATGAATTTGGGTTTCCGAGCCTTTTATAATTGTCCCCGAGCCTTTTAAAATGATACCCGAGCCTTTTATAAGTGTCCCCATGCTTTTTAAAATGTTACCCGAGCCTTTCTAACAGCCCTAAACTTTTTAAAATCTCTGAGCCTTTTGACACTAGATCCGTGCCTTTTCGTGAGTTTTCAAGCCTTTTGAAACAAGATTCGAGCCTTTTAATTATTTATGAATAGGTTAGTGAATTTTGATTTCCTAGCCTTTTAATCACTACCCGAGCTTTTTAATGAAATGTTACACAGTTAGAGCCTTTTCATACTCTATCCGAGTCATTTCATACACTACCCGAACTTTTTCCTCAAGGTAGCTTTACATACAACACATAAACCAAACATTCATACATGGACAAGATAAACATGTGATCATTTAGGCATTGTCAATATATCAATTAGTTGCATGATGTATAATATCACAAAAACTCAATAACAAAGAATACTTTTATTTCAATATTATTCAATTTATTACAAGTAAAATCAAATATAACAAAATACAAATTAACAAAGTATCTTATATTCAAGTATATTCAATAAAGAGCAAATTCAACAAGTTGTACTTAGAATATTACAATCAAGTTCACAAAGAATAATATTACAACTTGATAAAGAATATTACAAGATACAATGTACAACACTGACAAGATACAAGAAACAAGAAACAAGAGTTGATTCAACCAAATAATGTGTACAAGTCTTTCTCTATTAATAACAAGTTTACAAGGATGTGTGAAGATTAAGATCTTAAAAAAGTTATATTAAACATACATGCAAATATAATGAGAATATAATGAGATAGAGATAGAGACATATGACACAAGATATTTACGTGGTAAACCTCCGAAGAGGAAACATCCACGGGTTGAATCCATAACCACCGGTAAGCAAATCCACTATGATGAAAAGGACATACACCTCGGGCCTAGTGAACCACTAACTTACTCCCTATCTAAGGTGTGTCCTACACCTCTAGGAAGCAACTTCCTATCTAAGGCTCTCAAGCCTTTAGGAAGATTTCGTGCTTAACTATCCGAATCACAAAGATCCTAGTGAAGTTCCCTAACTCAACTATCCGGAGTATCACACTCCTAGCTAAGACTTTCGTTTAGTTATCCGAATCCTCAAAATCCTAATTAAGGCTTCTTGCTTGGCTATTCGGAACACTTTCCTAGCCAAGTCTTCTTACTCAAATTAAAGCTTCACTCACTTTAACAAGAGACTTCCACCTTTTTTGAAGGCAATGATCTAAGTGATGTAAACGATGCAAACACATGCAACATAGAATATATGATCAATACATCCCATGGAACAAATAGACCTAAACATGTGAGGAAACAAGTTATATAAGTCTAAATGCAAAATTTGAATAAAAACCTAGAGCATGTGAAAACACCTAACACATAAAACTCATAGTTTCATTCACACAAATAACACTTGAATAAATCATATACATGAAGCACAAATTTAAGATGTTATAAACATACAATATAAAAAAGCTAGATTCACAAAACGTGTTCAATGAATATTCTAGCCAACAATTAAAGCAAGGATATATTGAATAATCAATTAAATCCTATTTGGCTCTAAAAACACATACAAATGAATTAATCCTAGATATTATCAATCAAAGGATCAAAACTCATTTCAAGGATTATTAATCATAAAATTATTCAATCAAGTCATAAATAATCCTAGATATCAAACTAATCACAATACAACTCTCAATCATGCGAAAAACCTAGAATCCAAGAAACTAGTTCACTGATGTCTCTAATTAGACTTTTGATTAGGTTTGATTATGAAGCTATCTTTCTCAATAGCATTCACTATACATACATACATACATACATATATATATATATATATAGAAGAAGAAACCCCAAGCAAATTGAAGGTTATAAAAGAAGAAATCACAAAGATATGAACACTACCTTGCAGCCACGAGCTGGTTCAGATTTCTTTGTAGAACAACTAGAAAAATCAATCAAACAGCTGCAAGACCACTTGGAAAAGGTAGAGAACTCGATTATGAACAATCTCCAACTTGAATCAACCAATTCTGACTTCGTATGAGAAAGTTATGGTGTTTGGAAGGTGAGAAAAAGTTGAGAGAAAAATCTGATCTAAGTTTTTCTAATTTTTCTTTTTGGAATGAAATGGGAGAGAATTGGAAAATTTAAAAGGAAAAGAAAGAGAGTAGGAGGCCACCAATCACGGGCTGCCATGTCAGCAGACTGTGTGGGGTGCATGTGCCACACGTGTGCAGAGGGCTGCCCAGGCCATGTGGCACACGGCCTCCATACGTGGTGAGCCAAGCTTGGCCGTTGGCCTAGCTAGCTCCTCTCATGCTCTGCTAGCGTTCTTCGGCCGTATCCGGGCCTTTGAACTTCGATTTTGAATCTATCTTTGGATTATGAATCATGACTCCCTCACGCTGAACGACGACTATGAAACTTTGATAAAAGGTTGAGAATTTATCTCAGAAAATGACGACGAACATAACTCAACGAATTAGAACAAAAAGTAGCGTAGCTACATCTTTTGGACTCGAAACCTAATGAATGAGTAACAGAAATGAACGGGAATCAATAAGGAATCAAATGAGATCATGTTCAAATCCAAAATATAAGAAACACAAACAATTAAACACAAGATCACATATGTATGCCATTTCATAGACATAGTCTTCAAACATGCAATTCTATAATGTATGAGAATTTGAGTTCAATGCATGGCATATAAAAACATGTGAATGTGTTATATAAATGGTGCACTACGATACAGGGATACATATGAATGATTTGTGTGTGTGTGCCTTAAGCTTTGAAAGAGAAAAGAGGTTTAATATACCTTCATTGTGCAATGAAGCAAATATCTCTTCGAAGGCTACATCTTGCAAGAATTGTGGCCACATCTTTCTTTGAAGCTTTTAATCATCAAGTCTAAAACCACAAACCAATACAAGAAAAACATCGTTTTGATTTGGAATATATGCCAAGACAAACCAAAAACCTAACAATCTCCCCCTTTGTCAAATTCCATGTCAAAACCCCAATACATATACTAAACAATTACAAAGAAAATTTGCTCACAATGAATTGCAATTAGTTACACCTAACTTGACAAATTTCCTATAATAAGTCTTGAACTTCAACTTGGTCTTCTCTTGATATCACCTAAAAATAACTTGAAAGCATAAGAATATCCAAGAGACAACACATATGGCAATATACATTCTTAGGCAAGAAATTAAAACATTTAAGGTTCAAGTGGATCATGTATGCTCTCCCTAAATACATGCTATCCAACAAAAAATATTCTAGCCAAGAATTATCAAAAAATATTACAAGCCATATAGTTCAAAACTTGATATCCAAAAACACCAAAAACCAAAAAAATAAAGATGAGACTAAGTAAGCTAGAAACATATCATCATATTTCTCCCCTATATCTCCCTATATTTCTCCCCCTTTTTAACATGATATGAAGCCAAAAAGAAAGAATAAGAAAATATACCACAAAGTTCATTTCTTAACCACTTGTGCCACCAAGGAAGGTTGTACAATTTGAAGATCTCACATATTGCTTTGTAGTGGATGTCTTGCTTTCCAATTGCTTGATCTTATCATCTTGAAGCACTACTTTAGCATTTAGTTTTTCAATCTTCCTTTGTGACGCCTCGATTAACCTTTTAGACTCTTCAACCTCACTCTTCAATTGCAAAGCCCAAGGAGGAAGAATAGGTGTGCTAGATATATTGCTCGAATCATGAGATTCACCAAAAAGCCTAAATGTATTGCTTGCCTTTCCCTTATCCTTGTATGACATGGTTGCCACACGTTTTTCATTGAGACATTCTAAGGGAGGAAGAATCACATCACCATCTTGTTCCTTCAATCCTCTAGCTAAACACAATCGAGAGATAAACCCCGGAAATGCCAACTTCTAGTCCAAATGAGTTGCACAAGCCGCATACTTAATATGTTCTATAAGCACTTTTCAAAGATTTATGGGTTTGTTTGTCAAGGCATACACAATCTTGATTTTTTCTCTATTAAGTTTGATAGCATTAGTAAAGACAACAAGATTGGCACAAACAAATAAATGCCAAAAGGCACTAATTTTGGTCAACTCACTTTGCCTAATGAAGGCACGCTTTCCCCACTTAAAATCAACATCATCACAAAGAGTTTTACCCATTAAATCAAGGTTTTCCCAAACATCAACATCAAGGAAATCTGACTCAATATCATCGGACAACCCTAAAAACTCATTCAATTTCCAAGAGTTAAATCTAAACACAACACCTCTCATATCCATAACGGCATCTTCAACGATAGTACTATCCTTGTAATTATGGTAGAATTCTCTAACCATAGTCTCATTCACTATTCCTAGCATTTTGATCCAAGTACTCCAATTTCTTTCAATTATGATCGAATGAACATAAGAGTCAATACAAGAACTCAAATCTATACATTTCTCTTGAATAATCTGTAAGGATTCCCATTGTTGATTGGCTTATTTCGTAGACAAACCACATATTGGGGGTTTGAATTGTAAGGGTAGTTAGGTGATTGAAGATCATGTTCAAAGGCCCTTTTCAAGACCTCAAGGGAAGAAGCACTCCAAAGGTATAATTCTTAGTGTTTCTTGTAATGAAGAGAAATAGATGCACACACACACAACACTTGCATAATTCTTATTCTTGAATGTGTTGTGTCTTTATTGTGTGTATGCATGAATTGCTCATTTAATCTCTCTTCATTCTTGTCCATATGGGTGCATCTTGCTTGGAATTACACATCATATTTTTCTTTTTAGGAAACTCCATCAGGTGCGTTTTTGCGCCCTATTCTGCGGTCAAGGCCGCAGAAATAAGGGCGCAGAACAAGGATCAGAATTCATACTCTCTGTCCTCTTTTCTGCGCCCTTGGTTTTTGCGTTTAGGGGCCGCAAAATTGTCAGGTGCATTTTTGCGCCCTTGTTCTGCGGCCAAGGGCGCAGAACAAGGGCGCAGAATCGGGCGGTCTGTTGCAAATTTTTCAAAACGACGTCATTTCATCTAGGGGTCCTATATAAGTATCATCTTCTTCCTTGCTCGTTTTCAAGAGCTCCAAATCAGACCTTAGAGTGAGAAACTCAAACCCTAGAGAGAGAAAGCTTCAATCTTGCTTCTTTAACTCTCCAAACCCAAAACCCATGTGCATCTAACATGTTTCATGCATCAATCTTCCATGGGTCTTCTTCATTTATGACTTGGTAAGTAGAACAAACTCAACATCTTCATTTATTGTTCTATCTTAGTCAAGACATGTCTTTTATTGCTTAGTTTAGCAAATCTTCACTTTTATTGCATATTTAGTGAAGTTATGACATGATTGGGTTTTGTTTGTGGTAGCTTGCATGATTAGGATGATTTTCCCTAAATAGCTAACCCTAGAACATTCTTGTACAATTGGTTGATGATTAGGTTGATAGATTAATGTTTATTTATCTAGTCAAGCTTAATTGAATGTTCTTGTGGATTTAATTGACAATTATGTTGTTAGAAATTCTCTACAACTAATTGAGTTCACATGTTTGGACATGTTGACATTGTTTGATAGCTAGGATTGTTTTGTGATTGATAACATCTAGCTAAGCTTTATGATATGTCATTTAGCTTTTGATATCTAGGATTGATTTCATTGATATATCATCATTCTAGGTAAGCATATAGAGTTGCCTTGCTCTTGTTGCATTTTGAGTATTTCATATATTCACTTAGGTTGTTTTCTCTTCATTAAGAACTAAGTCTTGTGTTGCTTCCGGGATTAGGTTGCATAAATCACAAGCATTGGGACTAGGTTCACTTATACCGGGATTAGGTAGGTGTGTGATTACTTCCGGGATTAGGTTGTAATCGTTTTACACATTTAGTGGATTCGAGGTTCAAGTGTGGCTCACTTACATAGCCCGTGGTTTTTCCCGTGAGGGTTTCCACGTAAATATCAAGTGTCTTTTAATTTCCGCACCATATTACACTTGCTATTGTATTTTGACTAGTGGAGGGTATTTTCGTAATCTTGACCATTAACGAAAATTTGGTAAAATTGGGTAAAATCTATTCACCCCCCCCTCTAGATTAATATTGAACACACCATAATTTGTTTCATAATCTTTTTGCACCGAAATATCCCTAAATTCTTCAACTCGTTGGCTTTGGATAACTTGGAAGAAGATGCAGGTTTAGATTTGTCAATGGGATTTGAAGTATTGCTACCTCCAACCTTTTTAGCTTTTCCCATGACCTTATAACACAAAAACACTAAAAACAAATATGAGAGGAAAACATCAAAACAAGTTAGTGACCAATAAACATGTACAAAGGCAAAACATTATTTTTGACCAAATCAATATGACATCAATAATCAGCATAGCATCTTAAAATTTATCAAAAACAAGAATAATGCCAACAAACAACAATCTTGAATAATCATGTGAACAAATCACAAAAGAGAACAAAAACATAACATATAATGCTCCCCCTTGATAAATGCCCCATCTAAGATCTAGATAGACAATTGTTCACAAGAATCACCACACATTCACATCTCAAGCAATTTTCATAGTTTTTCAAAATAAGCTTTAAATAACAATAAGAGTTCCATTTAGATTTTCAATCACTCTCATATGTCTTCAAAAATTGCTAGAGTATCAAAAATACCAAATAAGTAAATGTGAGTGTGTGAAGATTTTGCTTCAAGAATATAAAAAGAAGTATTTTGATAATCAAACATGCAAACATTTTCAACATCTATTCATCTCAAGCCTTTCCATAATAAGGTCAAATCGATTATCATCTGAAGTTTTGCTTTTAAAAAGAATAAATCTCAATATTTGAGTGTTGTGTGTGCATATGGCTCGTCAATCCATTTCTATTTGACAACCTGAGCTAATTTAATTTTTCAACTATACTCCATAAGCCTTTATGTTTTGTTTTAGGCTTGAATCAAAGATTTTTTTTTTTTTTTAATGATTCATTTCAACACTTCTTTTACTTTTTTCAAACATAAACATATACACCACATGGCGGCTTTCACTCAACACAATGGCATAGCCCTTTCCTACATTGGGCAGATTCACAACCAAGGTGTGTAACCCTTTCCATGAGGGTGCCCATTGAGTTCTATGTTGCCAAAGCAAATGGAACCATTGGTCATTTTTAAACGTACTAGTCCTTAGGACTTCTAGTTGTATCCAAAACTTACATTAATCAAACTCAACACACCTAACCAAGCATATAAAAGAAGTAAAGTGCATTTTTGAAACGAAGTTTTATAGCTTAAAAGCACATGATTGAAAAGCAAGTAATGGGACTTACTTAAGATCTCTACTTCTCAAGAGAGTAGCTTTCAAAGAATATGAAACATATTTTTCAAAAACTTGTCACTCAACAATCATACAAACAATAACACACATTATGATTAAGATCAATGTGAACAATTATCACTAAAAGATCTTAAAAGAGCAAATGTCAAAGAGGACTATATAAACTTAGCTTCATGAAGTGGTACACACAAAGAGTTGAGAGATGAAAAAGTAAGAAAGCAAGAAATATGATAAAGAGATACCTTCGCAAGCTATTTTCATCAAATGCAAGGGCTTTACCCTTTTTATAAGTCCTCTTGGCTTGTATGTCCTCTTGACTACAATATATAGGTGTGTCGATTCCAAGAGACTAAAGACTATGCATTTCAACTCAAACAACAAAAATGACTTTCTCTAAAAGTCTTAACATGATTGTCACCTTATAGATTTCATAAAAAAAACTTCTCAAAAGTTCATCAATTGATTTCGACTATCATAGCAAATAATGTGAGATAGCTAAGTTCATGTCATGTTATAGAGATACAAAGCAAACAAGTTAAGTTTATTAACAACATAACACTAATCTTAAAGCTAACTCACATGTGCAACTTATACTATTGGTAAGAGCACTCACCCTTAACAAACTTTGTCTTGGTTGCACCTACACAAATACTATCAAGATTATCATTGACAACAATGTTGTATCTAGAATGTTTCTATGACTTGCTCAACGAGAATATCGTTGATACTCTTAGCACCAACATTGCTAGCAACACATGCTTTGTCAATATTCACAAGGTTATCATTCTTCACATTCCGGACATTTTTAACATGCTTAGAGACATTATCATGCTCTGCATTTTCAAAAGCTTTAACATGCTTAAAATGTATTTCAATCTCTCTATCCCTAGATGCATTTCCTATGTTGCAATATTTAATGAATTTAAAACACTTGGGCTTGATATGGCTTACGGCATTGCAAAAATGACGTATGGGAACAAAATTAGATATTTTACCTTCCGGTATTGAAGAAGCACAAATGGGGGTTTCAAGGGATACCTTGTTCTTCAATTTGTTCTTGGTCTTGGAACTTCTCTTCTTAGGAGCTTTCTTGTCAACAATGACCTCGCTTGTAGGAAGTGATACTTCTATGAGCTTCTACTCAACTACAACGTCGCTTGAGCCTCCTAATGTCAAACTAGAGATGATCATATCTCTTTCAAGAACAATCCATTCAACTTCTATAAGCTTATTGGCAAGAGCATTCTTTTCACCTAAGAGCCTTCGAGTTGTTGAAACAAACTCATCCACTTGTATCTTGATCAAATCATTATTCTTATCCACTTCACTTAAGGCTATCTTCAAACTATCTTCAAGATAATTCATCTTAGCCAAAAGATCAATGATAGTTAAATCTTCACTTAAGCTCTCTTGATGATTTAGATAAACCTCCTTGTCCAATGAATCTTGACATACATTCTCTAGAGTAAAGTGAGAGGCTATGAAGGCAACAAAGTTGCTCACAAGTTCTTCATCACTAAAAGACTCATCACTTAAGCTCTCCTCATCACTAGAGTCATCATCTTTACTCCATGTGGCCACCATAGCTTTTCCTTTCTTGTCCTTCTTAGAATCACCATTTGGACAATCCGAAGCATAATGTCCTAGCTTCTTGCACTTGAAGCATTGGACCTTTCTATTGCTCTTAGCATGACCACTCCTCTCATGAGTAGGAGTAAAGGACTTCTTGACTTCTTTTTCCCTTGAGTACTTGCCACTTGGCTTGGCACCTTTTCTCAAGAACTTCCTAAACTTCCTAACCAATAAAGCCATCTCCTCATTATCATCGCTACTACTAGCTTCCTTGACAACTTTGAGAGCTAAACCCTTGTTTTTAGCCTTCGGTTTCAAGCATGCCTCAAAGGTTTGAAGAGATCCTAGCAACTCATCTAAGCTCATGACGTTAACGTCTTTGCTCTCTTCAATGGCTGTAACCTTAGCTTTGAACCTCTTAGGTAAAGACCTTAGGATCTTTCAGTTGAGTCTCTCACTAGAGATAGGTGTGGCAAGAGCTTGGCATTGGTTGGCGATGTCTAGTAGTTTGTCTTGGAAGTCAACAAACTTATCTTCCTCACCATTTGCAAAACCTCAAATTGGGAAGTGAGCATTTGAAGACAAGACTTCTTCACCACTTTATTCCTTTCATTGGTGACTTGGAGAGCATCCCACACCTCTTACACAGTTTCTAGGTTTTTGATTTAGGAAAATTGTCTAATATCCACACCTCCAAAAATAGCATTCACTGCCCGATGATGCCATTTTGCTAACTCGAACTCATTAGTAGACCACTCACTCCTAGGCTTGAAAACGGTCAATCCATTCTCACTCTTATAAGGAGAGTAATAACCTTCTTCAACGATCATCCAAACTCTCTTATCAGTAGAGCGAATGTAAACCTTCATCCTCAATTTTTAAAACTCATAGTTGTGACCTTTGAGAAGAGGAGACAGAGAATTTGAAGCCCCTTCAGTCGTCACATCATCTTGAAAAACCATACTTCCAAAAACCTAAGCAATTTACTAGTAAGTATAACCGGGATCTCATCGAGTGTTGTTTGATGACTCGCTCTGATACCAATTGAAAGTATACAAACGTAGTTAAATAACTTAAAGCTTACCTAGAGGGGGGTGAATAGGTTTTTACGCCTTTTTCAAACCCTTGAAACAAACTCACGTTTGTCCCTCAAGGTAGTTTTACATACAACACAAACCAAACATTCATACATGGACAAGATAAGCATGTGATCATTTAGGCATTGTCAATATATCAATTAGTTGCATAAGGTATAGTATCACAAAAACTCAATAACAAAGAATACTTGTATTTCAATATTATTCAAAAAAAAAGCGCTAGGGGTGGATTATCTGAAGCACTCTAGTAAGCCCGAACAAAAAATAAAAAGGCATTAGGGGGTGGATTATCTGTTGTATCAGCGTCATGAGATGTGTAGGCAAGCGAATTCTCAAACAGAGTTCGATACAAAAAAAAAAAAAAAAAGACACGATGTTGAAAGCACTCAGTTCAAATAAAACCTACTTTAACAACTGCTGGGGGGCTAGGGCGTAGCACAATAAAGCAAAGGAGCAGGTGACTTGAAAAAAAAAACATTGTAGTTACAAAGTAGTTTTAGCCAAGTCACTTCCCCATCCTGACGATTCAATTGATATATGTGTATATAGAAAAAAGATGAACCGGAACGGAAGTTGGAGTACAAGACTAAAGCTAGTAGATCAATCACCACCTTTCAGCACATGTAAGAAGTCGAATAACAGTAGACCATCTCAATCTCGGTGGTTTAATCAAAGGATTGCCCGCAACCACAAAATCCGGTCATTCATTGCCAATACAAAAAAGAATAAGATGGATCATTGCAATTTGCAGAAGGTCCTAAGCAGGGACGTAACTAGGATTAAACATTAGGGTGGGCTAGATTTTTTTTTTTTGATCACTAACAATATAAGAAAATTATATTAATTAAAAATAAAGATACACCTAATTAAGAAGACATAGCGGGGATTTCTATGTGTTAGGTTTTTGGTTGTTGTTGGCATGTATTCTATATCAAAACGTGTTTATCTTGTAAATATTTATGTGGTCATATTGATGATGATACAAAGCTTCAAAGAAAGATTTGACTACGGTTCATGCAAGATATTGGCTTGATAAGGGGAATTAGCTTCATTGCTCATCAAAGGTATAATTGACCTCATTCCTCTTACAAGGCATAGGCACACACACACAAATCATTCATATGTGTCACTGCATCATTGTGCACCATTTACATAACACATTCTCATGATTTTGTATGCTCATGCATTGAACTCAAATGCTCATACATTTTAGAGTTGCATGTTCTATGACTATGTCTAGGAAATGGCATTCATATGTGAACTTGTGTTTGTATGTTTGTGTTTCTTATGTTTTGGACTTGTACTTAATCTTAATTTATTCCTTATTGAGTCCCGGTCATTTCGGTTACTCATATGTTAAGTTTTGAGTCCAAACGATGTAGCTACGCTACTTTTCGTTCTCATTCGTTGAGTTGTGTTCGTTGTCGTTTTCCGAGATGAGTACTCAACCATTTGTCAAAGTTTCATAGTCGTCGTTGTGCATGAAGGAGTCACGATTCGTAATCCAAAAACGGATTCAAAATCGGAGTTTGGATGCCCGAATACGGCTGAAGAACATGAGAGGTGCGCGGGAGAAGCTTGGTGGCCAAAGGCCATGGCAAGGCTTCAACGTGTGGAGGCCGTGTGCCACACGGCCCAACCAGGCCTCTGGCCGCGTGTGGCACATGCACCCCACACATGGGGAAGGCTGGTCTGGTCCTATTTTTTTGTGGACAAAAATGCCCCTCTTCCATTCCTTTTTAAATCTCTCCAATTCCCTCCATTGTTTTCTAAGAAGAAAAATTGTGAAATCCCGTCTAGAGTTTCTCTCCAATTTTCTCAACTTTCAAACACCATAACTTTCTCATACGGAGTCGGAATTGAGTGATTCAAGTTGGAGATTGTTCGTAATCGAGGGCTCTACCTTTTCCAAATGGTCTTGCAGCTGTTTGATTGATTTTCGGAGTGATCTACTAAGAAAACCGAACCAGCTCGTGAAATCAAGGTAGAGTTCATATCTTGGTGATTTCATCTTTTTAAACCTTCAATTTGCTTGGGATTTCTTCTTCTATATGTATATGTATGTTTTTTGAATGCTATTGAGAAAGATAGCTTCACAATCAATCTAATTGAAAAGTATAATTAGAGACACATGTTGACTAGAAGTTTGGATTCTTTGTTTTTAACATGTTTGGGAGTTGTATTGTGATTAGATTGATATCTATGATTATTTGAGACTTGATTGATCTATTTTATGATTAATAATCCTTTATATGTGTCTTTGATCCTTGATTGATGAAATCTAGGATTAGAGCCTTTGTATGTGTTTTTAGAGATATTTATGATTGATTTGTTTTTAACATATCTCCTATCTCTAAATCTTTGGCTAGAATACCTGTTGAATACATTTTGTGATTCTAACATTTTTATGTATGTTTATAATATCTTGAACTTGTGCCTCATGTATATGAATTGTTCAAGTGTTAGTTGTATGAATGAATCTAGGAGTTTTATGTGTTAATTGTTTTCACATGCTCTAGGTTTTTCATTCATGATTTTGCATCTAGATTTCTATTGCTTGTGTTCTCACATCTCTAGATCTAGTTGTTCCATGGAATGTATTGATCACATGTTCTATGTTGTTTTGATTGATTGCATCATTTGCATTCACATGATCACACTAGGAAGTCCTTGTAAAAGGCATGAAGTCTTGGTTAGAGTCTGGATGACTCGGATAGCCAAGCAAGAAGTCTTGCCTAGAGTCTTGAGGACTTGGATAGGTAAGCAAGAAGTCTTGTCTAGAGTCGGGAGGACTTGGATAGACAAGCAAGAAGTCATGGCTAGAGTCGGGAGGACTTGGATAGTCATGCATGAGAGGCTTTCTAGAGGCACGTGTGCCTTATATAGAGAGTTGGCTTATATATTGGTAGGCCCGGGTGTTTGGTTAGACATAGAGTCCGATAGAGCGGGGTACATGGGATATGTATGCACTCTTGAGGAATTTCTAATCTTCCAACGATGTTGGTTTGGTATGAGTTCTAATATGTGGTTTAAATCATTGAGGGATTTTGTATCTTCCAATAGGGATTGGGTAAACATAGACTCCACATGGGTTGGTGATCTAGGATTGGTCACTTTGTGGAATTTCTAATTTACTTTCCAAATATATATAAGTACCCAATGGTTGTAATTCAACCCATGGATGTTTCCTCCTTGGAGGTTTTACCACGTTAAAAAATCCCTTGTGTTAATTCTTTCTATCTCTATCTTTTATATTTGTTTTTGTATATGTTTTAATCTTGTAATACAATCTTCACTTGTGATGTTTTGAATACAAGATTTTGTATAGTGTGATTTGTAAATCTATTCTTTTGATCATATTTGTAATTACAATTCTTTTGTATATTGTTTAGAATTTTATGTATAGCAATATTTGTATATACTTGTAATGATTGAACATATATTGATATACAAGTATTCTTGTTGATTGTTTTTGTATTTTCTTTTTACCTCATACAACTTATTGATACTTAGACAATGTATGAATGATTACATGATAACTTGTCTTAGTATGATTCCGTGTTGTTTGTGTTGTATGTAAGGCTACCTTGAGGGACAAACTTAAGTTTGTTCAAGGGATTGAAATTAGGCGAAAAACCTATTCACCCCCCCCCCCCCCAGGTACGTCTTAAGCAATTTAACCTTATTTGTATACTTTCACTATGTAAATGTAATTTCTAAATAAAAACGTTAACAAAATAAAAACAAATAAAGTCAAAATAAATTATAAAATAAACATGAAATGCAAATACAATCAAATACTAATTAAGTTGTGAACTTATATTAATATTTACCAAAAACAATGTTAGTGAGACAAGCAACTCTTCAAGTCTTCATTTTGGTAGTTTGTAACTAAATTTATGAAAATTTTGATTAATAGCAACAGTTTCTTGTTTGTATTGCTATTCTAATGTAGTAATTTATAACAACAAATCTTAAAACAAAAGAATAATTAAAAACCAAAATAAAAATAAAATTAAACAAATCCATGATTCTATTGTTCAATATATGATCGATCCATCGAGGTTAATTAGTTGAAGGCATGTCAGTAATTAAAAACCAAAATAAAAATAAAATTAACAAGCATGTATGATCTATTTAAATTTCAACCAAAACAAAAAGAAATTCATTCAACAATAAGTTAGTAAGTAAATTAAAATTAGAATAATAGGTAATTAGATTAATTCTAAAATTATATTATGAAACAAAATTTTTAAATTCACTATATTCATAAAAATTGATTGGAAGATCTTGATTCATGGCCGTAAAGGGACCAACAAAGTGGCCATTGGTTTCACAAAGAAGGCTCTCTTTCTGAAGAAAGATTTCGTCTAGACTCTAGATGAATGGTTTTCCTCCGATTGTATTTTTAAAGAGAAAGTTAGAACAAAATTTGGGGAAATATGATGGAGTCAATAATTATTAAACAAAAAGGAAAACAAAATTAAAAACAAACAAAAATTGATACCTACTGACTCTTGCCACGTGGGTGGTAAGTTGTGAATTGTGATATAAAAGTCTGACAAGTTATATTATATATAATTGTTGCCTACAATCATAGATTCCTATTTCCTAGTATATAATATTAATAATTAATTTCTTTTTATCTTTTAATTTTTTTTTTAAAAAAAAGGCTAGGGTGGGCTTGAGCCCACCCTAGCCCACCCCTAGTTCCGTCTTTGGTCTAAGGATCGTTCACCCTAAGGAATGTTTGACGATATTCAGGACATCACAACTCTATGTTGGAGAGATAGAAACGCCCACTACACAGGTTAGTATTGATTATTAAATTGTCTTATTTGCTTCCTTGTAATGATCTAGGGAAACATAATACAAAGTTTTATACAAAAGCACAAGGAAAGAACGACTTGCGATTTGCCGACTTAGAATGAAAAGGTAACCAATTTCGGATACCTAATTGAGTGGAGTTAGAGGTAAAATCTAAATTATCGCTTAGTTACTTTTTATTCGGCCTATAAATCAAATCTTCTTGGATTTCATAATCGCACATTGATGGCGAGGAGGTAAAATGTGGGGAAACATCTTTTTCACCCCTGTTTATTGAAATTCTTTGCTGCACTTTTAACATGATGCACAACACATGTAGCATGTGTATTTATTCTAGTATTGCACCCTACTTACATATGTTATCACTATGTTTCTTTCATACATAATAAATACTACACATGTATATACTTGCGAAAACATATACTAGTTTTATTAGCATACTATATGGTTTTTGTATGCAAAACATCCAGCAAGAGTCCATGGGTATTCTATCCTAGACAGCAACCATCACCAATAACGTGCAGGATCCAGCAATTTTTGTTCGGCATTATTAAAATATATATTTGTGCAAATGTTACGTGTTTGACAGAGAAAGACAAGCTGAAAACTTTAGTACATAAATCAAGCGTCGTCTCAAGTACACACAAAACGAGTTTCATCTTGGCGCATAAAAAAAAGGCCAAATGGGCCAAAATCTTCACCTACAAAGGCCAAAGGGGCCAAAATCTTCTCCAACAAAGGCCTTACCGAGATAAGAACTCAACAGACTTGGAAAAAGGTCTTGTTGAGATAAGAAATCGAGTGTCATGAAACCGCAAAGAGGGACTGGATAGTGTCCGAGGGGCGGAGAAGCTAAATTAGCATGCTCGCCTAGTTGAGTCAATGCAAACACATCACTCAGCGAGAAGGCAAACCCAAGGCACTAGGATACCTGGAAAGATGCTTCGGGCGCCACCGGGGCAGACCTGGTGAGATGCGCAGCTGTGTTGGCCGGTATACACTACCCCAACGATTCGACAAACCCCTGTAACAGATAAAACTTGGAGACGTCCTAGGTGACTTGTGTAGGGACCTAAGTGTATGGTTGAGGTGAGTCTCAACATAACACCTAGATTAGAAGAGAACAGAGTGCAAAAATAACATAACTAATTGCTGGTTAATAAGATACTCGGCTTAGTTATGACACTGTTCAAATAAGAGCCTAACTGATCAGTTTAATGAGACACTTAATCAATTTGGAGCTGATCAGTTTAATAAGATACTTGATCATTCTTGAAGAAAAACTGACCAGTTTAATGAGACACTTGGTCAGTCTAAAGATGATCAGTTTAATGAGACACTTGATCAGTCTAAAGATGATTAGTTTAATAAGATACTTAATTATTCTTGAAGAAAAACTGACCAGTTTAATGAGACACTTGGTCAGTTTAAAGATGATCATTTTAATGAGACACTTGATCATTCTTGAAGCCAAACTAAGAATAATATATTTGTTCAAACAAAGGTAACTATATACTTAGATAAACCAGTCAAGTCTAACAAAAACTTGACCCAATAAAGCCAATGTATTACTCAAACTTAATGCCAGTTAATGAGATACTTGGCTAAATTAAGTTAAATGAGCTATTCAGCTTAAACAAAGAAACCAGTGATACACCCGATAAGAATAAAGTACTTAAATATTTGTATTATTTACACATTTATGATTGTGCAGGTATACTAAATTGATCAGAAAGATCAGCTAAAGAGAACACTGCTTGGCTAAATGAGAGATTAAAAAAAAGATGAAGATCTCAAATGGGTCAAAATTAGGACGAATAACCAATTCATGCTAAATGTCTTGGATGTCTTGGTAAAAGAAATAAAATAAAATAAAAAGAGACCATTCTATAAGAAAGATTGGCCAAAAAGAATAACTGACTGGGTGCAAATAAAGCACTGTCAGCTCAAGAACCGACTAAGTGTGAATAAAGCATTGTCAGCGATCTAGCATTTTAGAAAGTGAGTATTGAGTGTGTAATCCTTATATTCATAGTGGATCACTTCTCGTCGTCATTGGCATCATGGATGTTTCCCCGTCTTGGGGTTTTATCACGTAAAACATGTGTTATGCTTGTTCATATTTTATTTTCTACTTTCATCACATTTATTTTACAGGTTTCATTATCCAAAAACCGTTGATCGGTTGACTTCCAAGAAATCATTGTCGACAACTAGTATGTCGGTATGTTAGGGTTTAGGCAATAGAATAATAGATTGAAGCTTTTACTATGACTTGTATTAAAAAAGAAAGTGCAAATTCAAGTTATCAACTTCATAATTGATATCACTACCCAATGTGGTTTGGTGGTAAAGAGATGTAATCTAACAACGTCACAAGTTTGAGTTGTCAAGTGGTATGGCGACTCAAATTTGAACATCTTTGGACTAAATGAATGCTTTTTACTACTAAACCACACTGGGATATGGTAAAACCATCAATTATTATTATTACTAGTTAAGTCACCTGATGCATATATATCACTTCTTAGCACAGGTGATTGTTCACCTCCCTTCCACGTTGGTGGTTAGGGGTTCGAGTCCCTTTTATATGTATTTTATAAGCATGTTTCATATATATATATATATATTAAAAGTCACTTGACATGCTCAACATAATTGGCCTGGCCTAGCCCAACCCATATATAGTGTTATATCATATCGTATTGTACGGAAATCGTGTTGAGTCATGTTGCTAGCTAGTGCCCGCTCGACCAAGTTTACACCTCTAGTAACTTCCTCAACGCCAAAAATTCTCCATCCGTATTTCCAAAAAAAAAAAAAAAAAAAAAAAAGTCATGAATCCCCAAAACAAAATTTCCTCCTACCATTCATTGTTTTTCGAAGACGATTATGTGTTGGACCTGGTTATCGTTGACTTCGATAAGCCGCCAATTTTTGATGAGGAATATGTGACGGAACCTATTATTGTCGATTTCGATAAGCCATCAGTTTTTGATGAAGATTTGTTCCAAAACGAGCAGCATGAGAGGGACTCAATTTTTGAGGATTATTTCTATGATGTTGCCGTGTTTCATCATTCAATAGCATCTCCAACTTATTTGTTCCTCAAAACAGTCAAATTCGAGGATGAATTTTCTCCAACCTGAAGAGAATGATGCAGCAGCAGCTAAGGCAATGGAACACATGGAGCGGGTGGCGAATTCGTATTTGGGTCGCGTGGACCAACCAAATCTGGGCTGAACTTCGTGGACCTCTACAGAGGGCATATGAGGTTGGATCGTCTATTATAATATGTTTTCGAAAATCCCAAGACAAGTCCTACAGATGTTATGAAGACTCCGTCCTCAATAACAGATCAAAAAAGGCCCAAATTCGGCCATCTATCTTGTTGCACGAAGACATGAGCTGGATGAGAGCTGGACGAGCTGGGGGAGCTGAACTTTGTGGACCTCTACAGAGGCCATATGGAGTCTGATCGTCTATGATAATATGTTTCCGGAAAGCCCAAGACAAGCCCTATAAATGTTATGAAGACTCCATC
This sequence comes from Acer campestre, assembly GCA_954870605.1. NCBI lineage: Eukaryota > Viridiplantae > Streptophyta > Magnoliopsida > Sapindales > Sapindaceae > Acer > Acer campestre. The sequence continues at coordinate 15,826,636 of OX940799.1, read as the reverse complement.
CTCTGTAATAGATCACAAAAGGCCTAAATTCGGCCATCTATTTTGTTGCGCGAAGACTTGAGCTGAAAGTTTGAATTAGATGACATTGAGTCAGAGTCAGATTAGGATTTGTTCTCTTTTTCGTAATCTTTGTTTGATTAGGATTTGTTCTCTTTTCCTAGATAGGATTTCTTTTCAGTTTTAGTTTAATTTAATTTAGAAGTTGATTCCTTGTGGAAGTCGACTTATTGTTTTTCCTATTTAAGTTGTTTGAATCCAATTTGTTATTTAGTTTTTGATGGTTAATAAAATTTGAGAGAGAGCATCTCCTTTTATCCAATTTCGGTATCTTGAGTGGATCAACGAATTTGAAGCCTATTATTCTGGTATCTGTGCGCAGATCAACAGATTAATAGTAGGGTTCGCTTCCGGTATTCGTGCACGAATCAACGGATCCGAATCGTTTATCTTTTCTTTTATCAATTGTTGTTTGTGTTGAATTTTCCGCTACCTTAGTTGGTATTTAAGGCCTATTATTCTGGTATCTGTGCGCGGATCAAGAGATTAATAGTAGGGTTAGTTTTCGGTATTCGTGCGCGAATCAACGGATCCAAATCGTTTATCCTTTCTTTTTATTGATTGTTGTTTGATGAATCTTCCGCTGCATCACTAGGGGTATGTAAAAATAAAATAAAAATGCAAGTAAAAAACATTTACCAATATCTGCAAAAGAGATTATGACATATATAAATTGTGGAGAATTTGGTGGCATACATAAACTCTCGTTCCACCCACATATATATATATATAATAAAATAAAAATGCAAGTAAAAAACATTTACCAATTCTCTGCAAAAGAGATTATGACATATATAAATTGTGGAGAATTTGGTGGCATACATAAACTCTCGTTCCACCCACATATATATAAGTGGATACGAATCAAGTCCTTATTATTTAGTAGTACATGGCATAATTACATAATTAAGTGCACTTATTTTCCTTCAATATTGCATATTGTGCTGCTCTAGACGTACCAACTTAATTAAAACTAATTGGGTATTTCGGCTGCTTATTTGGTAGAAAAAGCCCCCAGAATTTCTCATACTCTCGTTCCACCCACACATATATATATATATAAGTGGATATGAATCAACTCATTATTATTTAGTAGTACATGGCAAAATTACATAATTAAGTGCACTTATTTTCCTTCAATATTGCATATTGTGCTACTCTAGACGTACCAACTTAATTAAAACTAATTGGGTATTTCGGCTGCTTATTTGGTAGAAAAAGCCCCCAGAATTTCTCATACTCTGGGCTTTTCTGATTCTCATCAAACATGGCAAACACATATGTTTCAATAGGCTTTCCAGGCCTCTTTGGAGTCCCTCCCTTCACATGTCCTACCAAATTTGTATTGTAAGTTCTTGCATTAGCAACACTGGTTGCTACTCCACCAGCCGATGGCCAACCACTCTCCGATATCACGATTTCCAGCGAACCTCCATTGGCTTTCTCTAGTGCGGAGTAAGTAGCATCCAAGATTGCATTAAAAAGGTTACGATAGCTCAATGGGGGATCGGAAACTACAGGTGATTGGGCCGTGAAAAGTGCATAATCAAGGCTAATATCTCTAGTGTTTCCAATGTAACTGAAATAAGTGTACAAATTTACGAGCAAAGGAGCTTGGTTTTGGTTGAGGAAGCTAATGAGAGGATCGAGAATGGGTCGATAATATTGCCTGAACGAACCTCTCGATGGAGGGTAGGATTCGCCTAGTGCCCCGGTTTCAATGGTAGTGGAAACTTTGATGTTTCCAAGGCCGGCGGAGATGAGGGCATTGCGTATGTTTATCATAGCCGAAACAAGAAACTGTGCAAAATAATCACCAGGCTTGGCTTCATTTCCAACAGTTATGTATCGAAACCTGCCATTACCATAGTTTCTGACATTATTTTGCACCCATGCGTTTGCTTCACCTTGGTTGGAAGCAATTCTTCGAAGATCGGAGTTTGGAACACCGAGCATGACCTCAATGTTTGTGCCTCTGAGGGCTTCAAGAGCTTCTCTATTGGGATAATAGAGTCTCATTCTTCTGATGTTGTTCTGTCTGAAAAGAGCTATGACTTCTGGTTTTGATGGTAAGTTGTTACCAAGCATGCCATAACAAACGCCTGTCTGAGCACCTCACTTCTTATTGCTACTTCAATTCTTCTATTGAAACTGCTAATGATCATCACTTAATTATATTCACATATAATATAGTATATATACATTCGGATAATTGTGATAGAATACTAATTCATATACAATACTTACAAAGAAGAGAATCACATATAATGTATGCAATGGATTCCGATCTTCTGTTGTGCTCATCACCTCAACAGATTGAGGTCGGTACAAAGATCAGCTTAGTATAGAATCCTAATCTATATGAATAATTATGGAAACGAGAATAATATCTATACCCAAATTCGTATTTAATAATATAAATTGCATGCAAACTAATGGAGAAAATATAGAGTTTCATTAGTTAAGATGTTTGTAAGGCATATATATATATATATATAGAGAGAGAGAGAGACCTGTTGCATCTAAGTTAGCAATTAGCAGCCCCAATAACAACAATGTAGAGACCATGGAAGGGCTCTTGATAGCTAAACAAAGTTTAGCCATGGAAGAAAGCAAAGTGTATGTTTGCTAAGAGTACTAATTGCAATATGATAACACTACCACCACTTCTTGGCAGCTTTTTATAGAGGATAAATAGCTTAAATTTCCACAGCAAGATAGAAAAGAAAACAATCTTCCACATCCACTAACTTGCATCATTAAAAATAAATTAATGCAACGGCTTGCATTTTAGGTAATTGAAAAAGTCTTAGGTTACCATAATACCATGTCGCTTTCTTCTAAGAGCGGGTAAAAAAGTCCAAAACCGTTGAACCAGATCAAATCAAACCAAATAGTTTGGTTTGGTCCGGTTTTTTACTTTTTACGGATTTTTTTATAGTAAAACCGTATAATCTGGTCCGATTTATGGTCCAAACTTATCAAACCCGGATTGAACCGTAAACCGAATGCTTTTAACACACCTTTTTATTCTATTACATATCACAACCAAAACTTTAAAACTAAAACGTTAAAAGTGAAAAACCCTAATTTATTGTTTGATATTTATTTTATTCAACCACCAATAATCTATTATTTGGCTTTCATTTTATCACTTCAATTGGCCTGAAAATATATTTCAATTTTAAATTTTATATTTAAATATATTTTATTTAGTTTATATTTTATATATGAATTAGTCAATAACTCATCATGCCATATATATTTTTAAATGATAGACCATTTGATATAAATTTTAAATTGCATAAAAATAAAAAAAATAAAAAAATTTAAGTCAATAACCGTTAGACTGAACTAGATCGAACCAAACCAATATAATTTGGTCTAGTCTGGTTTAAAAAAGAGATTGGTCCAAACTGATCATTTTTTAAAAATCGAAATTTTTGGTTTGGTCTTGTTCAAGTTCAAACCAGACCAAACCGGACTATGCCCAACCCTACTTTCTTCTTGGTTATATGCTAACAATCATGTGATCCTTTACTATGCTGATGTTTTTACTAACCTACAATAGGTAAAGATTAAATGGTATAATTAAGGATGAGAAAAGATCAAATGGGTAATTTTCCTTCGTTCCAAAAGTAGGTGCAATTAGATCTCTAATTATTTTCAAATAAATTAAAGAGCAAATTGCACTAAACCTCTATGAGATTTGCCCTCTTATATCCAGAAACAACTTTATCATTAATTGACAATTAATCCCCTTACATTAATCAATGAGTGTTATATTTAACGTTTGACCGTGTAATAATGTGTAGAAGTCTAAAATACCCCTAACATTGGCGAGAGATTCTTCGGGCGATGTAGGAATTGGAGGGGTGTTGAGGTATAATTCAGGGACGATTTTGGGTTTTTTTTCTAACTATGTTGGGATTCAAGATTCGAACTCGGTTGAAATTCTGGCAATCCATAAAGCAGTCACCTTGTGTGCTCTTTCTCCTACTTTGGTTGGGAAAGAGACTGACATCATTAGTGATTCCAAAGTGGCTGTCTCTTGGGTGAACTCGGATGACCTGGGTAGTGTGAAGCATGTCAACTTAATTTATGACATTCACAGTTGCTTGGTCACTCTTGGGAACACTCGGGTTTTGTTCAACCATAGAGCCACTGATGTAGCGGAAGCTATACGAGAAAAACCTGCAAAAACAATTAGCAAACAACATACTGATAACGTTCGACCTCGCACACGAAGGATCGTTAACAGGCTTCAAATACTTCTATCTTCGCAAAGATATGGTAGTTGGATTTAGAGAAACAATCTCTAAATTTTGTTAATAATCAACCAACTCTAAATAACGTAAAAACAAGAATATAAATAGGCAACATAAACCTTAACCAAAGAAAACTCTAACTCCTAAAGACATTCGGAAACAACTAACTTAAATTTATCAAAACTAATCCTAAATAAGATGGAATTCTACTGTCTTTGAACCGAACTTCTCTTGATCAAACAAGGACTCCAAATCAGACAGCACACATGGCCAGCCATGTTGTACACGTCTGCCCACCACATCACCCTTGTAGGACCAACTTATGCCTCCTCTAAAGAACCCTCGCTGATGTTGCATCATCCCCTCCAGGGTGAAGAAACGTCGACCTCGACGTGTAATCAGTATCCCCTCCAGAGGAGTCATCAAAATAAGGTATCAAGTGTTTTACATTAAATACGTCAACCGTACGAATGTGGCTCGAAAGCCGCAAACGATACGCATTCGGGTTTATTTTCTCCAACACTTCCAACGGTCCAATTTTTTTCGTAGCCAACTTGTTGTATTCACCAACAGGGAAGCGATCCTTAATGAGTACAGCCCATACAAAGTCGCCAATATTGAATTCCACATGTCTTCGTTTCTTGTCAGCACTAAATTTGTATTTGACAGTGGACCTCCCCAAATTGTCACAAACCTGCGCATGAGTGCCTTGTAACTTCTGCACAAAGTCTTTAGCTTTCCCATGAACTCGTGTCTTGCTTGGCAACGGCAATAAATCCAGTGGCCCTCGAGGTAACACCGAGTATACAATCTGAAATGGACTAAATCCTGTGCTCCAATTCACCGCATGATTATGAGCAAACTTCGCTTGACTAAGTTTTTGGTCCCAGGCATGAGCATTGTCACCCACCAAACACCGTAATAAGTTGCCAAGTGATCGATTTACCACCTCGGTCTAACCATCTGTCTGTGGGTGATACGCGCTACTGAAATTCAGTTGCGTATTCACCATCCTCCAAAGGCTTTGCCAAAAATGACTAAGGAACCGAGTGTCACGATCGGACACAATTGAATTTGGCAGGCCATGTAGATGATAAATATCTCGAAAAAAAAATTGAGCCACGTTTACTACATCTGTTGTCTTATACACGGAATAAAATGGACCATCTTGGAAAACCTATCAACGACGACAAAAATTGAATCAAACCCCTGTTGAGTCCTTGGTAATCCTAACACGAAATCCATGCTAAGATCCGTCCATGGCTGCGTTGGTATGGGCAACGACATGTAAAGTCCTGCGTTTGTTGCCTTTCCTTTCGAAATTTGGCACACTCGACAACGTTCCACGTATCGCTCTACCTCACGCTGAATTGTCGGGCAGAAATAGTTGTCTTTGACCAGCTGCAAGGTGCGGTCCCTTCCAACATGACCCTTTCCATGTAGCTCTTTAATAATTTGTAAACGTAAGCTCCCTTTAGGCACACACAATTGATTTCCACGAAACAAGAATCCATCCATCAACAAGAAATTTCTGTTTTCAATAGCACTTAAATTCTTCATGACATGGCCGAAGTATGGACCATCATTTAACAACTCTCGGAATGACTCAAACCCCGGTATTGAAACTGTCATTGTGGACAGTAAATTGCTCCATCGACTTAAGGCATCGGCAACTCGATTCGACGTACCTGACTTGTGTTTTAACACAAAAGTAAATTGTTGCAAATACGTGGACCAAGAGGAATGACGAGATGAAATCTTGTCTTGGCTATGTAGATGTTTGAGTGCCTCATGATCAGTGTAGAGGATAAACTCTCGATGAAAAAGATAATGCCTCCAATGCTTCACGGCTTGAACCACCGCGTAGAATTCGATGTCATATGTGCTATACCTTGCCCTTACCCTTGAGAGTTTCTCGCTAAAGTAAGAGATCAGCTTGCAAGCTTGGCTCAAAACAGCCCCTACCCCCACCTTGGATGTATCACTGTGCAGCTTGAAGGGTTACGAAAAATCTGGCAATATTAAAATTGGGGCAATAGTTAAGCGTACCTTGACGAGTTGAAACGCCTCATCCCCCTCTTGAGTCCACTGAATTTTTTTCTCTTTTAAACAATCAGTGATTGGAGCCATGATACTACTAAAATGAGGAATGGATCGCCGATAAAACACCACCAACCTGTGGAAACTTCGCACCTCAGTTATGCATGTCGGTTTTGGCCACTGTTTTATTGCTGCAATTTTTGTCTCATCCACTTGAAGACCCTTTCCAGAAATTATGTAACCCAAAAATAATATCTTTAAAGTCATAAAGACTCACTTTTTGACTGCAACGAACAAATTTTCCTTTCGCAACACTGTGAAAACCTCATGAATGTGCTGTACATGTAAGTCTTGAGCAGCACTATAGATCAAAATATCGTCAAAATAGACGACCACAAATTTTCCTATAAATGGTCGTAACGCTTGGTTCATCACACGCATAAAAGTACTGGGTGCGTTAGACAAACCAAATGTCATGACCCTCCATTCATAGAGCCCCTATCGTATCTTGAATGTGGTTTTCCACATGTCCCCCGGTCGAATTCTTATCTGATGATAACCGTTTTTTAAGTCGAGTTTTGTGAACACTGTTGCCCCACTCAGTTGGTCCAGGAGATCATCTAATTGAGGGATAGGAAATCGATACCTCACCATAATTTTATTGATTGCACGCCTGTCCACGCACATTCTCCATGGTTCGTCTTTTTTTAGAATTAAAAGCGCTGGTACTGCGCACGGACTAAGGCTTTCACATATATGACCCTTAGCAAGTAAACCTTCAACTTGTCATCGTAGTTCCTCATACTTGCTCGGACTCATCCGATAGTGTGGACGATTAGGAAACATAGTCCCCAGCTCGAGATCAATATGGTGCTGGATATCTCTCAACAGTGAAAGTCCTTCAGGTATGTCTTCAGGAAATAATTCTGTGAATTCTTCAAGTAAAGGAACCACGGCCTCAAAGACCTCTACCTTGGCATTCACTTCTTTGTTCAGCAGTAAATACACTATATTGGTGTCTTCCATCTCTAGTTCGAACTCAGAGAAAGAGAGGAGATTGGATCCTTCCGCTATTATAGACTTGTCTTGCGACTTACTTAGTAACAACACAATATTCATTTTATCATAAAGGAAGGTGTAAGTATTTTTAAAGCCATCGTGTTTTACCTTGTGATCATACTACCATAGTCGTCCGAGCAATAAATGACACCACATCCGTGTGAACAATATCACACCATACCTAGTCCTTGTAATGTTTGCCAATAGAAAAGGATATCAGTGTTCATTGTGAAACCGTTACTTCTCCACCCTTTTGAAGCCAAGCTAATTAGTAAGGGTTTTGGGTGTTGTCCGGTCTTGATTCCTAATTTACTAACAACTTATGCGGACAGAATGTTTTCACAACTTCCTCCGTCAATAATGAATCGACATGCTTTACCCGGGATAGTACAAGTTGAATGAAATACATTATTCCGAAGCCAATCGCTCTTGTCCGCGCGCGGAGTCAAGCATGTGCGCCATATCACCATGGCTGTCCCTTTGGCAATTGTGATGTCCTTGTACACTACACCTTCTTCTTTGACTTGTGGAAATGTTGACACCTTGACCACGTTGTCTCTGTTTTGTTTGACAATATTAGTAATTGCTTCACAAGCTGGGCGTATCATTAATAATGGACCAATATCACCTTCCACCCAATCTTCATTAACCTCATCATCTTTATCAAACTGTAGCTCTTCTCCAACATCGGCGTCATCTCTTTCGCCCTTTTCTGTCTCGGCGAACAAGACCTTCTTGCTAAGTCTCTTACAATCTGATAGTCGGTGACCCACTTCTCCACAACTAAAACATCTAAATCCTCTTATTGTCCTAGGCTACTGGTTCAGCGTGGTGAAGACCTGCTGAGCGCTGCTGTTTCTGCCCACTGCCGCTGGTCGACTGGTGGCGTTGTTGCTGTCGCCCCTAAGTCTTCCCGTTGCACCACCACTGCTATGAGAGAACAATCCACCCCTCCTCTTCGAGATAAAGTTTTCTCTATTTGCACAGCCCTTTGATGAGCTTCAAACAATGTGACTGGATCAAAGAGGTTCACCACCTCTAGGATTTGCACCCGCAATCCTCCGCAAAATCTAGACACTACTTGATCTTGAGTTTCTTGAGTGTCATTACGCACAATCAATTGGTAGAATTCCGTTGTATAGTTATCAACCGTTCGTGACCCTTGTCGTAAATTTTGCAACTTCTGATACATTAATTTTTGAAAATTGTGGGGCAAAAATTTAGAGCGCAATTTACAGACCATCTTCTCCCAATCCGTGATTTTTTATTTTCCCGTTCAAGTTCGTGTAAGCTTGAGTTGCTGCCACCAAGCCACGGCTTGTCCCCGAAGCCAAGTTGCCACCAAGGCTACTCTTGCGTTTGCCAGCACGTTTTTAAACTCCTAAATCTCCTTTACGATTCTAAGCCAATCGAGGAACTTTTCGGGCGAAAGATTGCCCTGAAATTCTAGAATTTCAGTTCTTATACCAGATTCCCACCGCCGGTTATCTTCACGTTCTGGCGCTTGGCGACACTGTTGTGGAACCTCTACTTGAGACTCACTCTCCTCGTCACTCTCATCCTCAACGTCACACCGTTAGGATTTAAGGCTTGGAAAGGATTTTGGTTGGTGATTAACGTCGCGAGTTACTTCGTTATTTGTGCCATCTACTGCTCTAACTATGCCACATGGTCACGTTCATTGGCTTCTTCTACAGGGATCCGGTTAGGTTGTCGTCTCTTCGATAGCATATTGATGTCCCGAACGAACCTGGCTCTGATATCAACTGGTGTAGCTGAAGCTATACGAGAAAAACCTACAAAAACAATTAGAAAAAAACCTACTAATAACATTCGACCTTGCGCACAAAGGATCGTTAACAGGCTTCAAATACTTCTATCTTCGCAAAGATATGGTAGTTGGATTTAGAGAAACAATCTCTGAATTTTATTAATAATTAACCAACTCTAAATAATGTAAAAAACAAGAATATAAATAGGCAACATAAACCTTAACCAAAGAAAACTCTAACTCCTAAAGACATTCGGAAACAAATAACTTAAACTTATCAAAACTAATCCTAAATAAGATGGAATTATGCTGTCTTTGAAGCGAACTTCTCCTGATCAAGCAAGGACTCCAAGTCGGACAGCACACGTGGCCAGCCACGTTGTACACGCCTGCCCACCACATCATCCTTGTTGGACCAGGTTATGCCTCCTCTAAAGAACCCTTGCTGCTGCTGCATCAGCCAGCAACTTCTTGGCTGATTCTCTGGCAAAAAGTGCTTCTGCAATGGTAGGGGATAGAGATGTGTAGGAGTTTCCTTGATCTATTTGGTGGTGTTTGCGTTTTCTTTCTGTTTTTCGGCTCTCTTTTGTGGTGGTTACGTTCTTGTTCCTTGTTGGGTTGCGGCTAGGCTATGGCTGCGCCTGCTCTATTTTGTTGTTTGGCTGCGGCCTTTTATAAATTCTGATGTTCAAAAAAAATATAAAAAATACCCCTAACATTATTTGACAATGTTTATTTACTTTTATAACCCTAGTAAAAGACAAATATATATATATATATTATATTTGTAAAAGGCAGTAACATTAAGTGGATGTTTTGGTGGGAAAACTTTATCATTTAGACAAATAGGTAAATTAATTAAAAAATTAAATATAAAATATATTACAATAAAATATTCAGATTTTCCATTAAAAAAAATCAGATTTAATAATAAAATTAATCTTAACTCAAACATCTAAATCCATCTTCATCAACGTTCATCTTCCCATTCAAATTTTTCATTAAAAAAAAAAAGATTTAATAATAATAATAATAATAAAGTCAGACATTCTTTTTTTCTTTGTTTTTTTCTTTTCAAACAGTACCTTCGTTAACGATCCAGCTGAGAATCCAAATTAAAGAAAAATAATAATAATAATAATAATAATAAAAAAAAAAACTAATGTAAACTCAAACATCCAAATCCATATTCATCATCGTTCATCTTCCCATCATCTTCTCTAACACCCAAACCCTAATCTAAACTTAAAAACACCAAACCCTACCCACCACCACCACTATAAACCCACAAAATCACCCAACCACCACCCCTACTTCTCGTCGCCGTTATTGATCTCCTCCCTTGATCCCATTCTCTTTCTCTTTTCCCTCTTCTTTCCTTTGACAGAGGATGGCCACCACCGCGAGGTGAGGAAATGAGCGTTTTGCAGCGGCCACTTTGAGTTGCATTTTGGTTTTGGTGGAGAGATAGAGAGGTTGGGTTTCGTTTTGGGATGGTGATGATTGGATGTGAGGCAATGCTGGGCGTGGTTGTGGTAGATGAGTTTGGTTGGATTTAGGGGTTAGGGTTTGGTGATTGAGATGGATGGTGGTGGGTTTTGGACTTTTGGTTTTGAAAATGTTTGTTTCTGGTGTTGAACTGGAAAATTGTTTCCATTTCTTTTTTCCAATTGATTTTCAATTCTAGATTATTTTTTTTTTTCCATTGATTTTCAATTCTGGTTCTCCAAAAAAAAAAATAGAACTTAATTCTGGTGGTGTTAAAGAAAATAAAAACCTTTTTCAAAAATTAAAATAAATAAATAAAAAAGAAATAAGGGTAAATTTTTTTTGGAAACAACTGGGAAAAAAAAATCTGCATTTGCTATTTTATTAGCACTCTTGAGTCCAATGCTAACTTATAAAACTTTTTTTTTTCTTTTTTTCTTTTTTATATAATTGGAATTCTTCAATTGCTTAAGGGTATTTTTGTCCAAAAGAAAAAGTTTTTCCACCCAAATGTCCCATTATTGTTACTGCCCTTCACAAATAAAATATCACTTTTTTTTTTGGTCTTTGACTAGGGTTATAAAAGTAAATAAACAATGTCAAATAATGTCAAAGTATTTTAGACTTTTGCAAGTTATTACACGGTCAAACATTAAATCTGACGCCTATTGACTAACGTGAGGGGGGTTGAGTGTCAATTAATGATAAAGTTGTTTCTGAGTGCGAGAGAGCAAACCTCAGGGAGGTTTGGTGCAATTTGATCTAAATTAAATTAGGAGTTTTTTAATATTTACACTTAAAACACACCAAATGAGTTGGGATTTGCCGGCACCTATCGAGATCAAACACCATATGTGCGGTCCATATATCTACTCTCATAACGAGGATATCTACTCTCATAATACCAAAGAAAAAACTCTTCATACATACTTGTAAAATGCGAATGGTTAGACTTGAACCCCCTACCATTAAAGTGGAAGGGATGTGCATTACCACCACGTACCTGAATTAAGAGTTTTTTAATATTTAACGCTTAAAACACAGGTTGGAACCTCATTTTGTGTGTCAATGACAATTCATAGCATAGTTTATTAATCAATAGGATTATTAAGGTATTACCTGTCTAGTTTATGCCCAAGTGGGAAACTTTTATAATTACTTGTAGCAATTGAGAAGCACAGTTAACAACAAAAGAGGATCATAACAAAAATTGTTCAAATTGGGTGGCATTTGCATTTGAATGCACAAGAGATCACATGGCAATTAAAATAAGAGTAGAACGTTCTATAAATCCCAACTCAAATCTCAACTTATATCCCAACAATAATGATGTGTCAATTGGTAAATGGATATACGTTAATGATGAATTATCTCACTTGCCACATATCTTATGAATCCAATGATGAGTATCAAATACACATAGCAGAATTTAGAAGAATTTAGAAGAGAGATATATGAAGATTTGAAGGAAAGGTTATTTCATATAATTCAACATAACCTCAATCTGATTACATTAAGTTATTTATAAGCTGTTTGTTCGAAAGAGTGAATTACAATTAGTAAGCAATAAATTAACTAAACAAATAAATAGAAACATAATCCATCATATGTTAGTGGATGACTCCACTCACCAACAATGAGGCCATGAAGTTATCAAGGGTTCTCTGTTATTTGCAACACTAACAATTAACTAACAAAACACTACCAATCAATTAACAATTCTATGACAAAGTCTCCTTCCTTTGCTTGACTTGGATCATGCACACATCATTCCTTTCTCCTCAAATTATCCTTGTCCACAAGAATAAATTTCGAATAAGTCTGCCGTAAGTTCAACCTTCTTGTTGTTAATCCATCTAGTTAGAAAGTCTCCACCAAGCTTGGGAAATTGTAGCTTGTGTCGGTCGAATTTGAGCTTGGGCATGGTGATTCCGATTGGAGAGGTATGTGACTCGTAAAAACAATCCATAAAATATGAATTACTCTTATATGAGATTTCCTCAAATACATATTCATCGAATGTCAGTGGTTTATCAAAATCGACAAAAACCTCAGCCGATACATATGTATCATTGAAAAATACCGAAAGATAGGTGGCTAATTGTGTTTGAGAAAATGATAGAGATTAGAGTTCATTCCTAATGGTTTGGAGGGTATTTTAAATTTGGATGAAGGTAGACTCATGATGAGTTAGGACTTCATATACTCTGCTACAAAAATGTATGTCCATGAGACCGAACAGCTCTGATACCATTTGATGTGTATCAAATACTCATAGCAGAATTTATAAGAATTTAGAAGAGAGAAATAGGAAGATTTGTAGGAAAGTTTATTTCATATAATTCAACATAACCTCAATCTGATTACATTCAACTATTTATAAGCTGTTGTTCAAATAAGTGAATTACAATTAGTAAACAGTAAATTAACTAAACAAAAAAATAGGAACATGCATGATCCATCATGTGTTAGTGGATGACTTCACTTACCAACAATGAGGCCATGAAGTTATCATGGGTTCCCATTTATTTGCAACACTAACAATTAACTAACAAAGCACTATCAATCAATTAACAATTCTATGACCAAGTCTCTTTCCTTTGCATGACTTGGATCATGCACATATCATTCCCTCCTCCTCAAATTATCCTTGTCCACAAGGATAAATTCTGAATAAGTCTGTCGAAAGTTCAACCTTGTTGTTGTCGATCCATCTAGTTAGAAAGTCTCCACCAAGCTTGGGAAATGGTAGCTTGTGTTGGTTATACTGGTCGAATTTGGGCATGAGAATGGTGATTCTGGTTGGAAAGATACGTGACTCGCAAAAATAATCCATAAAATATGAATTGTTCTTATATGATATTTCCTCAAATACACATTCATCAAATATCGATGGTTTATCAAAATCGACAAAAACCTCCGCCGATACGTATGTATCATCGAAAAATATCGGAAGATAGGTGGTTAATTGTGTTTGAGAAAATGATAGAGATTGGAGTTCATTCTTAATGGTTTGGAGGTTATTTTGAATTCGGATGAAGGTAGACTCATGACGAGTTAGGACTTCATAAACTCTGTTACAAAAACGTGTGTCCAAGACACCGAACTGCTCTGATACCATTTGATGTGTATCAAATACTCATAGCAGAATTTATAAGAATTTAGAAGAGAGAAATAGGAAGATTTGTAGGAAAGTTTATTTCATATAATTCAACATAACCTCAATCTGATTACATTCAACTATTTATAAGCTGTTGTTCAAATGAGTGAATTACAATTAGTAAGCAGTAAATTAACTAAACAAAAAAATAGGAACATGCATGATCCATCATGTGTTAGTGGATGACTCCACTCACCAACAATGAGGCCATGAAGTTATCATGGGTTCCCATTTATTTGCAACACTAACAATTAACTAACAAAGCACTATCAATCAATTAACAATTCTATGACCAAGTCTCTTTCCTTTGCATGACTTGGATCATGCACATATCATTCCCTCCTCCTCAAATTATCCTTGTCCACAAGGATAAATTCCGAATAAGTCTGTCAAAAGTTCAACCCTGTTGTTGTTGATCTATTTAGTTAGAAACTCTCCACCAAGCTTAGGAAAGGGTAGCTTGTGTCAGTTGCGCCGATCGAATTTGGGCTTGAGGATGGTGATTCCGGTTGGAGAGGTATGTGACTCATAAAAACAATCCATAAAATATGAATTGCTCTTATATGAGATTTCCTCAAATACATATTCATCAAATATCGGTGGTTTATCAAAATCGATAAAAACCTCCGCCGATACATATGTATCATCGAAAAATACTGGAAGATAGGTGGCTAAATGTGTTTGAGAAAATAATAGAGATTGGAGTTCATTCCTAATGGTTTGGAGGGTATTCTGAATTTTGATGAATGTAGACTCATGACGAGTTAAGACTTCATAAACTCTGTTACAAAAATGTGTGTCCATAAGACTGAACCGCTCTGATACTGTAAGCAGTACATTAACTAAACAAAGAAATAAGAACATGATCCATCATTTGTTAGTGGATGACTCTACTCACCAACAATGAGGCCATGAAGTTATCATGAGTTCCCTGTTATTTGCCACACTAACGATTAACTAACAAAGCATTATCAATCAATTAACAATTCTATGACCAAGTCCCCTTCATTTGCTTGACTTGGATCATACACATATCATTCCCTCCTCCTCAAATTATCCTTGTCCACAAGGATAAATTTTGAATAAGTCTGCCGGAAGTTCAACCCTATTGTTGTTGATCAATCTAGTTAGAAAGTCTCCACCAAGCTTGGGAAATGGTAGCTTGTGTCAGTTGTACCGATCAAATTTGGGCTTAGGAATGGTGATTCCGGTTGGAGAGGTATGTGACTCATAAAAACAATCCATAAAATATGAATTCCTCTTATATGAGATTTCCTCAAATACATATTCATCGAATATCGGTGGTTTATCAAAATTGACAAAAACCTCTGCCGATTATGTATCATTGAAAAATACCGGAAGATAGGTGGCTAATTGTGTTTAAGAAAATGATAGAGATTGGAGTTCATTCCTAATGGTTTGGAGGGTATTTTGAATTTGGACGAAGGTAGACTCATGACGAGTTAGGACTTCATAAACTCTGTTACAAAAATGTGTATCCATGAGACCGAACCACTCTAATACCGTAAGCAGTAAATTAACTAAATAAAGAAATAAGAACATGATCCATCATTTGTTAGTGGATGACTCTACTCACCAACAATGAGGCCATGAAGTTATCATGAGTTCCCTGTTATTTGCCACACTAACAATTAACCAACAAAGCATTATCAATCAATTAACAATTCTATGACCAAGTCTCCTTCATTTGCTTGACTTGGATCATACACATATCATTCTCTCCTCCTCTAATTATCCTTGTCCACAAGGATAAATTCTGAATAAGTCTGCTGGAAGTTCAACCCTGCTGTTGTTGATCCATCTAGTTAGAAAGTCTCTACCAAGCTTGGGAAAGGGTAGTTTGTGTCGGTTGTGCCGATCGAATTAGGGCTAATTGTGTGTGAGAAAATGATAGAGATTGGAGTTCAATTCTAATGGTTTGGAGGGTATTTTGAATTCGGATGAAGGTGGACTCATGACGAGTTAAGACTTCATAAACTCTGTTACAAAAACGTGTGTCCATGACATTGAACCGCTCTAATACCATTTGATGTGTATCAAATACACATAGCATAATTTTGATGAATTTAGAAGAGAGAAATAGGAAGATTTGAAGGAAAGATTATTTCATATAACTTAACATAACCTTGTATGATTACATTCAGCTATTTATAAGCTTTTTGTTCGAATGAGTGAATTACAATTATTAGTAAGCAGTAAATTAACTAAACAAATAAATAGGAACATAATCTATCATGTGTTAGTGGATGACTCCACTCACTAACAATGAGGCCATGAAGTTATCAAGGGTTCCCTGTTATTTGCAACACTAACAATTAACTAACAAAGCACTATCAATCAATTAACAATTCTATACTAAGTCTCCTTCCTTTGCTTGACTTGGATCATGCACATATTGTCCAATTAATACGTCATTTCTCGACATACAAGTTGGATAAGTGATATATATAAATAAGGGTAATTGATTATGCATGAATTTCCCAACATATATATTACAAGGAATTAAACATTGCACCTATCAATGGGGTAGTTGTGCTAGAGCTTTGAGTGGATGGCGAGGGACAATCTCATCAAACAATTTATACCCAAACATAGCCTTTTAATTAATTAACTTGGTTTTTCAATTAAACTAATTGAAGTTGAATTCCAAGTTTTTCTTAGTGACTAGTGAGGTAATTGAAATTCTCAAGACTTAAAACATAATATGTATACAGGTTTTCTCTTTTTTCTTTTTATTAAAAAAACAAGAAAAAAGAAAGAAACAGAATAAGGTCAACTACATTACCACAAATTAATGAATAAATAAAATGGTTAATTGCACTCACACACCCTCATTTTTTTGTGAAATTTCATGTATATGAAACCTTTGATATGTTTATTTTTTTAAATAATGAAACCTTTGATTTTATTACCCTCTAATTTTTTGACTGATTATGTTAATTAACGTTGTGACTTAATGGTTGAAGAGAAAATAATTTTTTGTGACATTAAAAAAAGAAAAAAAGAAAAATATGTTGTCCAATCATGACTTGCCACATCACAATACTAAAATTAGAATTAATTAAAAAATAATAATATCTAAATATTAACTAAAAAAATTGAATCCACCAGAAAAATGGCTTCTTAATCAGTAAAGATTCTGGCAATTTTGCTTAATCTTCATCGGCGAATCGCTCCTCCATACATAAAGAAGACACAAGTCTCATCCACATGTGGAGAGATCGATCAATCTCCTCTGGTCATCATTGTTGTAACAAGTCTCCTCCAAAAGAAGATTCTCTACAGTTGTACTTTTATATTTTCTAGGTATCTATTTTTTTTTTCAATTAATTAAGGTAATTTATGTGATTAGCTTATTAATTAATGTAATTAGGTTTTAATTAATGTGATATTGTTGAAAACAAGTTCAAACAAAGTAATTCTTGAACCTCCAAGCAAGAAGCAACTAAAGTCAAATCAAGAAACCAATCTAAGTACACAAAATAGAAAGGAAGAATTAGAACACGACAATATAAGTGTTTTGGCAATAAGTCAACTATGCGAAGGAAAAATCAAGAGCATAATAAAGCTCTTAATAAACCCTTCTCACAATCTCAGAAGCACAACAGTACCCCATTACCAAGCCCAAACCAAATCCTTAAAAGCAATTCTCATACTGTACCATATTTTAATCCTAAATAAAATATGAATGCTTATTAGATTCTTAAAGGGAAATAATTACTGCAAATAACTTTGTTAAACTAGAGAAGAAGATCGGGATATGGATCCATATTGATAAAGTGCCAAACCATTTCACTCTAGTCTTCCAATAAAATGAATGTTGACGTTAATATCCACAATAACACAAAATTGACTCATAAAATCAAACGTCTTACATATATATATATATATATATAAATAAAAGCATACAAGTTATTGTTCGTTCTGATGTTAATAATTGCAAATTCATACTTTTCCAAAATACCCTCTCAATCGAGCAACCTATTGAAATTTATAAGATGACATAAGGTTATGTTAATTTAGAAACGAAGGAACAAGTCCAAGTGGTTGTTTAATTTGTTTTTAACAAAAAGTCAATATTGTCCTTTTGTTTTTGATCGCACCATTTCGATACCGGATTTTAGCCTCCATTTCCTCTACTTTTGGTCGATTCGTGGGTAAAATCGGATACTAGATTTTAGCCTCCATTTCCTCTACTTTTGGTCGATTCGCAGGTAAAATCGAGTATCTAATGCTATGGAATAAGTGGGTGCAGACATTTTCATGCACTTAGATTAAGGGCCAGTTTTATCATATTGTTTTTGAGAAGTTAAAATCAGTTTATTTTATAATTTTAACATAAAATGATGTTTGGTAAAACTTCAAAAAATTAATTAATTGATAATATGGCAAGTTTTGACAGTGATTTTAAAAAGTATGTGGGGGGTTACTTTTTAAAAGTGATTATGGAATAATCTATTTTAGAATTTAATGAATATTTTAAAATATAATTATTATTATTATGAAATCAAATTAAAATAATTTATATACCTTATCATCTTAAAAATAAATATTATAAATAAATATTGATTTGATTTATAAAATCTTTTAAAAATATTTTTATTGATCTTATGAAATTTTGTTTTCTATTTTATACTCTACTTAAATATTGATTAAATATATATTATTAATGAAAAAAAATGGTTCTAAAATTATGTTTATTTTAGTCATCGTAATTACTTTCAGCACTTTTGAAATAAAATTACCAAACATATATATACCGCACTAACTTCACAACTAATTATTTTTTCAGCGTATCTAAAAATAATTATTATAAAAGTTACAGTAATACCAAAATGACCCTTATTTTAATTCTAAATGGATTAGGAAAAAAACAAAAAAAAAACAAAAAAAAAAAAGGAAAGATTACCAATTTTGATGAAGAGATGATAAGTGGTAAAAGTTTATTGAGATTATTATTTGCTAGAATACATAAATTTTCCTTCCACCCAAAAAGGTGTGCGATACAAATCAAGTCTTATTTAGTAGTACATAATAATTTGGTGGTCTAATGATCAATTAAAATTAATGGGATATTTAGGCTGCTTGTTTGGTGCAAAAAGCCCCCAAAATTTCTCAAAATCAGGTGTTTTCTGATCCTCATCAAACATAGCAAACACATATGTTTCAATAGGCCTCCCAGGCTTCTTTGGAGTCCCTGACCCTCCCTTCACATGCTCAACCATATTGGTGTTGTAAGTCTGTGCATTGTCCATACTGGTTGCCTGACCACCAGCCGATGGCCAGCCACTCTCCGACACCACTATTTCCAGAGAACCCCCACCGGATTTCTCCAGCGCCGCATAAACAGTATCCAAAATCGCATTGAACAGGTTACGATAACTCAACCCGTTTCCACTGTCACTAACTACGGGCGCTGATGGCCTGAAAAGTGCATAATCAATGTTAATTGCACCATTGCTTCCTGTGTAGCTGAAGTAAGGGTACAAGTTTACGAGCAACGGGGCATTGTTCTCGTTGAGGAAGCTGATGACAGGATCAAGAATCGGTCGATAGTCTTGCTTGAATGAACCTTTTGATGGAGGGAAAGAATCTGCAGAGAGTGCACCGGTTTCAATGGCGGTAGAGACTTTGATGTTGCCAAGGCCAGCAGAATTAAGAGCAGTGCGAATGTTTCTCATGGCTGGAACAAGAAACTGAGCAAAATTATCTCCAGGCTTGGCTTCATTTCCAACAGCTATGTATCGAAACCTGACGTCACCGGCATAGTTTCTGACATTGTTTTGCACCCATGTGTTTGCTTCTTCTTGGTTGGAAGCAATCTTCTGAAGATCAGGATTTGGAACTCCAAGCATGACATTAATATTGGAGCCTCTCAGGGCTTCCAGGGCCTCTCTGTCAGGATCATAGAGTCTCATTAACTTGATGTTGTTCTGCTTGTAGAGATCAATCACTTCTCTTCTTGATGGTAAGTTGCTCCCCATCATTCCATAACAAACACCAACCTCAGCTTCTGCATATATGTCAATATCAACAACAATTATATCAATTAATAATACGGATATATTGATAGATTATTATTTCCCGATAAAACTACAGTTTAATTTTATAAGTAAGTATGTGTGACAATATTTAAGTACTATAAAAGTAATATCAACTAAAACGGTACATTTGAAGAGATGGGGTTGACCCCATAGCAAAACTTTTTATACACATATCAATGATAGTGGATTTGGATATCAGATTGTAATAGTAAAGAAAAAAAATATCTAATGTGTCACGATTTGGGTTTTAATTATGCAGAAAACATGGCATTGAATATTAATTAGTTAAAAAAAATTGCAATGTATAGGATACATTAAGGAGAGAAAAAAGGACCTGTGGTGTGTAGGATAGCCATTAGCATCCCTAGTAATAAGATGGTTGAGACCATGAAAGCTGAAAAAGATTTATTAGCCATATATGCTAGAAATCAAAGAAAACGATGATGAAAATTAAGGAGAAGATTAATGAGTTAAGAGAGAGCGCAAAACGTCTATGATACCACCACCACCACCATCAGCCTTTTATAGAGTTACAACTTCCAACAGCTTGGCATTTCATTCAAAGAAAATCAAACAGCTAGTATTTCGGGTTCCTTTGAAAAGTCTCCAATTAGGTTCATTTCAACATATCTCTTTCTTGCCTGCGTGTCCTTTATATTATCTTACATTTTTTTACAACAAGGTTGGTCTGGTTAACCGTGTGATCTTCTTCTTCCGATACTAAATTTTACAACATAATTCTTATGAGGGTTTGGTTAACGGATTAAGATTCTATGTTGAGATAATATTTGTGCTTACCTTTAACTATTTGAGGTAAGTATAAAGCTCAGCATAGCAAAGGTTCCTCGCGGTTAACATGTGCTCTAGGGAAATTCTTACCAACGACATAGTTGTACTTCAGTCAAACCCTTAAATATAGTAAAATATACCAGTAATATTCTATGCCTTTTGATGTTGCTAGGTTTGGAACACATGAAGTACAAATAACAAAAAGAAAGTTTAGGGCAACTTGTATGAATAATTTGTTAATGAATTAGTGGGGGGTACGTATTTTATATATCGAGTTGCTAGTGATTGCTACTTTACAGTTTGTTGCACAAGAAACATGCTCCGACATAACCAAACTTGTAATCACTTGGAGAAATTGATATGGACATTGAACAACATACACAAGAGACTTGGTTAATTATTTATATCGTTTAGCTCGTTTCAGATACCAATTGGTTTTATTTCTTCTTCTTTGATCTTCTTCGTTTTGTTTTTGTTTTCGGTTTCTGTTTTTGGTTTCAGATGGAAAAAAATAAATAAATAAATAAATAAATAAATAAAAATAAAAAATAAAAAATAAAAAAATAGAAGATACCATTAGTTTGTACCATTTTTTATCTGGACAAGTTGCGTGACACATAGGCCATAGTCTAGGTCACCTAGCTTTATGTCATGGTCCGTGTCAGGGGCGTAGGTGTTTGAAAACCAGCCTAGGCTGTAGCCCAGGTTGGTATATATTTTGGAAAAAAGTTAAAGGTTATTACTAATTCCCAATATTTTATAATTATATTAATCAAATTATTCTAATTAAAATAAAATGTTCCAGACATAAAACAAACATATAAAATAAACTATTGAAGACTCAAACACAACTTTCAAGCAGTGAATCACTAAGCCACCAACTAAATTTAACATTATCATTCTCTCAAAATGTGTCTCACTCTCAAGAGTTAATTAAAGTAGTTAAAGTTTTGATCTTCCAAGCTTCTTTTTTTTTTTTTTCTTTTGATATTTTATAATGTGTTAGTAGTTGGTGGGATTATCATATAAATACTAATTTTAATCAAATCATGCTATTTTCTTTGAATTTATTCAAACATGATTCATTTATAATATTGATTGTTAACCTAAAAAAATCATAAAAAGTAAATAAATTTTCTTTGGAAGTAAATAAATTTTATCAATATGTCTAAATAGGTATTTTTTTTATTTTTATTTTTTTCATATCTTGACAATCCAATTAATATCGTAGGTTGTAATATCAAACAATTATATACAAAAGCTGACAAGATAAGGTTAACTCAGTAGTATGTCTCTCACACCTATATTGAGGTTGTAGGTTTGAGTCTCTCCCCTCTTGAAATCCCAAATTATTATAATATTTCAATAAAAAAAAATTATATACAAAAGTGAAGGAAAAAATCGATTAATAAATTTTTTTCATACAGTTTAGAATATTCTTTTTTTAAAATAAAAAAAAAAATATTGGTTTAGCCCACCCTACTATTTTATCCTAGCTTTGCCCTTGGTCCATGTGACATTTAATTTAGGTTGTGTGGTTGCATTATCCACACAAAAAACTGAGCTTTCAAAATTGATTAATCGAAATATATAAAAAATGATGGGTAGTGTTAGCCTTAAGGGTAAGATTAAGAGCATTTCCGATGTAAATATGTATTTTTGAGTTTCTAAATAATTATACATCATGAGAGTTTAGAAATCATAGTCAGCATTTATAGAAGAGTTTCTAGAATTAGAAACTCAACTCCATAGTGTCTCAATATATGCACAGTCACTGCATTAATTGTCTTGTTTTTATCTGTGCATTTATTGAGTTTCCTATATAGTAAATTTCTAGTTGTTAGTCGAGGCACAGGTTAAATTAACACAACCCAAAAATGATATATTGATTTATCATTTCAAATATGAAAAAGTTTGTACCATTTTTTTTATCTAGCCATGTCGTCGTAGCAAGCAGGGACGAAAGCCAGGATTTTGACTTTGGGGGCTTAGACAAAAATAAATATTCAAGTTAATGCAAGCAAAATTTACTAACATTCAAAAAAGCAAATGTAATATTATTTAGATGGTGACTATAGTTGGATCGATTTGTGTTGCCCCCACACCTCCACCCTTGATGGCAAGGCATCTAGGTTGCGTGACCCATATATAGTCTAGTTCTTGTATCCTTATGTACCCTAGTCCGTGTCACATTTTGTTTATGTTGTGTTAAAACAAAAACTGAGCTTGTACAAAATTGATTTAATTGAAATACGTAGAAAATTGCATGAATTACGCAATTTGATATGAAGAAACTAATTTGAGATTGCACCTACCCAGGATCATGACTTTTAATTGATAACTACTTAAACGTGTACCTAATTAAAAATGATGACTTTTTATTTAATCAATTGTGGAATGTGGATATAGCCTTCTAAGTTCTAATTAACCAAGCATTCAATTAAGCTTAATTAGAGTTCATTATTTATTAATAGTTTATCTATTCAAAATTCAACTATTTTGAAAAGGTTTGTTAGATTTTCTTAAAAACTTGGGTTTAATTAGATGACTGGCCAACAATGTTGTAGGATCTTTTTATAAGCTATTCTTTACATTTAGTTAATTTTTTAATTTTTTTAATTTTCTTTTTAAAAAGCCACAAGTACTAAAACAAGATAAGATTAGCTCAACTGAGTCAATACTCGATAGTCTTAAGGGCAACATAGTATGAGTTATTTTTCATGTAAATTTAAATTCTGAGTATATATATATTTCTAGTAAAGAAAATGAATTTCTCAAGAAATGGTTTATTTTTAGTGGCAAACAATATCATAAGTCTTCCAATAAATAAATAAAAAATGATGTTAACATCCCCACAAAAGAAGACAAGACCATTGACTCCAAGTCTGTAACAAATGCCAAATTCTGAAATTCATACCTTTCCCCGTACATATTCAATCCTACAAGTTAGTCTTCTATTGATCGAATCCGTCCGATTCATTAGTCTATGATTCATAATGTTTATGTGTATAGAAATGTATTCACCAAGTCAATGTCAAGCAATAACTTATTAGACTGATCAAGGGGAGGCTGCTTGACTCGGCTTCATAGACTATCTCACAACCGCTAATCATGGTATCGACTATTAACATGTAAACACAAAACTTGTTGTTTCGTCTCTCTCTCCTTTTCTTGGCTAGTGGTGCCGGCCAGTTGTGCATTCTTTGTCGCCTTTATTGGCTGTTTTATAAATTCCAGCTGTTAAAAAAAAAAAAAAAAAAAAAAAAGGAAAAAAAAAAACAAATTAAAAAAAAAAAGCCTTCACCTCCTACACTAGTTAGGGTATATTTGGTTAGGCTTTTAAAAATCATCTACTCGTAAAAGGTCTAATTGTAGTAGATCTAATTGAGATAGAGCTTTAATATATATATATATATAGTTGTTTGGTTGGTAATTACAAACGCACTTTTATTGTAGTACACCTTTTGGTTGTAAACTCTCAAAAAGTCTACTGAGATATTAAATTACTAAAAATGAAATATTATTTATTCACTCTAACAAAAATTGAACTTAAAAGATTTTTTGCATATTAACTACATTTTCTACTGCACAATAATAATAAAATTCAAAACTTTCACCATATAAACTTAAAAGATTAAAAAAATAACCAGAAAATATTAAATTTTCAATAAAGTTGAAGCATTGTCAAAGATTAAACAAAAGGAAAATAATTAATATCTCATATAAAGGTAAAAAGTTAAATGGAAAAAAAAATAATTAAATAAGTTATTCTCGAAGCATTAGAAGAGTCGCAATACTATCACGTTCTTGACTATCTTAAATACATAGGTCAATACCAATGTCAATATCAAATTTGGTACAAAAATAGTAAAATGCTATATTTAACACATCATTTTAGCATTGTACTTCAATGCATTATTTTATTTTAAATGCTATTTTTAATTTTTTATTATTTAAAATTATAAAAGTCAACAAATATAATTAATGCATTCAATTTATATAATATTTTTTATTATTTAAAATTATAAAAGTTAACGATTAATGCATTAAACACAATTATAAAAGAGTTCAAAAAAAATTTGTCACTATATGGGGCGCCTTTTGTAAGACTATCACCACATTAGTAATTTAAGTTTAAAAGACACAAATTTGAGTGACCATACAAAAATACTTTTTTTGTCGCTTTGTTTCGTTTTCAAACATTGAGAGAAAACCCTTGAGAGAGAAAACCCGCTGACGCTACAGTCCTAAAGGTGACCAAAATCGACGGCAAACTGACCGGCAACGGAGCTACAGTTCTGACATCGAAAAGAGTTCAGCGGCGAACTGAAAAGACAGCGGTTAGTTTTCTTCCTTAAGCGCTTAAATTTATGAAAAGTTTATTGTGTTTGATGTTGCATACCATTTTCATCATGTAGGTTAGGTTTGATTTGATTTGTTGTTGTTGATTATGTTTGTTTGATGATGAGGTTAGGTTAGAGTTTTTGTTTCCGAAAAAATTTATTTTGAAAACGATGACTCTGGGTTTCCGAGCCTTTTATAACTATCCCCGAGCCTTTTATAAGTGTCCCCAAGCTTTTTAAAATGTTACCCAAGCCTTTCTAACAGCCCTAAACTTTTTAAAATCTCTGAGCATTTTGACACTAGATCCGTGCCTTTTCGTGAGTTTTCAAGCCTTTTGAAACTAGATCCGAGCCTTTTAATTATTTATGAATAGGTTAGTGAATTTTGATTTTCCTAGCCTTTTAATGAAGTGTTACACAGTTTGAGCCTTTTCAATTTTTCATACGCTAGCCAAGCCTTTTCATACACTACCCGAACATTTTCCTCAAGGTAGCTTTATATACAACACATAAACCAAACATTCATACATGGACAAGATAAGCATGTGATCATTTAGGCATTGTCAATATATCAATTAGTTGCATGATGTATAATATCACAAAAACTCAATAACAAAGAATACTTTTATTTCAATATTATTCAATTTATTACAAGTAAAATCAAATATAACAAAATACAAATTAACAAAGTGTAAGGATTCTCATATTGATTGGCTTATTTCGTGGACAAACCACATGTTGGGGTTTGTATTGTAAGGGTAGCTTAGGTGGTTAAGGATCAAGCTCAAAGGCCCTTTTCAAGACCTCAAGGTGACAAGCACTCCAAAGGTATATCTCTAGTGCTTATTTTTCATTGAAGAGATTTAGTAGCACACACTCACTTAGCATATTCTTGTATGTGTGCATTCTCTTCACATGTCACTTTCACACATACTCTTTTATGAATTGTATCTTGTTGTGTGTTTATGTCTTGTAATTCGTTTTCCATAGATGTTCGGAAACGTCCGCGCTTGCACATAAGTGTGCTTGGTTTTGCGTGAAGACCGCTCTTGGTGATTGCTTTGGCTTTCTCCTTGGATTCATCACTTTTGGTGAATCGACGGTTAGATCGGCGGCCCTGGCCGCCGAATGAAACTGCTGTTTTGGACCAAAGGTCTCTAGTCTGATTCTACGGTTGTGATTGGCGGCCACGACCGCAGATCCGAAACCGCCGATCACACCTGATGCATTTAATGTCTCGGGTTTTGTTTTGCGGTAAATTTGACGGTTTTGAAACCACCGAATGAAACCGCCGTTTCTCCCCTGTTCTCTCGGGACGAATTCGGAGGTTATAATCGGCGGCCTGGCCACCGAATGAAACCGTTGATCGTGCGGTTCAGGGGCAAACTTGTCTTTTCATGTGCCATGTTCTTGATGCCTATAAATAGACCATCTTCTCTGTTTCTAAACTTAGTTCTTTGACTCATTTGAACCCTAAAGCAAAAAAATAGACACTTGAGAGAAAATCCATCAAGAACTCACCTTTAAACACTCAAAGCATTCATTTTGATTCATCAAGTTCATCTAGGATCATCCATGGTTACTTTTGCATCATCACAACTTGCTTAGTAATATTTTGACTAACTTCATCTAATTTTAGTTTCTTTCTTGTCAAGCCATTTCTTTATGTTCTTGTATGCTTTATGTTCACATGCTAGATACAAGATAGAGATTGTTTGTGATGAATATGATTGAGTGTTGTATTGTGATAGCTATCTAGGTTTTGCTTAATCTTAATTAGCTAAGCTTTATGATATGTCATTTAGCTTTTGATATCTAGGATTGATTTCATTGATATATCATCATCCTAGATAAGCATATAGGGTTGCCTTGCTCTTATTGCATTTTGAGTATTCATATATTCACATAGGCTTTTTATCTCTTCTTTGAGAAGTAAGACTTGTATAGCTTCTGGGATTAGGTTGCGTAAACCACAAGCAATTGGACTAGATTCACTCATACCGAGATTAGGTAGGTGTGTGATTACTTCCGGGATTAGGTTGTAATCTTTCTCACATTTAGTGGATTCGAGGTTCGAGTGTGGCTTACTTAATAGCCCGTGGTTTTTCCTGTGAGGGTTTCCACGTAAATATCAAGTGTCATTTAATATTTCCGCACTATATTACACTTGTTATATTTGTATTGACTATTAGGGGTATTTTCGTAATCTTGCCTTTTAACGAAAATTGGGTAAAATCGGATAAAATCTATTCACCCCCCCCCCCCCCCCCCCCTCTAGATTAATATTGAACACACCGTAACTTGTTTCACAAAGTATCTCATATTCAAGTATATTCAATAAAGAACAAATTCAACAAGTTGTACTTAGAATATTACAATCAAGTTCACTAAGAATAATATTACAACTTGATAAAGAATATTACAAGATACAAAGTACAACACTGACAAGATACAAGAAACAAGAAACGAGAGTTGATTCAACCAAATGATGTGTACAAGTCTTTCTCTATCAATAACAAGTTTACAAGGATCTGTGAAGATTAAGATCTTAAAAAAGTTATATTAAACATACATGCAAATATAAAAAGATAGAGATAGAGACATGTGACACAAGATATTTATGTGGTAAACCTCCGAAGAGGAAACATCCATGGATTAAATCCATAACCACCAGTAAGCAAATCCACTATGATGAAAAGGACATACACACTCAAGTCTATCAACTCATGATATCCACCCCAAGCTATCAAATCCTAGTCTACCCTCGGGGCTAGTGAACCACTAACCTACTCCCTATCTAAGGTGTGTCCTACACCTCTAGGAAGTAACTTCCTATCTAAGGCTCTCAAGCCTTTAGGAAGATTTCATGCTTAGCTATCCGAATCACAAAGATCCTAGTCAAGTTCCCTAACTCAACTATCCGGAGTATCACACTCCTAGCTAAGACTTTCGCTTAGTTATCCGAATCCTCAAAATCCTAATTAAGGCTTCTTGCTTGGCTATCCGGAACACTTTCTTAGCCAAGTCTTCTTACTCAAATTAAAGCTTCACTCACTTTAACAAGAGACTTCCACCTTTTCTAAAGGCAATGATCTAAGTTATGCAAACGATGCAAGCACATGCAACATAGAATACATGATCAATACATCCCATGGAACAAATAGACCTAAACATGTAAGGACACAAGTTATACAAGTCTAGATGCAAAATTTGAATAAAAACCTAAAGCATGTGAAAACACCTAACACATAAAACTCATAGTTTCATTCACACAAATAACACTTGAATAAATCATATACATGAAGCACAAATTTAAGATGTTATAAACATACAATATAAAAAAGCTAGATTCACAAAACGTGTTCAATGAATATTCTAGCCAACAATTAAAGCAAGGATATATTGAATAATCAATTAAATCCTATTTGGCTCTAAAAACACATACAAATGAATTAATCCTAGATATTATCAATCAAAGGATCAAAATGCATTTCAAAGATTATTAATCATAAAATTATTCAATCAAGTCATAAATAATCCTAAATATCAAACTAATCACAATACAAATCTCAATCACGTGAAAAACCTAGAATCCAAGAAACTAGTTCACATATGTCCCTAATTAGACTTTTGATTAGGTTTGATTATGAAGCTATCTTTCTCAATAGCATTCACTATACATATATATATACATATAGAAGAAGAAACTCCAAGCAAATTGAAGTTTATAAAAGAAGAAATCACAAAGATATGAACACTACCTTGCAACCACGAGCTAGTTTGGATTTCTGTGTAGAACAACTAGAAAAATCAATCAAACAGCTGCAAGATCACTTGGAAAAGGTAGAGAACTCGATTATGAACAATCTTCAACTTGAATAAACCAATTTTGAATTTGTATAAGAAAGTTATGGTGTTTGGAAGGTGAGAAAAAGTTGAAAGAAAAATCTGATCTAAGTTTTTCTAATTTTTCTTTTTGGAATGAAATGGGAGAAAATTGGAAAATTTAAAAGGAAGAGAAAGAGAGTAGGAGGCCACCAATCACGAGCTGCCATGTCAGCAGACTGTGTGGGGTGCATGTGCCACACATGTGCAGAGGGTTGCCCAGGCCGTGTGGCACACGGCCTCCACAAGTGGTGAGCCAAGCTTAGCCGTTGGCCTAGCTAGCTCCTCTCGCGCTCTACTAGCGTTCTTCGGCCATATCCGGGCCTTTGAACTTCGATTTTGAATATGTCTTCGAATTATGAATCATGACTCCTTCACGCAGAACGAAAACTATGAAACTTTGATAAAAGGTTGAGAATTTATCTCGAAAAATGATGACGAACATAACTCAACGAATTAGAACAAAAAGTAGTGTAGATACATCGTTTGGACTCGAAACCTAATGAATGGGTAACCGAAATGAACGGGAATCAATAAGGAATCAAATGAGATCATGTTCAAATCCAAAATACAAGAAAAATAAACAATTAAATATAAGATCACGTATGTATGCCATTTCCTACACATAGTCTTCGAACATGCAATTCTACAATGTATGAGAATTTGAGTTCAATGCATGAGCATATAAAAACATGTGAATGTGTTATATAAATGGTGCACAACGATACAGGGATACATATAAATGATTTGTGTTTGTGAGCCTTAAGCTTTGAAAGAGAAAAGAGGTTTAATATACCTTCATTGTGCAATGAAGCAAATATCTCTTCGAAGGCTACATCTTGCAAGAATTGTGGCTATATCTTTCTTTGAAGCTTTTAATCATCAAGTCTAAAACCACAAACCAATACAAGAAAAACATCGTTTTGATATGGAATATATGTCAAGACAAACCAAAAACCTAACAATCTCCCCCTTTGTCAAATTCCATGTCAAAACCCCTATACATATACTAAACAATTATAAAGAAAATTTGCTCACAATGAGTTACAATTAGTTACATGTAACTTGACAAATTTCCTATAATATGTCTTGAACTTCAACTTGTTCTTCTCTTGATATCACTTAAAAATAACTTGAAAGCACAAGAATATCCAAGAGAAAACACATATGGCAATATACATTCTTAGGCAAGAAATTAAAACATTTAAGGTTCAAGTGGATCATGTGTGCTCCCCCTAAATCCATGCTATCCAACAAAAAATATTCTAGATAAGAATTATCAAAAAATATTACAAGCCATATAGTTCAAAATTTGATATCCAAAAACACCAAAAACCAAAAAAATAAAGATGAGACTAAGTAAGCTAGAAACATATCATCATATTTCTCCCCTATATCTCCCTATATTTCTCCCCCTTTTTAACATGATATGAAGCCAAAAAAAAAAAAAGAATAAGAAAATATACCACAAAGTTCATTTCTTAACCACTTGTGCCACCAAGGAAGGTTGTACAATTTGAAGATCTCACATATTGCTTTGTAGTGAATGCCTTGCTTTCCAATTGCTTGATCTTATCATCTTGAAGCACTACTTTAGTATTTAGTTTTTCAATCTTCCTTTGTGACGCCTCAATTAACCTTCTAGACTCTTCAACCTCACTCTTCAATTGCAAAGCCCAATGAGGAAGAATAGGTGTGCTAGATATATTGCTTGAATCATGAGATTCACCAAAAAGCCCAAATTTATTTCCCTTATCCTTGTATGATATGGTTGCCACACGTTTTACATTAAGACATTCTAAGGGAGGAAGAATCACATCACCATCTTGTTCCTTCAAACCTCTAGCTAAACACAATCGAGAGATAAACCCCGGAAATGCCAACTTCTTGTCCAAATGAGTTGCACAAGCCGCATACTCAATATGTTCTACAAGCACTTTTCCAAGATTTATGGTTTTGTTTGTCACTAAGGCATACACAATCTTGATCTTTTCTCTATTAAGTTTGGTAGCATTAGTAGAGACAACAAGATTGGCACAAACAAATAAATGCCAAAAGGCACTAATTTTGGTCAACTCACTTTGCCTAATGAAGGCACGCTTTCCCCACTTAAAATCAACATCATCACAAAGAGTTTTACCCATTAAATCAAGGTTTTCTCAAACATCAACATCAAGGAAATCTGACTCAATATCATCGGGCAAGCCTAGAAACTCATTCAATTTCCAAGAGTTAAATCTAAACACAACACCTCTCATATCCATAACGGCATCTTCAACGATAGTACTATCCTTGTAATTATGGTAGAATTCTCTAACCATAGTCTCATTCACTATTCCTAGCATTTTGATCCAAGTACTCCAATTTCTTTCAATTATGACCGAATGAACATAAGAGTCAATACAAGAACTCAAATCTATACCTTTCTCTTGAATAATCTTTTTGCACCAAATATCCCCAAATTCTTCAACTCATTGGCTTTGGATAACTTGGAAGAAGATGCAGGTTTAGATTTGTCAATGGGATTTGAAGTATTGCTACCTCCAACCTTTTTAGCTTTTCCCATGACCTTATATCACAAAAACACTAAAAACAAATATGAGTGGAAAATATCAAAACAAGTTAGTGACCAATAAACATATACAAAGGCAAAACATTATTTTTGAACAAATCAATATGCACATCAATAATAAGCATAGCATTTCAAGATTTATCAACAAAAAAAAAAGAATAATGCCAACAAATAACAATGTTGAATAATCATGTGAATAAATCACAAAAGAGAACAAAAACATAGCATATAATGCTCCCCCTTGATAAATGCCCCATCTAAGATCTAGATGGACAATTGTTCACAAGAATCACCACACATTCACATCTCAAGCAATTTTCATAGTTTTTCAAAATAAGCTTTAAATAACAATAAGAGTTCCACTTAGATTTTCAATCACTCTCATATGTCTTCAAAAATTGCTAGAGTATCAAAAATACCAAATAAGTAAATGTGAGTGTGTGAAGATTTTGCTTCA
The DNA here is from genome assembly GCA_954870605.1 of Acer campestre. Classification (NCBI taxonomy): domain Eukaryota; kingdom Viridiplantae; phylum Streptophyta; class Magnoliopsida; order Sapindales; family Sapindaceae; genus Acer; species Acer campestre. Next base: position 15,794,682 of record OX940799.1, on the reverse strand, counting down.
AGAATATAAAAAGAAGTATTTTGATAATCAAACATGCAAATATTTTCAACATCTATTCATCTCAAGCCTTTCCGTAAAAAGGTCAAACCGATTATCATCCGAAATTTTTCTTTTAGAAAGAATAGATCTCAATATTTGAGCGTTGTGTGTGCATGTGGTTCGTAATCCATTTCTATTTGACAACCCGAGCTAATTTAATTATTCAACTATACTCCATAAGCCTTTATGTTTTGTTTTAGGCTTGAATCAAAGATTTTTTTTTTTTTTTTAATGATTCATTTCAACACTTCTTTGACTTTTTTCAAACATAAACATAAACATATACACATCATGGCGGCTTTCACTCAACACAATGGCATAGCCCTTTCCTAGATTGGGCGGCTTCACAACCAAGGTGTGTAACCCTTTCCATGAGGGTGCCCATTGAGTTCTATGTTGCCGAAGCAAATGGAACCATTGGTCATTTTTAAACTTACTAGTCCTTAGGACTTCTAGTTGTATCCAAAACTTACATTAATCAAACTCAACACACTTAACCAAGCATATAAAAGAAGTAAAGTGCATTTTTGAAACCAAGTTTTATAGCTTAAAAGCACATGATCGAAAAGCAAGTAATGGGACTTACTTAAGATCTCTACTTCTCAAGAGAGTAGCTTTCAAAGAATATGAACATATTTTTCAAAAACTTGCCACTCAACAATCATACAAACAATAACACACATCATGATTAAGATCAACGTGAACAATTATCACTAAAAGATCTTAAAAGAGCAAATGTCAAAGAGGACCATATAAACTTAGCTTCATGAAGTGGTACACACAAAGAGTTGAGAGATGAAAAAGTAAGAAAGCAAGCAATATGATATAGAGATACATTCGTAAGCTATTTTCATCAAATGCAAGGCCTTCACCCTTTTTATAAGTCCTCTTGGCTTGTATGTTTTCTTGACTACAAGATATAGGTGTGTCGATTCCAAGAGACTAAAAACTATGCATTTCAACTCAAACAACAAAAATGACTTTCTCTAAAAGTCTTAACATGGTTGTCACGTTATAGATTTCATAAAACAACTTCTCAAAAGTTAATCAATTGATTTCGACTATCATAGCAAATAATGTGAGATAGCTAAGTTTATGTCATGTTATAGAGATACAAAGCAAACAAGTTAAGTTTATTAACAACATAACACTAATCTTAAAGCTAACTCACATGTGCAACTTATACTATTGGTAAGAACACTCACCCTTGACAAACTTTGTATTGGGTGCACCTACACAAATACTATCAAGATTATCATTGACAACAATGTTGTATCTAGAATGTTTCTATGACTTGCTCAACGAGAATATCGTTGATACTCTTAGCACCAACATTTCTAGCAACACATGCTTTGTCAATATTCACAAGGTTATCATTCTTCACATTTCGAACATTTTTAACATGCTTAGAGACATTATCATGCTCTCCATTTTCAAAAGCTTTAGCATGCTTAAAACGTATTTCAATCTCTCTATCCCTAGATGCATTTCCTATGTTGCAATATTCAATGAATTTAAAACACTTGGGCTTGATATAGCCTACGGCATTGCAAAAATGACATATGGGAACAAAATTAGATATTTTACCTTCTGGGATTGAAGAAGCATAAATGGGGGTTTCAAGGGATACTTTGTTCTTCAATTTGTTCTTGGTCTTGGAACTTCTCTTCTTAGGAGCTTTCTTGTCAACAATGACCTCGCTTGTAGGAAGTGATGTTTCTATGAGCTTCTCCTCAACTACAACATCGCTTAAGCCTCCTAACGTCAAACTAGAGATGATCATATCCCTTTCAAGAGCAATCCCTTCAACTTCTCTAAGCTTCTTGGCAAGAGCATTCTTTTCACCTAAGAGCCTCCGAGTTGTTGAAACAAACTCATCCACTTGTATCTTGATCAAATCATTATTCTCATCCACCTCACTTAAGGCTATCTTCAAACTATCTTCAAGATAATTCATCTTAGCCAAAAGATCAATGATAGTTAAATCTTCACTTAAGCTCTCTTGATGATTTAGATAAACTTCATTGTCCAATGAATCTTGACATACATTCTCTAGAGTAAAGTGAGAGGCCGTGAAGGCAACAAAGTTGCTCACAAGCTCTTCATCACTAAAAAACTCATCACTTAAGCTCTCCTCATCACTAGAGTCATCATCTTTACTCCATGTGGCCACCATAGCTTTTCCCTTCTTGTCCTTCTTAGAATCACCATTTGGACAATCTAAAGCATAATGTCCTAACTTCTTGCACTTGAAGTATTGGACCTTTTTATTGCTCTTAGCATGACCACTCCTCTCATGAGTAGAAGTAAAGGACTTCTTAACTTCTTAACTTCTTTTTCCCTTGAGTACTTGCCACTTGGTTTTGCACCTTTTCTCAAGAACTTCCTAAACTTCCTAACCAATAAAGCCATCCCCTTATTATCATCGCTACTACTAGCTTCCTTGACAACTTTGAGAACTAAACCCTTGTTTTTAGCCTTCGGTTTCAAGCACGCCTCAAAGGTTTGAAGAGATCCTAGCAACTCATCTAAGCTCATGACGTCAACGTCTTTGCTCTCTTCAATGGTCGTAACCTTAGCTTTGAACCTCTTAGTTAAAGACCTTAGGATCTTTCAATTGAGTCTCTCACCGGAGATAGGTGTGGCAAGTGCTTGGCATTGGTTGGCGATGTCTAGTAATTTGTCTTAGAAGTCAACAAACTTGTCTTCCTCACCCATTTGCAAAACCTCAAATTGGGAAGTGAGCATTTGAAGACGAGACTTCTTCACCACTTTATTCCCTTCATTGGTGACTTGGAGAGCATCCCACACCTCTTACACAGTTTCTAGGTTTTTGATGTAGGAAAATTGTCTAATATCCACACCTCTGAAAATAGCATTTACCGCCTGATGATGCCATTTTGCTAACTTGAACTCATTAGTAAACTACTCACTCCTAGGCTTGAAAACGGTTAATCCATTCTCACTCTTATTAGGAGAGTGATAACCTTCTTCAACGATCATCCAAACTCTCTTATCAGTAGAGCGAATGTAAACCTTCATCCTCAATTTCCAAAACCCATAGTTGTGACCCTTGAGAAGAGGAAACCGAGAATTTGAAGCCCCTTCAATCATCACATCATCTTGAAAAACCATACTTCCAAAAACCTAAGCAATTTACTAGTAAGTATAACCGAGATCTCGTCGAGTGCTGTCCAACGACTCACTCTGATACCAATTGAAAGTATACAAACGTAGTTAAATAACTTAAAGCTTACCTAGAGGGGGGTGAATAGGTTTTTACGCCTTTTTCAAACCCTTGAAACAAACTCACGTTTGTCCCTCAAGGTAGTTTTACATACAACACATAAACCAAACATTCATACATGGATAAGATAAGCATGTGATCATTTAGGCATTGTCAATATATCAATTAGTTGCATAAGGTATTGATGAGCTGTCGTGCACTAACAAAAATGATATAATTTTGTTTGATTCTTGAAAACCCTTTTTAAGCCACTTAATCCTTTAAATTGATATTTTATAGCAAATGGTAAGCAAGTTCGTTCCATGGGGATATGGAGTGCTAATTAGATAGATTGACTAATCTTGAACAAGTAAAATAAATCATAGTGTTTGATAGATGTGTGGTTTCAAAAGCCACCAATGCTAACTACTAAAATGAAAAATACACAAATGTTATGAAAAATAGAATACTTAACACCTTGATAAGAATAGTGATGAAAACAATTAATAAGATAGCTAGGGAATAGATCGATTAACAATTGAATGTGGGTAATGCCATATAACTACTTTAATGTACCAATCTCATTATGTTAACCACTAAAGGCTTAGATTAGTGGGGTTGATATACCCACCACTAATCTATCATATTCAATGGGTTCTTAATCACACAAGGAGTGTCAATCCACATATGAATATATAACAAATTACTCTACTCAAGATTGCAATTAACAAGTGATATACAAGTCAATTACAAAAAGAATAGAATCTAATAATTTGAATGAATAGAACACATAAGAGATTCATTACAAGCTAAACTAATACCCATAACCAATTGATCCTCAAATCTATCCCCTAGATTAGGGGTTTAGTTGCACATATTAGCAATAAATGAAAAGAAGTAAATAGTAAGGAAATAACCCTTGGGTCACTTTCTTTAAGCTTGATCCTTCTTCTCCTCTATGCTCTTAAATGCAAGGAATGGAAGTAGATGATATGTCTTGAAATGTGGGTGTTTTGGTGGAAAGTGACAAAGGAATTTGGGTGGAGAAATGGTGGGATAGGAATGATTTAGGGAAGGAATCAAGGTTTTGTGTTAAGGTTTGGATGGGATTAGATGAGTTCAAGTAGAGAAATAGAGGATGAGGAATGGTGTGCCATGGATGAGAAAACTAGATCTCAAAGGATGCAATTTCGTGCTCTTTCTCTAAGGATAGGATCTGGTTTGAAGATGAAAGGTCGTTCTATTTATACACACTCTTGGACATGTATTGATAACTGCTTGATTCGCTGATATGGCGCCAAGTTCGTTGTTTTGTCACTATAGCGACCCTGGTGCGCAAAACAGTTAGATGCAAAGGTCGCCATGAAAACCATCCTTTTCGCCATTTAGCAAGTGGCGACCATGAGCAAATGGTGAAGAGGTCGCCACTTGCACATCAAGGTCACTATGGCGACCATAAGTGGCGACCCTCAAAGTGTAAAGAGGTCGCCACTTACACATCAAGGTCGCTATGGCGACAATAAGTGGCGACCCTGCCTTTGAAGAGTGAGATCGTCATTTGCAAGGCATGGCGACCCCCAAATGGCGACTCACTTGATGCTTTTAGATACTTTCTGTCGCCATAGCAACCAAGTGGCGACCAAATGGTGACCTTATGATGTTCTAAATAATCCTTTGTCGCCATGGCGACCATGTAGCGACCTCCTCTTGCCTAAGTGGCGAAAATGCCCTGTTTCTTTACATTTGTGAGCCATTTTGCACACAAGTCCTTCATTTCATCCCAATTGCTCTTGAAACCTAATAAAACCTGAAACACTCAATTTAACACCATTAAACACGGGGAAATGCCCGAGAATCAAGCAAAAAGAATCGAAAATGAGGGCCAAAATCATACCAATTTTGGCTTGATCAGGTATAATATCACAAAAACTCAATAACAAAGAATACTTGTATTTTAGTATTATTCAATGTATGATAAGGTTGTTAGTGTGCTCAACAAAATACATTTTGTGTGTGATCGTTTTTAAAAACCAATTTCACCACCAGAAAATCCACTTAGATAGAAAATTAGTAAAGTGGTAAGTAGGATTCGTTCCATAGAGAATTAGAGTGATTAGTTGAATAAATTAACTAATCTAAATGCGATAAAATAAAACATAGATAAATGGATGAGTGAATGGGTTGTCAAGCCATCAAACATACATGGAAAAATAAACCTAATAAAATAATAAAACTAATAGAATGCTTAACAAATCTAGATAAGATAAATGAAATTAACAATTAAGAGAACTACTAGGGAATTAATGGGATTACAAGTGGATTACGGGAAATGCTTCTCAAGCTACCTTAGTGAGCAAATCTCACAAATGTTAACCAATTGTTTCCTAGAATGTGGTTAGACCATTACTATGAATCCTAAAAACCTTCCCACCGCAATGCCTAACCAATTAAGGAGAGGGGGTCACGGCGGGATCGGTTTGTTACAATTAACGGTTTAGATTATCGCGGCTGATATACCCTCCGACAATCTATCCTAGTCACTATGTTCTCAATCCATCAAAGTTGTCAATCCAATCAAGGTTATATAATAAATTATCCTAAGCAAGAGTATAATCAACTAGTGGGTATACATGTCAATTATATAAAGCATAGAATCTAATTATAAAATGAATAGAACACAAATGGAGATTAAAATATATTAAAGCTTAAGCAAATCCCAATCCAAATGTTCTCATATCAAAACCCTAGAAAGGGGATTTAATTACACTTATTACAATCAAAGAGAAGGCAAGTAAAAGATTATAAAATCACCCATGGGCCTCTTTTTGTAAGCTTGATCATTTCCTTGTCTTTGATGCTCCTTTTGCAAAGAGTGGATGATGAGGATATGTCTAGATAGTTAGAGTCAAATGGAAAGTGACTAAGGAGATATGTGGAGAAAATGGGAAGAGAGGAATAATTAGAGGAAGGTAATCAAGATGTTAAGTTTAGATAGAAGAGAAAATGGTGGGATAAGGAATGGTGAAGAAAGGAGATTTCTTGGTGATCAAGAGTTATCAATTTTTAGCATAAAATGGTGTATTTATATGTTAGAAAAGCTAGGGTATGAAATGGGCATGAAAGGATAATATTGCCCCTCAAAAATGGCTTGAAAAATGTCCATTTTACTGTTTCTAGAAAGTGGTGTCGCCCTAGGGTCGCCGTGGCAATAGGGAATGTGTAGTAGTTACTAAAATATGTATAACTTTATCTAGAAGACTCAGAATTCAAATCTATAAAAACTGTTGGAAAGTAGACTTCCGGGGCTTTTCGAATATATATAATTTGAAACGTGGTTCGATCTAAGGAGAGAGATATACCTCTTTGAAGATAAATACATGTACACACTTTTTTACAATTTCAGCCCCTTTTACCACCAATATTACTCCAATGCCTTTGAACTTTATAAATACCTGAAAATACTTAATTCACACCATTAAATCATGGGATATTGCCCGAGAATCAAGCAAAAAGAGAAGGAAGTGAGGGCCAAAATCATACCAATTTTGGTTCGACCAAAATCATACCAATTTTGGTTCGATCAAATACCCCTAAACTTATCTTTTGCTCGTCCTCGAGCAAAACAATATAAGCACACATGGACATGTGTCTAAATATCACACAATCAACATTAAAGTGCCAACTCTTTGAAAAAGACTCAAAAGTCAAAATTCGACTTGCAAAACCATAAGTGAAAAGATTTAATCAACGTTGTGCTCATTAGGAAATAATGCATGTAAGAGATGCTAAATGAAGATTAAAGTCATGTCATTCTAAGTAAACATTGCACGCAACGCGATCCTACATTCAAGATGTTAAAGCTTCAAAATCTAGAGTACTATTCGGTAGGGAATGTAATTCGCCCCGACATCTAATCCTCACCAAATTCTCTCATTTTTGCACGGATTCCTAGGCTTCACTCACAATCCATATGCAATATGAATTTATGTTCAAGATATCAAATATAATTGCACATGATTATTTAAAAACACAATTTCTAAAAATTTATCTCATGAATGGAATTGAAAACCATGAACCGGAAAGAACATGCATCAACCAAAATTTCCAAAGTGGACATCCCTAAAGATCAAATAGGTCTTTCATTTGGTTGTAATAGGGCCAAAGGTGAATGGTGAGTCAATAAGTAGGAAAAATTGATTTCAAACACCCAAAGGTCACACTAGGGCATACATTCTAAGTTAAGCACAATTTGCTCATTACAACTTGTATAATCCACACTTTGGCGTCCAGGCTTACAATTCACTATATGCATTTTCTACTCTTAAATTTCATTGAATAGCTCATTTAATTCCACATAATTAATATGTGCCTCATTCATCTTTTCTTTTTCTTTCTTTTCTTTTCTTTGCTTTTCTTTTCTTTTTAAGCATTGCATTTCATCTTTTTAATGTGTTTACACATACATATTTGCCTAGTTACACGCCTTACATTTTAATACATCTCAAAGCTTACATTTATCCCCTAAGCCTTAGCAAACCATTTGATACTAGGTAAGTCTAGTGTATAGGCTATATGGTTTCATGTTGATGTGGTTCATGAATGAAAAGCTTAATTGTGTTTGGCTTCAAATGGGCAATGGAGCACACACATTAGAGGGATTGGAAATATTTAGGCTAATTTAGTGGTTTTTCACATGCATTGCCTAAAATTATTTCTAAAGATTTATCCACAAAGTCAATTAAGGCAACCATAAGCAGTCCATATGTTCTATGGCAAACAACATTTAAGTGTGAATGAGACATTTTAAATATGCATAACATGCGTGTTTGAATGAGGGTTTAAAGAGTAAAAACTTTCCCTCAAAATTCCTTTTTTAGGCCGTGTTTGTGAACCTCACGAAAAGTCTCCACTATTAATTCCTAACCTTCAAACACAATTAAGTATTCACTCCAACATCAAGAGAAAAGAACTAACGCGCTTTGCTCAATGCAACCCTAAATAACATGAAGTTAATCTAAACTAAGCAAGGCAAAGATGCACAATTCCTTACTCGCACACACAATTGCACAATCTCTACAAGCAAAATATGCTCAAGCATGGCATTCTTACAAGATTTTCGAAAATTTTGAAAATTTAGGCTCAAAACATTTGCACACAATTGCAAACAAGAAACGGTGTTGCGCACACACCCCCAAACCTAAATTAGACATTGTCCTCAATGTCTTTGGGGCATATAAAACTGGTAAACGTGGCGCGACACACATCCACAATCAAAGAGTTTAAAACACAATCTACGTCCATATTAAAATTTATCCCAAAGATTGGAATCAAGTGGTTCAATATCATCCTATATATTCATCAACAACTCAAGAGATATAGCAATGTAAGTTCATCAAGAGTCACATCACAATCCATGTGGACAAAATATGTGATCATTCAAGCCTAAATCCACTATTACAAACAATTCACACCCTTATTCTAAGCAAGAAACTAAAATGCAAGAAATAAAACAAATTAAAAAGGCAAGAAAAGAAAATTGTACCTAGGTGGGGTGCCTCCCACCTCCGGCACTACAAACTCCAAAATGTTGTTTTTCTTAGGATAAGGCTCTCGCCCTTTTTATGAGCACTCTTGGCTTGCTCGTCCCTCCAAGACTCGCAAGTTGTCATTTTTTTTATCCTAAGAGATAAAGAAACCTTGCTTCAACGCACAAGCAACACAACACAACACACTTCCTCAAGAAGCAATAGAAAATCTACACAAGCACTAAACACATTAGAAAGTTCCGGCAAATAAAGATATACTCAATACATGCAATTTCTAACAATAGCTTGAAACACCATTTATTTCTCTAAAAGAAACAAATTTAACAAATTAAAAATACAATGCGAAAGAACATCTATGTATGGAAGACAAAATTCCAAAAAACTGGTGACTTTCGAATTCGACCTATGTCCGCTCTTTAGTGCATATTTTCAAAAATACTTAATAAAACCTTCTTCAATTTTGGAACAGGAAAATAGACATGTAAATTCACACTTTTCATTTAGAAAACATTTCAAAATTCAAATTGGAAAAGTGTGGAAACAGACTTCAAAAATGGTTCACGTGTAGAATTTCAAAACAGGGCATCGCCCATGACCTTTGGTCAAAGAAACGTTCATAACTTTTGAACCCCCGCCCAAAATTTTACGTTCTTTATACTGTTGGAATCGTATCAAAAAATTGAAGAATACTGCATGGGAAAAATAATTTATTTTCTTGCCAATAAATACAGTTTAAATGAAACATTTGGCCTTAGAATTTCAAAACAGAGAACTTTCACAAAGGGTAAAGAAAAACTTGGAAAAAAAAATGAAAAATTACTCAAATAATGAATCCACACCCCCCAAACCTAATCTAAACATTGTCTTCAATTTATATATGACATTGAGATGCATGGATAATGAATAAACGAAGCATGGAAGGCAAAAACACAAAACACAAACAACTTAAATACCCTAGGCACTAAACACAACACAAACAAACCACACACTTATTCTAAACAAAAATGTAATAACTAAAAAGAAAAATAAAATGAACAAAGAAATAAATTATACCTAGGTGGAGTGCCTCCCACCAAGCGCTTGGTTTTACGTCCCCGCTAAACGTGCTACTTGGATCGGTCAACCGAATTCCAAGGTTTCGAAGATACGCCAACGTGAGATTAGATCTTGGAAATATTTGGTGCACATCGGCGTGTTCCTAATCACAACAAGCAAAGGCAAGTAAATGTGCACTTGAAAAAGTGGTTTAGAAAGTTTAGAAAATATCCTATACCAATTGCTTTTGTGTAGGCGGCATGGACGAGCAATGGGATGGACATAAGGCACAGACTCCTCATATAGGAGCGATGCGTCAAAAGATACATCATCCGCTTCCTTTGCTATATCTTCTATCTCCTCCTTTTCTATTTCCTTTCCTAAAACACAAGGCAAATCATCAAAGAAATCAAAGCTAACTTCGGTTTCGATGTTTTCACCATTCGAAGGGATGGTGGTAGCATTTTCCTTCTCTAGATTGCTCGAAGACTCTTCATGTACCATACTTTGCATAGCTTCGGCAATAATCTCATAGTGCCTTTCCATTCTTCTAACTGAGGCTTCCATCCTCTCATCTCGTTGTTGCCACATTTGATCTTGTTGTTGCCATCCTTGTTCGTTAGCTTGTATGTTGGCTTGAGATCTTTGTTGGAAGGCTTGAGCACTTTGAATAAAATCATTCAAAGTCTCCTCTTGAGATCGCACATAGGCATTAGCTTGAGTGTCTTGATCTCTCCTTCAATCCGGCTTGTACGAATCGGCACACCATTCATAGATTGACGCCGGATTGTCGAAATCATCATATGGTTCATACAAAGGCCATGAATTGTAGGAATTTGGAGCTTAGGCTTGTCCTCCATCATTGGAAAGCTCTCCTCTTAAATGGCAACCCCATATCTCGTGCCCATGCATTCCACAAAATGTGCAAGCTATAGCCTTCGCTTGTCCTATTCCTGAAGTCCTTGAAGCAAACAACTCCATTTGCCTATTAAATTCTTCCAAGTGCATAGTGAAAGGATCCATTGCTCCTGAAAAGAAAAATAAAAGAAAAATAAAACGAAAACGAAAACAATACTAGAAAATCTAAAAATAACTAAAATGACAAACAACCAAAAAAAAATCTAACTATAAAAAATGAATAACAAAAGAAATATGAAAATTCTAAACTACAAATAAAAGTTAAGTAATTCAACAATCGCTTTAATTCCCCGGCAACGGCGCCAATTTTGATGAGGTCGTTTGTGTGCTCAACAAAATACGTTTTGTGTGTGATCGTTTTTAAAAACCATTTTCACCACCAGAAAATCCACTTATACAGAAAATTAGTAAAGTGGTAAATAGGATTCGTTCCACAGGGAATTAGAGTGATTAGTTGAATAAATTAACTAATCTAAATGTGATAAAATAAAACATAGATAAATGGATGAGTGAATGGGTTGTCAAGCCATCAAACATACATGAAAAAATAAACCTAATAAAATAATAGAACTAATAGAATGCTTAACAAATCTAGATAAGATAAATGGAATTAACAATTAAGAGAATTGCTAGGGAATTAATGGGATTACAAGTGGATTACGAGAAATGCTTCTCAAGCTACCTTAGTGAGCGAATCTCACAAATGTTAACCAATTGCTTCCTAGACTGTGTTTAGACCATTACTATGAACCCTAAAAACCTTTCCACCGCAATGTCTAACCAATTAAGGAGAGGGGGTCACGGCGGGATCGATTTGTTATAATTAACGGTTTAGATTATTGCAGTTGATATACCCTCCGACACTCTATCCTAGTCACTATGTTCTCAATCCATCAAGGTTGTCAATCCAATCAAGATTATATAACAAATTATCCTAAACAACTAGTGGGTATACATGTCAATTATATAATGCATAGAATCTAATTATATAATGAATAGAATACAAATAGAGATTAAAATACATTAAAGCTTAAGCAAATCACAATCCAAATTTTCTCACATCAAAACCCTAGAAAGGGGATTTAATTACACGTATTACAATCAAAAGGAAAGCAAGTAAAAGATTAGGAAATCAATCATGCACCTCTTTTTTGTAAGCATGATCATTTCCTTGCCTTTGATACTCCTTATGCAAAGAGCGGATGATGTTTATCACAAAACCATATGGGACTACGGTAAAACCATCAATTATTAGTATTACTAAGAGTGGTGATATTAGCACCCCTTAAAAACTATATGTACACCCCTTCTATAAGTACATCCATAAAAAAATTTAAAAGATTTCTAGTATTTTTGTAAATAAACCCCACTTCATGCCAAAACTACAATTCCTTTAATTATATTGTATTGTATTTTTGTAAGTACTCCATCTACACCTATTTTGTTAATTCTTATCTATTCAATTTTTTTTATTTTTTATTTTTTTGTTCCAATAAGTAATTTCTAGGATCCTTTAAAAATTATCTGAAAAATAAAAAACACAACTCAGTGACTAATGTGAAATTGTGAATACAGTTTCAAACTTCAAATTAACAATTTGACTTCAACCAATATTACACAAGCGCACAGCTCATGCTAAATCAAGCATGTATAAATAAAACATTTTAACATTTTTTATCTTGAAATGAAAAAAAAAAAAATTAAAAAAAAAAATAACTGTTTCCATACCTTTTTTCAAGATTAAAGTATAATATCGGTGGTTTTCAAAAAAAAAATAATAATAAGCATAATATCGGTGGCTCATTTGTGCTCTTCTTTATAATTCTAAAGTCGTAATCACATATCACAAATGAGTTGTCTTATTAGGCACACTTATCAAAATTTGCCACGTGGCATGATCTGATCAATAGGAAAATTCACAAATCATATATGATCATGAGTATGACATTAGTAAAACGAGCCTCTAATCGTATAGTCCACTCCAACACTAAGCAAAATTGTTCAGACTCCAAAGCTAAAAAGGGTGTATTCAATTAGGATTTTAAAATGCTTTTATGGAATAAAAAAGTTTTGGTGTATTCAATATAGACTTTTAATGTAGACTTTTAAAGACTCTATAAAAGTTGCATGGTATTCAAATAAAAAGAATTTCACTTTAGAAGAAAAACATAAAACTCTTTGAAAAAAATCAACCACAAAATATATATTCAAATTTCAAATAAAGGAATATTCATTCTTAAAAAATTTCACAAATAAAGTGAAATGAATAAAAAAACACATACAAACATTAACGATATATAACAAAACAAAAAACAAAAAAATAATAATAAGCAAGTTTTACAATTTCCTAAATTTAAGCTATAACATGCTATTAAATTGAATAAGCTAATATTGATAATAATAAAAAATTCTACAGCGTGTTTGAAAGAAATATATATATATATATATATTGTAATGATTTTATTCTTTTAACAAAAATTAATTAAAACTTAAAATTTTCTCTATCAACTTTGTCTGATGATTTTGATTCATTCTTCATATTTTACAATCAATTTGTATTCTTTTAAAAAAACTAAAAATATATTTTAAATTAGTATGTAAAAGAGAAGCTGGGGTTTAGAAAAATAGATCGGGTTTTTAATTTTTTATGATATATATGAATATGAAATGATTATTAGGAAATTTTTTTTTATTTCCCAAAAAAGAAATATGAAACTTTTTTTTTTTGGACAAACCTTTAATAGAAAATTGATTAATAATTATTGGTTTCGGTTCTTTTATTAATTGTATTCAAAGGTAATATTGGATTTTCAAAAAGATACTTATTTAAAGTGTATATAAAGTTTTTAAGGAGTGCAAATGTCGTCACTATATTACTAATTAAGTCACCTGACGCGCTCTACATAATTTGCCTAGCCCAACCATATATCTTGTTGTGTCATGTTTTGCTGTACGAAAATTGTGTTTGTGTCATGTCGTGCTGTTTAGAAATCGTGTTGAGTCATGTCGTGGTAGTGCAGCTTGATCCAGTTTACACCTCTAGACTCTAGTGACTAGGGATATGTAAAAATAAAATAAAAAGGCAAGTAAAAAACATTTACCAATTTCAGCGAAAGAGATTATGACATATAAATTGTAAAATATTATGGAGAATTTGGTGGCATACATAAACTCTCGTTCCACCCATATATGCACGTTGATACTAATCAACTCCTTATTATTCAGTAGTACATGTCATAATTAAGTGCACTTATTTTCCTTCATTGCATTTTGTGCTGCTCTACGTACCAACTTAATTAAAACTAATTGGGTATTTAGGCTGCTTATTTGGTAGAAAAAGCCCAAAGAATTTCTCAAACTCAGGGCTTTTCTGATTCTCATCAAACATGGCAAACACATATGTTTCAATAGGCTTTCCAGGCCTCTTTGGAGTCCCTCCCTTCACATGTTGTATCAAATTTGTATTGTAAGTTCTTGCATTAGCAACACTGGTTGCTACTCCACCGGACGATGGCCAACCACTCTCCGATATCACGATTTCCAGTGAACCTCCATTGGCTTTCTCCAGTGCGGAGTAAGTAGCATCCAAGATTGCATCGAAAAGGTTACGATAGCTCAACGGGGGATCGGAAACTACAGGTGATTGGGTGGTGAAAAGTGCAAAATCAAGCCTAATATCTCTAGTGTTTCCAATGTAACTGAAATAAGGGTACAAATTTACGAGCAAAGGCGCTTTGTTTTGGTTGAGGAAGCTAATGAGAGGATCGAGAATGGGTCGATAATCTTGCCTGAATGAACCTTTCGATGGAGGGGAGGATACACCAAGTGCTCCGGTTTCAATGGCAGTGGAAACTTTGATGTTTCCAAGGCCAGCTGAGACAAGGGCGTTGCGAATGTTTCTCATGGCCGGAACAAGAAACTGTGCAAAATTATCCCCAGGCTTGGCTTCATTTCCAACAGCTATGTATCGAAATCTGACATTGCCGTAGTTTTTGACATTATTTTGCACCCATGCGTTTGCTTCACCTTGGTTGGAAGCAATTCTTTGAAGATCGGAGTTTGGAAGGCCGAGCATGACCTCAATATTCGAGTTTCTGAGGGCTTCAAGAGCTGCTCTGTTGGGATCATAGAGTCTCATTCTTCTGATGTTGTTCTGTTTGAAAAGAGCTATAACTTCTGGTTTTGATGGTAAGTTGTTACCAAGCATGCCATAACAAACGCCTGTTTGAGCACCTGCAATGTCCATCAAAATCAACTTCTTATTGCTACTTCTTCTATTGAAACTGAGAATGATCATCACTAAATTATTTTCACATATAATATATATAGTGGATTCAGATCCTCTGTTGTGTTGACCTCAATCTGCTAAGGTTGGTACAAAGATTAGCTTATCAGAGAATCCTAATTCATATTAAAATAAGCATGCCATAACAAACGCCTGTCTGAGCACCTACATGTATCAAAATCAACTTATTCTTATTGCTTCTGCTTCTATTGAAACTGCTAATCATCACTTCACATATAATATATACAATTAATTCAGATCCTCTGCTGAGCTAATCTTTGCGTTGACCTTAATCTGTTGAGGTTAGACTCGGCACAAAAATCAGCTTAGTAGAGAATCTTAATCCATAAACAATACTTACGGAAACTAGAACAGTATCTATACCCAAAAAGTTGTATTTAATAATATATACAAATTGCATGAAAACTAATGGAGAAAATATCAAGTTCAATAGTTTATAAGATGTTTGTAAGCCATGCATATATATATATAGAGAGAGAGAGACCTGTTGCGTCCAGGTTAGCCATTAGCAGCCCTAGTAACAACAATGTAGAGACCATTGAAGGGCTCTTGATAGCTGAACAAAGTTTAGCCATGGAAGAAAGCAAAGTGTAGTGTTAAGAGTACTGATTGCAATATGATAACAATACCACCACTTCTTGGCAACTTTTTATAGAGGATAGAGAGCTCAAATTTCCACAGCAAGATAGAGAGAGAGAGAGAGAAAAAAAAAAAATCTTCCACATCCACTGACTTGCATCATTAAAAACAAATTAATCCAACAGTTTGTCTTGATGTTGAGGATAATTGAAAAAGTCTTGGCAGCTGGTCCCTCTCTTCTTGGTTATATACTCACGATCAGTCTATTCAACAATTTGTTGTCCATATTGATAATTAATTTAATTATCATGGTCTGGTTAATTAATTGATATTGTACCGTGTTTAAAAGGTATATGTTACCAAAAAAAAATTCTTAATTATTAGCAACTTCATTAAATACCTCTTTTCAATAAACAGTTGGTAAAATATGATTGTCATTTGGATTACGATTATTATTGGTAGACGTATTTATTACCCCATGAATAATCTATTCATCGGTATGCAGTTTCATCACTATGATTATTCAAAATGTGCTCAACGCCCATCATATCCTTTAGTTTGACTACATCCATTGTTTATATATATATATATATAAGTCATACATGTATTTTGGTCAAAAATGATGTAAAAATAGAAGCATTCAATTGCAAACCAATGCACCGGTGATGATTGTTGTGTGTGATCACATGTGAGTTGAATGTGATCATACCAAAAAAATGCAAGAATACAATAGGTGCATTGGTGCACTAGTGAGACCCCAAAAAACTTTTTTTAAATTAATCGATAAATAAATAAATAAATAATCCCTCTAAAATAATGATTTTCTTTAGTCTCAATATTATTATTTTATAGGCTATATTCATACTTTTCCAAAATCGCGTATTCAATCTGACAAGTTAGTCTTCTTTTCTTTTCTTTTTTTTGATACACAAGACAAGTTAGTCTTCTATTGATCTCGAATCCATCCAATTCATTAGTCATAATCCATAGAAACGAAGGCGCGCACCAAATCAATGTCAAGCATTAACTTATTGGGCTCGTACAAGAGACTGATGAGGTGTAGGCTGCTCGACTCTTCTTCAAAGACTAGGTCAACCGCAAATAATGTTATCCACTGTTCAAAAGTAAACACGACAATAGACTAGTTAGAACCCAAATCGTCCAAGTACATGGTATTCCTTCCAAGTTAGTGTAAAAGAATAGCCAAATGAAAACCCCAAAGGTGAAAATCGCGAAAAATACTTAACTAATAGTTATCAAGTTTGGTCCAATCAAGTTTCCTAGACAATTTGATCGTGAAACTTGAGGTATTAATTATGTGATCTAAATAACTAGTAACACCATGTAGGTAGCTTCTGTACGACAGAAAATGTCTAAATATAATAACTCTAAATTACAATCCAACAAATAAATGAAAGAAAAACGAGACTTTCCCTCCTACACTGATTAGTATCCAAAACTGAGCGTACATAATTGATTAATCACGCTCGCACGTAGCAAGACATCTAGGCTGTGTGAGTGTGACCCCTCGGTGCCTGATGACAAATATGGTCCGTGTCACATTTTGTTTAGGTTTTGTTGTCCCAAAAAAAAAAACTACAGAGTATGTACGAAAATGATTTTATTGAAATATATAGAAAAATGCATGAATTACGCAATTTAATATGGAGAAACTAATTTCAGATACACGTGCATGATCACGACTTTTAATTGATAACTACTTCAAAGTTTACCTAATTAAGACGATTTTTATTTAATCAATTGTTGTTTAAGCTAATAATATAGCCTTCTAAGTTCTAATTAACCTTCAAATAAGCTTAGAGTTCATTATTTGTTTATAGTTTATCTACTAAATATTCAACTATTGTGAAAAGGTTTGTTAGATTTTCTAAAATCTTGGGTTAAATTATATGACTGTTCCAACAATGTTGTAGATCTTTTTATATGGTAATCTTTAAATTTAGTTAATTTTTATTTCTATTTTCTTTTTTAAAAAGTACCTATTGGGATGAGATAAGTTGATTCCTTCACACTACACTACACTTCGAGGTTGTACATTTGAGTCATATTTCCCTCTTCCAAACACCAAATTTATCTTCACTAAGTAGGCAGTCTTAATGGTAAGGTAGCGTGAGTTCTTTCTCATGTAAATATATGGGTCAAACTACATTAACTTAAGAGATGTTATTTACTCTTCTTTTCAACCATTAAGATTAACAGAAAATAGATGAATAGATATTTAAGTCAACATTTTAAGTTGGTTAAGCCTAATTATGTAAACTGATTTTTTTTCTAGTAGAGAATATGAATTTATGCCCCTAAGGGCAAAGCTCAACTAATAGATAGACGAACTTAGAATTTGGGCAAATAACTCTTGAATCATATCAATGGCAAAAAGTTTCAAAAAAAAATTCTCTGGTCTAGATAGGTAGATAGATAATCTCTGGTCTAGATAGGTGGATAAATAGATACCTTAAAATATATATATATATATATATATATGAATTTCTCCACAAATGATTTATTTTAAGCGGCGAACAACATTTGCAAGAGTTGCAATAAAACAAAATGATATTAACATCCCCCACAAAAGAAGACAAGAGCATTGACTGACTCCTTATCTGTAATCTGTGATTAAAATAAATGCAAATGGCAAGCATTAAGTGAATTCAGACAGCTTATTTTAGACTAGTCCAAGAACCTTGATGGGGAGGCTGCTTGACTCATTGTTAACAAGTAAACACAAAACATGGGACTTTATCTCATCGATTGCTTGGAATCCAAATCGTCCAAATATATGGACCCTCCAAGTTAGGGTAAAAGAACAACCAAATGAAAACCTCAATGGAGAAAATCACAATAAATACGTAACTAAAAGTCTAAAAGTTATCAAAGTTTAAACCACTGCACATCTTGGTCCAATCATGTTTCCTAAACAATTCATCACGTGACTTGAGGCACTAATCGTGTGATCTAAATAACTAGTCACACCATCTAGGTAACTTTTATACAATAGAAAATGTCTAAATATACAACTCTAAATTACAATCTAACAATTAAATGAAAGAAAAACGAAACATTACCTCCTACATTAGTTAGTATCCAAAACATTCAACTATAAGGCATTCCTGCCAAGTTTATCGATAATACGAAAAAACAAAGTGAAAGAATAACCAAATGAAAACCGCAAGGAGAAAATATATATATATATATATATATAGATAAATGTGTAGCTAAAAATTATCGAGTTTCAACCACTCTACACATTTTGGTCAAATCATATTACCAAGATATCTACCGCTGAAAACCTTCCTTCATATGATATAGTTACTGGTTTTCAGCAAAAAAAAAGTTACTTGTTCAGATCATAGGAAGGTTAATAATTTTTTAGCAATAGATAACTGACAATTGATCAAACAGCAATACCCACTTTGATCTTCACGAAGAGCCTATTCGAACTCACCAGAAATCAGTATCTCAGCATCAATATATTAACAAGTGCTAGTGCCCCAACCAAGTACAGAGAATCAGCAACACTGTTAGCTTCTAGAAACAGTGTTAATTTTGGTGTTGCCGATAATCTCAATACACTTCTAATGTGCGATCAAATTCTTAATAAAGGTTTGACGCTTGCATTGATGCAGTGATAGCCACTTTAGAACGCCCTTCTTTTTGGAATGACGACCTGACTCCTTTACACCCATGATTATACTTGAGAAAATGTAATATAATCAAGGATCTAGCAGAATCACACTTTCCTTTTCCTTTCAAATAAATGTTGTCTTAAGATCATGACTATCTTATCAAGGACCCTTTCATTTTCAATCAGATACTGTTCAGCTGAATATTTACTGCTGAAAACCTTCCTTCCTATGATGTAGTTACTTCCTTCTTGCACGACAAGTCCATGCTCACAAGCCAATTCCAAAACCTCTTGTTCAGAGCAGAAGCCTTTTCCAAAATTTATCCCCAGGTAAGCCTTGTTCATAGCAGGTGCCAATTTATTTTTCACGACTTCCACGCAAACCCCAAGACCAGTTATCTGAAGAACAGGATGGTACAACATGAACCTCGACGACAAATTTCAAGCGATAAGAATGAACACAACAAAGCAAATGAGAAATAGGGAGAACAAGAATAATAATAACACAACAAATTAAGAACAACAACAATCTTCATCGATCAATGGTCAGATATACTTATAATACATGAATCCATGTGGAATGTAAGGCACAAATGAACACAAATCAAAGTCCCCATCCATGACAAGATAAATGATTTATTTACTAGAACTAAGATGCATTAAGATCTTATCTTTTTTTCTAATCACATTAAGAGCTTATCATCCTAAGGCAGAGGCGCGGAGTAGAAATGAAAATAAATAAAAATTTGAGAGATCAAAGTGTGTATAAAATGATACTTAAGAGGCCAAACTAAGTATAAACAAATTATTTACTCCCAAAAATTTGGGTTGTAACTCCACCCTTGTATCCATCGACTCAGCAAAGACGATCAAAGTAACTACAAGGATAAAGCAAAAGTTTTCAGGATTGTCACATATTTTACACAAAAGCTCTAGAAATTATTCAGTCGGTTCAGTGCAAATTCATCTCCCCAATATATTAAGCTCTCTCAAAAATATCATTTCATATGCACAAAACCAATAAGATGCTTCTGATAGTGGAGAATGGCATTGTAAAATGTAAACTTCGGTTTGCAGTAGCTTCTACAGTATCTGTTCTTTTTTTATTTTTTTCATACTCTAAGCTCATTATCACTAAATCTATTTTTCTTACTTTCTTTTACTCTTCAATTCCTAAAGGTAATCAAGAATTAGAAATCTCCACCATGGCACTCAATCCTCCAAATGGTTTTCTCACCTTAAATCAGTAAATCAGAGAGATCAAGCCACCTATCATGACAAATTGACAGTAGAAACTTTATCTCAAGAACAATAACCAGAGGCTTGCGACCATAAATCTGGATCACTAATGACTGTTCGGGTGCATGCAATAAAGAGGATTTTTATTTTTTTCATGAGGAAAGAAGAAAACAGAGCTTAAAGCAATTGAAACAAAGCAAAATAAAAGGTTTAACTATACCCAGAAAGATGGTAAGGAGAGAGCTGGAAGATTTATCCAAAGAAAACTATATGGGTACCTTCAAATTATCAGACAGAGAAACTCAAGAAGAATGCACAATTAACAGAGTAAAATGTCATTAATTTTGCTGAAAAGTAAAAAATAGATCTCAAAGAACCCCATAAGCTTATTATGCTCCTAACAGTCAATAGTACTACAATATTTACCTCATCTTCAGTCTTAAGCAATCCTGTTCTCATCATTCTTAACCGTACAGCTGCATAGAATTTCAGTGCATTTCCACCACAAGTTTCCTCATCGATACGTCCAAAACCTTGACCTGGTTTTACACTTGCCCTAACCTAGATATAGAACATAAGTTGCATGGTTAGTACTATACGTTCTACCATAAAATGCAATTTATAACAAAAAAATTATAGTTCAAAATATTATGGTAACAAGATTTTAACCTGATTAAGAAAAATGAGAAGGGTGCGAGACTGGCATAATGAGTAATTAATTTTTCTAAGAGCCTGTGTCATTATTTTGGATTGTACATCACGGTACACTCCACCTACAGGAGCATCAATTTCACATTTTGGGACAAGAGCAGCAACCTGTTAAAGTCGCATAAGCAGAACATCATAACATGTAACAAATTGATGGGGAAAAAATGGTAAAACGACCAATCACTAACCATCTACATTCAAGAAATTGTCAATGCTAGTGAAATTTCTGAATGCATATAAAGACAAGAGCCACCAATTTCTGAGTGACTCAGGTGATTGATGACTTAAAGTAAGGTATGAATCACTTACACTATCAACCACAATTACATCTACAGATCCACTCTTCGTCAGTGTGTCAACCATGCTAAGCAAGTTTTCAGCAGAATCAGGATGTGCAATCAGGAGATTTTCTGTGTCCACACCCATTTCTTGTACAAGGGAAGGGTCTATTGCATTCTCAACATCAAGATATGCACAGTAACCTGCCAAAAGGACAATTCAGAGAACAGAGATGTACAGAAACTATTATACTGCATGCGCCTATGCAGACCAGATATAGAACAATAAACTACTCCACTGTAGATTGAACGAATTGAGCACAGGAAACATCTACGATGATCAATATGTAAAAAGGGCCAAAAGAATCAACTTTAAAAGACAACAGGCCTGACCGATCCATTAGAAACAAAAGTATTTCTATTGACAAGCTCTTTTACTATCTTCTATAGCCGAACATTACCAAGTTAGAAAGTAATGACATGTACATCTTAGATGGTTGTGCTCCTCTACAACCAAAGGCAATAAAGAAATATCTAATTCTTCTCATACCCAATTTATGACAGTAGGAAGAAAAGAGGCACATTCCAGAGTCACCAAAATTTCATGAAAAAAAAAATCGAGTTCTAAGAAAGTCTAGTGCATTGCATAATGAAATTCCAAGAAACAACGGAGTAAAGATGAGAGTACTAGATGCAACTTCAGTGAGTAGCACCACTGCAGAATTAACTTAACCACACAACAGATAATTCAAACACGACAATATTAAATACTTTAAACAAGATGCCATTAGAATATTCGATAGTGATTCCACAAATCTTGAAGTGCAGATATGCTAATTCAGGAGAAAAGCACACTTCTAGCCATGTCCATTTTGTCGATTCTAACCAGGGTGGCAAGCAACTACCAAATGAAATCTCATTATATCCCTCTAACCCCACCCCACCCCAGCCCCCTTAGTAAAAGAAAAAGTTTTTCATTAAATGCCTAGCAAAGGGCAAGAAAAATTAGCATCCACTCGTAAACATATTCTAAGCACTCATAGTTATCATATGCACTGATATGACAACCAAGGGTGCCAAATGAACTGTGATACTTCACAAAAGTCACTAAACATAAGAAAAACTTCATATATGACAAATCAGGTAGAGATTTCTTGGATAAGCTCACGAATCCATATCCACAATCATATCTATCCATACATCACAAACTGCAATTACAATTAATCAAGAAGAGTAGGAACATGCATGACAGATGAAGCGTGTAGCTACAGGAAGCAAGTACAAGACAAAACAAGGCCTGGACCCATTGTGGTTTGGCTTTGTTTTGCAATCTTATCAAGGACTAGATTCATCAAATGAAACGTTTCATGATCCACCACAAGTTGAATGACATCTATGAGAATTTCTTAGCATAAAGATCATTGTCATCAAGATGTTTTGCAAAATTATACATTAAATAACTGCAGGAATTCAACAAAATCTATTCATCAACAGGGTCAAACAAGACCAACTAACTAACAGGAAGCAGCAAGCAAGGAGAAATCTTCATGCAAAAACTTATCAATAGAATGCTACAGTAAGAAAAACCTACAGTGAAATAACTTTTTTTTCATTATAACCCTGATGTAGGACCAACACAAGAAAAATGGGAATAGATAGAGAAGTATGGTTTGGAAGATAGAAAATTAAGCGAAAGAGGGGAAACTATAGAAGAAAGGGGAGGAAATAAGAGTAAAAAACAGAGGGGAGAAAATTAAAAAGAGAATTCAATATCACTTTCTTTCATTAAATCATAAGACAATTAAGATAAAGATAAGCTAAACCTAAAGATAAACTAAACTAAAAGCTATTAAAAAAGAGATATCTTTTTATTTTAAACCAAATCAAATCCTACTAAAATAAATATTTCAATAAAATAATCTTGTTCTCCATTAAATCCATTCCATGATTGTGGTGGATTGAAGTTCTCTACAGTGTTAGGACTGGATTTGGAAAATAGTCAACTTAAGGGCATAACAATGTGAAAGTTCACCAAAAACTATATATTCGATTCTCAGTTAATAGTTCAAGTGGATCACAATCTCAAATAAGATTGTCCCAGGTAAAGTGGATAATTTATATTATTTAATAGATATTGATTATATCAGCAAAAGAGATATGTGTTGCTAATATTAATGTGGGCAAAGACAAAGTAATGAAAATCGTATTATATATAGTTCCAACACAAAGTATGAGAAGACAAAATTAATGCGTACCTCCAAGATTTTGAGCTTCCTTGATGACATGAAGTGCTAGTGTTGTCTTGCCAGATGCTTCTCGCCCATATATTTCAACAATTCTTCCCTGCAGAGGGCATGGTAGATTTATCAGCACGATATATTGGCATCTTGCATTCATCATTGCAGCTAAAGTTAAATGTTTATGTTTATAGCAGGCTTTCATAAAAAAAACCTTACATACAGAAATATGCAGTATATCACAAGGAAAAGCTTTGGCAACAATTTGGCAAAATTAATATCAACAAATGTAAAAATTGCTCTCAATAATTTACCACAAGTAGAATAGCTTTTGCATTGTTCCTATCAATGTGGCTCATGAAATTTAGAGATTCTGAAGGAATATCTTTGGGCCACTGTAGGGACTGAGAAAATAATTCACGGAGACTGAGGTGTTCTTTCATATGGAAAAGCCTGAATCTGACTGGCCAAAAACATGTATAAAAGAGAGAGATAACTGTAACTCCAAGAAAATTACAGGTTTAGGCATGAAATGAATTTTGCGAAATAAGACTTTCACAGAAAAGCAGATATGGAGGTTTTTCCGATGCAAACTGACACAAACATGTGGTCATCAATCTTAAGGAATTCAGAGCAATGATACGGTCTGCCATATTATCAGAATGGTGACTAAAATTAAGTTTAAACAAGTGTTTTCTTTTTACAATATTGACAAAGATGAACATTCAAATACTAGGAATAGCTAATTCGATATTCATGGATCCACCAAATTGCCATCCACATAATTAATGATAGGGGAAAAAATCTCTAAGCTTGTCAAACAAACAAACAAAAAAAACAAAAAAAAAACCCTTGTATCTAAGCACAAACAAGTATAAATATCAATCAACTGAATTTTATTTAACTTTGCCGTCTGTGTCAAAACCATGAACCAGAAAATGCGCCACAGATAGGTGCCAAACCTCCTTGATGCATCACTGAACAAAAATCCATTTCATATGTATGGGTACACATGCTTATGCAAAAAAAATGAGACAAGAATACAATAAAGCTTTGTCAGCTAATCACCTTTGGTAAACCTCCAATCCCAAGAGCTAGATCAAGCTTTAAAGAGCCTGTAGATATTACAGGAGCACGTCGTGAACCGAAAAACCGGTTCAAAGACAACATAGACTCTCTACCAAAATCGCCAGCTTTAGCAAGCTGTGAGAGAGCCAGACGTAGCGCACTATTTTTCTCTATAGTTTTGGCTTCATCATGGGGTTCATCGTGTTCAAACTCTGAAACTTCAACTGAAAGTATAATAAAGGCATTATCGTTAGACCACAACACCAAATTACTAATGCAATGAACCAAATTAGCATACAGCTGGGAGACTTCCCTAAGACTTGTAAGGTTAATACAAGTTACATGCAAAATTGGCAAAGATTCATCCAGACAAGATAATTCTATTCAACAGTTGTGAAGTATTGGCAAGAACATATTACAAACTCAACAACTAACGAAGGTATTAATCCTCTAATTATTACAATAGCTACAACGTATTCCCTGGATTAGCTGCAACAAGATACGACCCAAGGAAACAGTAGAAATTTATCAGTCAATAAAAAGTAAAAGGATGATATTTTCTGAAAACTTTTCTTGCATGTGCATTATTAACTGGAGATATCCCTTTCCATATTATCTTGGCTCCTTTTTTTAAGGCCACCGATGAGTAGTAGAAATTTATCAGTCAATAAAAAGAAAAAGGATTGTATTTTCTGAAAACTTTTCTTGCATGTGCATTAACTGGAGATATCCCTTTCCATATTATCTTGGCTCGTTTTTTTAAGGCCACCAATGAGTAGAAGTTTCTTGACAAATAAGGTGATCAGTTGCCAGACAATTCAGTGCCAAGCATTTCCGGTATTAGATAACAAAACTCATAATATGAGGTAGATGGTGAATAAAGTTGACTAGCTTATTAGAGGATGTGAACAGTTGGCTTAAAGAAGGGAGAAATGCAGTAGCTTCTTGCGTCGTAGTTTACTGTTCAGATATAGCAACAGATAGGCTAAAGAGAGGTTGGCTCCAGCTAAAGAATAACAATGGCTTTTTTTGTATCCAGGAACATAACGGACCCAACTTTCTGACCCTCTTATTTCATAATCATCTATTCTTGCAACCACATTCAGCTGCTTGAAGATGTGCAGCAGAATCAACAGTATTGCTACATGATACAAATTTCTAATAATGATTATCCATGTGAAGCAGTCCACTGCAGGTTCGTATGTTGAGAGAGGAGAGGAAAGAGAAGTGCAAAGAAGAGGTACAATTTGTTGCTAATTACCTCCAGAAGAAAGATAGCGGGTGCTCATTCCAATACAAGTAATTGCACCTCTTCTTCCATTCTGTAGGACAAAACAGAAGCGACCACAATCAGATGAGACATGTTATTCTCAAAAGGCCAAATGAGACAAGTAAAAAACCATCATATAAATTACTCATGATGAAATGTATTTAGAGATCTTAAACTGAAACAAGAAAACCGAGACACAAAACACTACTTGTTTACAATAAGGAAAGAATTGAGCAAATGAATAGTGAGGAAAAAAACAAACTTAAGCATATCACTAATGAACCACAATGTCTAAATTATAAAATAAGCAAGATGTTAAATCTCTTCCTTATTCTTTTGATAGGTTTATAAATCTGATAAACGCTTTAAAAAAAGGCATATCCTATATTGCTCATACCACAGGTTAAATACATTGTTCATTTAACATAAATGACCTGCAAGACCTAACATGTTAGATTCCCAATCTTATAAAAATAAAAAGATTCCCAAAATCTAAATAGAAACTCTAACCAGCAACCACCTAAGGACTAATATTATATCCTTACGGCTAATAACTTGATAAAGAGAAAGTATTGGTTCATTAGTTGGTGCCACATTATGTAAAATGAGCATCCTGATAACAGATTTACGCTGACTAAATTGCTCAGTCTCTTTCATAAATAAAATATAATGATGTAGGATTTTACTCCAAAAGGACACAGGAGTGCACAATATGGTGTTTGAAACAGAATGATAGTATTCCACTGCAGGAATGAAAGTGAGTAATTCCATACTACGAAACAGTGAGCCCACACACATTGGTCTTAAAGCATATTTTACCATTAATCATGAAAGTACTTACCCTATTTTGTATTAATATAACAAGCTTTGCCCATAAATCCCAACAATCTAATATTTTCTCCTCGAATTCCTTTAAGTCTAAGTTTCTCGATTCAACATCCCTAAAATCTCTAACCACGCATACACTGTAGATTACATTTAATTCCTAAACGAAGAAACAAACAAAAAGAATCTTCATCAACAATAATAGTCGCATCAAGCCATAAACAACAGGTGATCCTTCTTCACTTGCAAGCAAACATTTTTTAAAACAAAGATTAAAGGTGCTTATATACATAAACCTCTGTTTATTTTCAGGAAAAAACCAGTGGAGTATAAGAGATGAAGAGAAACACCTGAGAGGAAGAATGGAGGAGAGAGAAGAAGCGAGGTGTTGCTGATGAATTGCGACGAATAGACTGCACGAACCGCGCCATTTCTTGTATTTGGAAAACGGTGTCCCTTTTTTTTTTTTTTGAATGAAATGGAGATTTAGGGTTTAAAGTGAGGAAGAAAAAGGCGCTCTGGTTTTGAATGCTTTGCAGCTAAAGAAGCCGCGCTATTTGTATTTGGTACTCTCTCTACCTTTAACCCCGGGTTTCGGGTTGAAACCGGGTTCAGCTGTTGGCCTGTTGGGTCGGTACGGGTAGGTTCGGTTTGAATCCGAAACCCATGGTTGCCTTGTTCATTTCATCATTTGTTTGTGTGAAGATAATTTTTGGAATTAAATTTTAGGGAAAATTGTATTTTAGTCCCTGTAGTTTGCCTTAATCTGCGTTTAATCCACGGTTTTTTGGTATTGTAACTTTTAGTCCACCTGTATTCTGACAATATGAATTCCAGTCTCTACCGTCCAATTCTGTTAGGGTTCCGTCAAGTCAACGAGGGTCAACGAGGGTAAAAGGGTAAAATAACATCAGATGTTCTAGAATCTTATATGACCAAAGTGTATAATAATAATTTACAAATTAATTTTAAAAAACAAATAATTATTTTTATCAAAAAAATAAATAATAATCAAAACTAATTAAAATCCCCAAATTAAAACTGGTTCAAAATCAAATCAAATCCCTTCAGAATTTTGGCCAAAATCAAAATCCCCAAATCAACACACCAAATCAAAATCCCAAAATCAAAAACCCTCAAAATCCCTCAAAATCCCCAAAATCAAAAACCCAAAAATCCCAAATCCGCAACACCAAATCAAAATCCTTGTTGTATATGGGTGAGAGGGATGAAGGAGGGTAGAACCCTCCTTTTGTGTCGCCGTCGTCGCTGCTTATCCTCCGACGGAGTGCGCCTAGTACGAGTTCGAGTACTGCCTCCTTTCGCGTCGCCGTCGTTGATGGTGTGTTTGATTTGTTGTCGGTAGGGAAAGAAGAGATGGCGGTAATGACAGCTTGTGAAATCTCACTCTCCCTCATACATTCTGAGTCTATCGGCAGCCGATAAACGCTCGCCGCGAAAGAAGTAAAAGAAGAAAAGATAAAAGAAAAGAGAAGAAAGGTAAAGGTAGTATTAGATATTGGAATTAGAATAATATATGATTACAGTATGTGTATGATGTGTATATAGGGTTGTTGCAAGGTTTGACAGTGAACTGTTGGTGGGATGATAGGGAGGATTTAAAGAATTTTTATAGGAGAAGAAGTTGAGGGCATTTTTCTGTAAATATGTTGAGATGTATGTAAATGGCAAAAAGAAATATCTCCCATGATGATGATAATGGATGGCGATGGCAGTAGTGGTGGAGGAGAGGGATGAGAGATTTGTGTTTCTGGGTTTCTTTTCTCCCATGATGATGATAATGGATGGCGATGGCAGTAGTGGTGGAGGAGAGGGATGAGAGATTTGTGTTTCTGGGTTTCTGGGATTAATTTTCTGGTATGGGTTTTAGTGGTTGGAATTTGTTTTCTCATTTTTTTTATATATAATTATTTTATTATTTTTAAATAAATAAATCCCTACCATCCATCTAAGATTTGGATGGTGGAGATTTAAAGTATTTTATTTTAAATTGTTTTAAATTTTTAGTTTGATAGAAATTGTTTTCTCATTTAATTATATAATTATTTTTTATTTTTTAAATAAATAAATCCCCACCATCCATATAAGATTTGGATGGTTGAGATTTAAAATATTTTATTTTTTAAATTGTTTTGAATTTTTAGCTTGACAGAAACTATTTTCTCATTTTTTTATATATTTATTTTTTATTTTTTAAATAAATAAATCCCCACCATTTTTTTATTTATTAAATCTATTTTTAATTTTAGTTTTTTAATTTTTAATTAAGGGTAAAACGGTATTTTCCATGTCATTAGCAACCTTCAGGGGCAATACAGTCATTTCGGCCGACTGACATGGCAAAATCTGTCTTTTGACGGATTCTGTCACAGAAAGACTAAAAGTTACAATAAAAAAAAAAAAAAAAAAAAAAAAACCGTGGACTAAACGTGGATTAAGGCAAACTACGGGGACTAAAAGGCAATTCCCCCTAAATTTTATAAATACAATAACTATTTTCCATTTATAGTAAAAAAGTGGTTATTAAACAAAGGGCACAGGTTAACACTACTCAAAATTGATATATTGTCAAGGTAAATGAGTTTTTATTACCATTAAGTTACATTGGGCAGGAGTAATTTTTGATTAACTTGATAGCTCTTGTCATTGGTAGAATTCAAACGGCTAACTTAAAAGTCATTTGTCCAAGCTCTAAACCCGTTTATCTACCAGCCAAGCTACACACCTAGGGACATATATAACAAGTATGTTAAATAATTATTAATATGTATCAATTTATAAAATGACTTAATCTCGAGTAGTCAAGTTATAATATAAGATGGGATTCAAAATTCGAATGTCATTAACCATATGGAGATTTTGGTGTTGCTTCATTTATTTTGTATCAATCCAATTATCTGAACTCTTAATCAAGAGAGAAGGATCAATTAATTCAAAATTCACATTATAGATGTTGCAATATTATCACAATTAATTTACCAAGAAATCATACAAATCACTCACTTTAAACTCTACCTACTCGTTTACAATGCAAACCATACAATTACGGCCGGCTATATTTTTACAACCATGAAAGTGCTATAGCCTATAAGCCTATAAGTACTTATCATTTATGAATGAGTTTTGTAGGAGTTTTTGTCGTCTTACAAAACGAAAATATGTAAGATAATATTTTATTTTCAAATCAAAGAAATATAATTTTATTCATTTTAAGCCTGAAAAATTAATGATATATTGGAGAAAACCAAAAATAAAATAAATCTCAAGATATTCGTAGTTTTTCCCTTGGGTGGTTGCACTCACATTGATATTTTAGTCGGCAAAGAAAATGCTTCATCTAGATATGATCATAAAAATCAGGATGAAGTTCAACGTACACCCAACCTAATGAAGCATGGATACTTTAAGGCCAATAAATCGCGTATCAGAGTGTGTCGAATGTCGATACATGTCGAATACGCTCCGATAAGTTATATTAACTAGCTTTATATTAAGTTATTTATTTATGTATGCTAGTGTTTTCCCCAGTAATTATCCAAATTCGAAGATTAGGGTTTCTGTATTTGCCAATGAACTGCAACAATGCAAAGTAGCGTCTGATAACTTTTTAAAGACTTGGTAACTTTTTATTCCTCTACCCATTATGCCTTCATGCCTTCAGTGATATTATATAATGCTTACGTTCAGATTTTTGGTTAGTCATTGTATAGATTATGTTCGAGGTTATGAAATATGAAACATTATTTGACGAATGTGAAAGCTAGCGGTGCTGGTGCACATAGAAGCTAAGTTCTAAATGAAACTTTATGTCCATTGCAATAACATCCTAATAAGGCTAGAGTAATTCATATATGTAGGTTGAAAGTCAATTGGATGTAATTTAAAACTTAACTGACATGTAATTTGAAAAATCAATTTGCATGTAATTTGTAATCAAATGGCATGTAACCAAGTTACATGTCAAGTGAAGTAAAATTAAGGGGTAATTTTATCCAAAAGTGGTCAAAAGTGATGAAAACAATAAAATATAAATTGGTGACTAAAAACAATAAACCAATAAATTTTTTAACTCTTTATGAATTCACCCACATATATATATATAACAGTCTTTCTATTGTTAGTTCGAACTAATATAAAATATATCAGCTCCTTATATGTAGACCATTGGATTTAAAAGATGTTTAGACAAGTGCATACAGCCAAATCAAAACATTTAAATACAATGGTCCACATACAAGGAACTGATATATTTGTTCGAACTGATAATAGAAAAACTATATATATATAAACGTATCGGTATCCTATCCATATTGTATCCGTACCCGTATCCGTATCCGAATTGGTGCTTCCTAGCACCCAACTACTAGATATGATAGTAAAAATCAACATCATGAAGTTCCATGCACACCCAACTACTAGATATGATCGCAAAAATAGGATGAAGTTCCATGTACACCCAACTATCTTTGATAAATTTTGAAATACTCGATAGATTTTTGTTATTCTAGGGATATGCAATAGGTTAACATGTCTCTAAAGTGAAATGTGGGATTGTTGGTTTTTGGAGTGGTGTTTCAAGTGCTGCAACCACACCATAACAGGAGACTAA
Organism: Acer campestre; assembly: GCA_954870605.1. Taxonomy (NCBI): domain Eukaryota; kingdom Viridiplantae; phylum Streptophyta; class Magnoliopsida; order Sapindales; family Sapindaceae; genus Acer; species Acer campestre. The sequence continues at coordinate 15,763,135 of OX940799.1, read as the reverse complement.
TTATCGAAAAAAAATTAGGGTAAACAGACATTGCACTGTAGTCATAAAACAACAGGATAGAAAATTCACCATTTGAAAGCAATAGTGAACAGAACCAATAAAGCTTTTAAGACGTAGATTACCTGCAATGCTACACCAAGTCCTTTTTTCCGTAATTACTTTGTGACCCACATTTCATGGTTTATCATATCACTTTTTTTCTGTTTGTGAGTTGTGACACCACCGGCCATAGAAAAAGAGAAGGCTATCAACGTTATATTATTTATATATACTATAAATAATGCTAGGCTGTTCAAATTATTTATCTAAAATCTAGGGATGTCAATGGTACGGGTTGGGGACGAGTTTTCCATTACCATCCCTAATACCAATTTATATAAGAAATATCATCCCAATGAATACCCACTTAAAAATAAACGGTGCGGGTACGGGGACTCCCCATTAGGGGATAGGCTTTTTACCTCATACCATCCTCATCCCATTAATGTTTTTTTTATTTTTTTTTTTATGACTTTTTGATGAACATCATATAAATATTATTGATGAATAATATGAAAATAATAATGTGAGGGGTATATTATATATAATGATCTGGAATGGAGTAATGTTTCAATTGAAGGAAAAAATGGGAAAAAAAAAAGGGAAAATTATGTTCATGGGAGGGGAAAATACGAGGGAAAATTAATATATTTATATATATATATATAGTAATTTTCCAATAAGGACTTTTTACAATGCACACTTTAAGCACCTTTGATGAAATTACATGGAATATATTGAATATTGATTTGATTTTATGTATGGATAGTGAAAACAATGAAATACATTTATGGAAAAAAAAAATTAAAAAAATTCGGGTGCAAGAACAAATTTTTTCTGATTTTTTTGAAGATAAAACATTTTAAAATAGGGAAATATAAGAAAAAATAGTTCTCAAATCCAAAAAATTTCTAAATGTTTACCAAATATGTATTTTAATTTTCTTAGGATGCATACAAAAAATCAAATTAATATTCAATATATTCCATGCAATTTCATCAAAGGTGCTTAAAGTGTGCATTGTAAAAATGCTCATTGTAAAATTACTATATATATATATTGATAGCAGGTACAGGGATGGGGCGGGGCGGGGACTTAAAATCCCATAACCATACCGAAATTAAATCAGGAATTGAAAAAAATATCGGTCACATACCACAACTTAAATAGTACGGTTAAAACCGCCTCTGACGAGACGGGTCCCGGACCGATGGGTAATTTTAACATCCATACATAAAATCATGTCTAAATGATGTGATATGTGAGTTGTCAAAATCTTACCATTCACAACATAATCTCATAACTTACAAGATATTGATAACTCAGTCACATACCACACCATTTGGATATGATTTTGGATAAATAATTTGGGTCGCCTAGTATTACTCATATATATATATATATATAATCAATTTTCTATAATAAGATGGCAGTAGAGGATGATTATACGAACATTTTTTATTAAATGAAACGAAGAAAAAAAAAATTACAATTCTAAAAATGGTCGATCATACTTACATTGGCCTTAATCCTTATATATTACAGGATTTCGAACATATCGTACAGCTTGTTGATATAGTAACACAATTGAACGTAGGAGAACGAGTTGGTAACGCCTAATTTTGTTGGATGTGAACAACAACATGCATAAAGAATCTCAAGATGCATTATTTTAATTGTTATTAAAGAAAGGGTTAGGCTATATCAACTCAAATTTCTGACTCAATTGTTTGACTTCAATATCTCAATCATTAGAGTATTTCCAATGCAGATATACATTTTTTTAGTTTCTAAATAATGTCACATCAGCATTTCTATTCATTATGTACCCACTTTTGAAAAAAAAAATTAGAAAAATGCATATTCACATCTCCAATACAATTATCTAAAGTCAAATATGCATCAATTTTATGATCAATCATAACAAAACAATTAATACACTCTCTCTCATCTTTTATTTTACAATTAATAAACTCTAATATTATTGGTAGAAAGAGTTATAAATCATAGTCAACATTTTTAGGAGAGTTTGTAGAATTATAAACTCAACTCCATATTATCTAACTTTTTGTTTTGTCACATCATCTCCATATTAAAGTTAGATAATTGCATTGGAGATAGTTTTTCTAACTTTTTAATTATCTATCCTATTTGGAAGTCAATTTTCTCCAAATGCATATTTGCATTAGATATGCTCTTAGAGCATCTCCAATGTAAAAGTGACTTACATACCAATAATTGTTGGCATGACAACAATGTCAAGAGACTTGCTTCCTAAGTGGTATAAAAATAGACTGGATAAACAATCAACTCAAAATTTGTTCTCCAATGCTTATGTCTAAAACACATTTTTTTAATAACGTGTCCATTCTCTTATTTTTATTTTATTTTATTTCCTTACCAAAAATAGAAGAAAAATTAATATCAATTTTAAATACTTGCTGAGTCAACCAAAAAAATAGTTGTGCAACAAACCGTCTGAAAGTACTAAGTAGACAGTCATGTTGACAATGTTTAATTTTTTTTTTTTTTTTTTTTTTGCCACATTAGCTTGAGGTTGAATATGCACGTTTGCATTAGAGAAGATTTTTTAATATAATATCTATTAATCCTACGTAACATCTCTTTTTTCACAAGCTACGCTTACATTGGAGATGTTCTTAGAAACTCAACTCCATATTCTCTAACTTTTTTTTGCCACATTATCTCTATATTGAAGTTAGATAATTGCATTGGAGAGGGTTTTTTTAATTTTTTTAACTATCTATCCTATGTGGCAGTCAATTTTCTCTAAATACATATTTGCATTGGAGATGCTCTTAGATTAAATAACACATGAGCAAATAGGTGGTTGAATTATTGAAGTCAAAAAATTGAGTCAAATATGAGTTAATATAGCCTACTCCAGAAAGAAAATAGCTACAAATAGCCAAAAATAAGTACACTTTTTCCTTAGAGCATCTTCCACATATACTATATCTTTATCTCTAAAATAGGGGAAATTATCATTCTCCCCCCTATAGTTTGCCATATTCTCCCCCCCCAGTTTCAACATTAGCTAGATTCCCCCCTGTAAAATCAATTTATCTCCTCCCGTCACTTTTTCTATTAAATGAAACTAATGCCATTAATGATGAAGGACAAGATAGTAAAATAACATGTTATTTGGGAATGTGCATCATATCTAAAGGGCATAAGAGTAAATTGAGATGTTAAATTATATAATATTGTGAATAAAACAATTGAGAAGTACTTTCCAATAAAAAATGATGACATCATGTGGTGGCTCATTTGATTTGTCTTCTTCTTTTCCACTTTAAACTTTCCTCTCATGCTTTACCATGATACCAGTCATTCTCTTCTTATTTTCCTCTCATGCATTCCCATTCTTCATCTTCTTTGTGCACAAAACAAAACACTACCAGTACCTAATATTGCAAACAATCAATTCATGACTAAATTTTGAATGGTTGAAGTACTTTATTTTGTTCATCAATCACTACCACTAAAAGTTCTAGAGAGAAAACTACACATGCAATTTGTTGCAGCCGTTTTGAAGAAGGTTTGTTTGTTTTATTTTTATTTTTTGGGGTCTGTATATAATGGTTATTGCATGGGTTTCATACTGATTGTTTGTTTTCCTTCAATTTCGTAGTTTAGGGTTTTTGTAAAAGCAAATTTGGGGGTTTTTTGTTTGAACTTGATAAATGTTTAGTAAAGGTGGTAGATCGTTTTTATGCATAAAACATTGTGAAAATGTATACAAATCAGAGTTTTGAATATTTTTTTTTGATGAAATAGGTTTAGGGTTTGCTTTAATTTGTATCTGACAGTTGTTATGCTTGTTTTATTTATTTTTTTCTTGTAAAATTTCATTTATAATTTTGTCTTTGTCACATGCTTTGTATATGTTTTGTTACCAGTGATTTTGTTTCATTTATGTTATACCAGTGATTTTGTTTCATTTATGTTATACCAGTGATTTTGTTCCAGAGTGTGGAATAGAGGTGTTAGAGATCGTTATTCATTATGGGACTTCTGTGCATGATGTAGGTACTTGGGATGCAGACCATATTAGTATTATCACAGTATTGCATGTCATGAATGAAAAAAAACACTGGTGTAGATCAAGTTCCTAGTGGAGATTATTTTGTGTTTGTGTTATTGCCTTAGTGTAGTGAGAAAGTAGAAGTGAAAACATATAATAATTTAGTAGAATTGTTTAGAATGTTTAGTGAAAATGGATGTACAAGGATTGTTTTTGAAGTAGAAGACAAACCCTACATCCCACTACCGTCGGAGGTTCCATCTGCTATTCCAAATGTCAATCCTGAGTTGTTGGTTGACAACTATCAAAATTTAGAGTGGAGTGATTTTGAGGAGAATGAGTTGAACTATTTAGGTGATAATGAGGGTGGAGAGTTTGAGGGTGATGATATTCAGGAAGTGGGTAGTGAGGTTGTTGAACAAGAACATGATAACATTGTCAATCTTGAATTGTTAGAGGGATACCAATCACATGAAGATGATGAGTTTTTTAGTGATTCTGATGAAGAAAACAATAAGGCTAAATTAGCTAAATTGATAGATGGTAACCCATTCAAGAAGATAACAGGTGGTGAAATAGAGTTTAAGGTAGGGGAAACTCATGATAGTGTGTTCACATTAAGGGCTTTGTTGGTAGATTATGTTATTCAAGAATGGATCAATTTAGATAAAGTCAAGAATGACAGTGATAGGTTAACTTACAGGTGTAAGTGGAAGGGGTGTCTTTGGAGGATTCATGCTTCACGCTTGATAGATGGGGTTACCATGATGGTGAAGACATACAATCCAAACCATGAATGTCACAGGGTTTACAAAAATGCAAAGGCAAAGGTAACATGGATTGCAAGCAAATTTGAATTGCTTGTGAAGTGCAATCCTGACATAAAGATTGGAGTCATTGCTGATCTTTTGAGGGATAGGGTGAATGTTGATGCACAGAGGCTATACAAAGCAAAAAAGAAAAGCACTAGATGGGTTAGGGAGGCAGCATGCTGAATGTTTTAGGCTGTTGAGGAGATATGCGTACATTGTGAATGTTTGTAATCCGGGGTCAGCGGCACACATTAGACTACAGCAACCTGAGCCCACATTTCAGTGATTTTTCATTTATTTTGAAGCACAAATGGCTGGTTTTCTTAGGGGGTGCATGCCTTCCATTGCCCTTGATGGTTGCTACTTGACGGGGCCATATGGAGGAGTTTTGTTGAGTGCTATTGCTTTGGATGCAAATAATGGTTTATATCCATTAGCATTTTGCATCTGTGAAAGTGAAACACTTCTCAGTTGGTGTTGGTTTTTGAAATATCTGAAGCTATTTTTGAAGTATCCAACAAACAACCCAATATGTTTCATGTGTGATAGGCAAAAGGGGGTGTTGAGAGCTTTGAACATTCATTGGTCAAATGCTACTACTAGGTATTAAGTGTAAATTATGCTTGTAATTATTAATTCCTTTCTTTATAAAAATTAAAAAAAAAAAAAAAATCACAGCATTAAATTTGAAATTTTTTTATTCATGCAGGTATTGTGCAAGGCATATCTATGCCAATTTTAGGGTAAAACACTCGGGCCAAGAACTTAAAAAATTGTTTTGGAAAGCTAGCAAAGCATATGATGTGGATGAATTCAATAGTGTCATGGCAAACATAAGAGATGTAAATATGGATGCCAGACTTTGGTTAAATAAAATAGAAGCTAAACATTGGTCTAGGTATGCTTTTGACTCATCCATAAAGTGTGATCATGTCACTAATAACATGACAGAGTCCTTTAACAGAATGTTGGGGGATCACAGGGCTAGGACATATTTGAATTTGATAGAATTCATAAGGAGAATGGTAATGAAGGGGTTTCAAGAAAGGAAAGAGGAACGTGGTAGATGGAAAACAGAAATACCACCAAATGTTAGCTCTAAGGTTTTAAAGGCAAATAAAGAAAGTAGAACCCTTAGAATGATAAATGTAGGAGATGGTGAGTATGAGCTCATCGAGTACACTACAACATATGTGGTCAAGTTAGGTTCATTCACTTGTGATTGTGGTGCATGGCAGATTAGTGGGGTGCCATGCAGTCATACAATGGCAGGCATAAGCCACTTTTTTGGAATGGTTGGGGTCAGGGACAAAATAAGTGACTACATTCACCCAAGCTTGACAAAGACAACATTTCTCAATACCTACATAAACATGATTCATCATATTCCAGACCAATCCCGGTGGCCTCAAGTTGCTTCAACTTCAGTTATTCCACCACCTATTAAAAGACAACCTGGTAGGCCAAAACTTTAAAGGAAAAGGGAACCGAGTGAGAATCCTAGAGAGACAAGGTCTGGCAGTGTCGGGTGCCAAGCTTGTAAGCAAGTTGGGCATAACAAAAGAACATGCACAAAAGCTAACCAATCTAATAAGAAGGTACTATTAAATTCAAATGTAGTTTTAAGGGTTTTTTTTAATATAATTCTTGGATGTTTCTATTTTATGGACATTTGTATTTGTCTTATGGTTCTTTGTACAGAGATGTGCACAACTTCAAAGGAAGACCCAATCACAAGGCAGTGTCTCCTCTCCCCAACCTCCAAGTCAGACCCAACATCCTAGCCAAACCCAACCTAAATCACAAGTCATAACTCATTTAGTATGATAAGCTAGATGTAGCTTTGTTTGATTTTCAAACACTTTTTTGTTGTTGGTTTAATTTAATATTGTAGTATGAAAAATTCTAATTTTGATGATAGAACATGTGTCATCCTTCTACTGAACAGAAATGTTTAACATGTTTAACTTTTTGGTTGAACCAATGGATTGATTTTGCTAGATAATATATGGATTGTGATGGATATTTTGTTGCTTGGAATATGGAATGTGTTGGATTTTTTTTTTTTAATATCCAGTATATAATATTTTGTTTTTTCTTTGGAATGTGAAATATAGAATATGCAATATTACCTTTTGTGTGTTAATAGTATACTCTTTAGGGTACAATTGTATTTTCACAATATCCCTCCTTTAATTAAGGGTAAAACAGTCTTTTTCCATATAAAAAGTGTCAGACTTATATCATTTAACAGAAAAAGTGATGGGAGGGGGGGAGAATGGAGATAAATTGATTTTACAGGGGGGAATCTAGCTAATGTTGAAACTAGAGGGGAGAGATTAGAGAATACGGCAAGCTACAAGGGGGAGAATGATAATTTCCCCTAAAATAGAGTTCAAAAAATGAATATTCCCTTCAGATTACATCTCTAAAATGTTTTCACTCCCACCACACTCTCTAATCTACAAATAAATTATATTTTAATTATTATTTGTTTCTTTCTTCAATAAATTACTATTCAACTAAGGGTTTTCCTACCTTGCTGTTAACAGCAAGATTACTGGGTACATATATGAGAGTGAGTTAGTTACATTTTATTTTAATTTTCAAATTCTTAATTTTTATACACCTTTGGATTGAAATCTAAAAACTGAAATTGATCCAGTAACCTTACTATTAACCGCAACTTAGCCAAACCCTTCAACTAAATGTTAACAATTTTTTTATTAAAGTAACAAATATTATTTTAATAACATTTGTAAAAAATAATAATAACTTTTTGTAAAAATATAATGTTTTTATTAGTGTATGAATTAGTTTTACCACTTAAATTTTAGACTATTTTTATCAGACAATTTTCTACCTGAACGTGAAGTGATTCGACGTTAATATGAAGATAATAAAATTATGATGATAGATTTGGATTCCATAAAAAATTCCAACGAACGCAAATCCTTTCGAACAAATAAGATGGAAATTCTTGAGAAAAAAAAAAAAAAAAAACTCGCAATTCCCAAATGCAAGGTGGATCATTTTTAGGTGAATATGAAATTTATTTGGATGACATTCCAAAATATTAATGTCTTTGAGCATTATGTAGTTATCTTATGTAATGTTTCTATTAATTAGGTTTTTTTGTTTTTTGTTTTTCCTTTATACTACCCTTATTTTAATATGTTTATGTTATTGTAATTTTCATTTGGAAGTTTTAAGATCACTATGTTTCGGTCTGTATTTTATTGCTCACTTATAATTCTTAACATTCAAATAATATAAATTATGGTAAAAATAACTAAGTATTGATAAACGAAAAAAATTATTAAATAAAAAATTATTAATAAATATTAAATATTTGTCTCATTTTAAAAATCTAGATGAAACATTTCTAATAGTATAATTTTTTTATGATAATAAAATTTATAAATTAAAACTTATTATATATTAATTGAATTTAACTAAAAAGGTAAAAAAGATATAAATGTCGCGTATTTGTTTATAACTATGGACATTGGGGTAAAAATGAAATATAAAATGTTGCAAGTAAGTTTAAAGTTTCATATATTTGGAACTCTAAATTCAGAAAACCAATCTTTGAAACTCTAAAAAAAATTCTTCAAAACAAGATTTTAGAGTACGGTAGGAGCATATGATACTCTATTTTAGAGTTCGTATTCTATTTTAGAATTCAATGGGATGCTCTTAGACCTCATTTGGTATTGTTTTGATGAGTTAAAATCATATTATTTAATAATTTTGTTATAAAAAAAAAATTTTGGTAAAATTTACAAAAGTAATTATTTAATATTCTGAACCGAGTTGACATCAATTTTAAGAAGTAGATGGAGGTTACTTTTGTAAAGTGATTATTAGATATAATGAATCTCTTTAATGACTAAATTATCCTTATTAATTTAACTACAATTATATCTCAAGTTTAATTTCATATAAATCAATTTATACAATTCAATTATATAAAATATTTGAAATTTATGTTTAATTTTGTGTGAGGTTTTGATATTTAATTTTATGTTTAATGACTAGTCGCCGTTGACCGACTAAGTTGACTTTGTTTGATTGACTTTTTGGAATTTGGTTGAGTTTATTAGATTTTGTTTAGTTGTTTATGAATTTTGATTCTTAATATTGAGTTTTTTGGAATTTTATTTTCAATTTGAGATTCAATATATGAAATAATATGAACATTTACTCTATTACAATAACAAAAATATATTAAAAAAACTCCGACCGACTAACCGTCGGTCTATTGCCGGTCGACTTCTAGCCAACCACCTTGTCCTCGACTAAGCGGGAGGTCACTGACCTACTGGTGCCTAGCGCTATCTACAACACTGCACATAATAAATAATGTTGATGATTATATATATATATATATATAAGGAATTAAAAAAAAATTTAAAAAAAAAAAAAAAAAAAAAACATTGTTATACTAAACCCTTCATATAATTTCAAAATTTTAAACTTTCCCATTTCATCTCATAATTTATTTTTTTTCAAATTGTTGCATTTTTTAACTCTTATAAGTTTTCCTTCATCTTTATTTTACATCTCATAATACACGTAAATTTTTGTTTTATTAAATTACTATCATTCTCATTTATTATAATATAATTTTAGAGACTTTAATTTTATTTTACTTTTAATATTTGAATTAAAAATTGATTTGTTTGAATATAAAGTAAAAGATAAAGAATTTCAATTTCAAGCCTACCATTATATAAAATCTCACACACACATATATATACACCGCTTTTGATACAACGATACCAAATTGGGATTATTTTAAAAGTTACAATAATACCACACCGGCCTTAAGACCTCCAACATATATATATATATATATATGTGTATATATATAAACAGATTTTCTATTGTCAGTTCGTCCTGACAATAAATATATCATGACGAAGAATGTGGACCACTAGATTTACATATTTTGACTCAAAATATATTCATTTGTCAAAACTTCTTCATAATTAATGGTCCACATTATTTGTCCTGATATATTTATTGTCAGTACGAACTGACAATAGAAAAACTGTATATATATACTGCTTTTGATACAACGATACCAAATTGGGATTATTTCAAAAGTTACAATGATACCATACTGGCCTAAGACCTCCGTTGTTGGATTAAAAATGCCAAATTTTGACCTCTATTTTTGTTTTTTAAAAATTTAAAATTCATCTTTTCAATGTAGGTATGCTCATTCATGATACATAACATAGATGGCTTATATTCAGTGTTAATGACGTATTTTTGTTCTCTTTTCTACCTTAGAAAGTGTAGCGTTAGGTGCAGCAGCGCAAACCCATTTTATGGATAATTTGTGATAATCTCAAATATCAAAGAAATCAATCAATTCTCAAGTATACTTCTGTTACCTGTAGAGCCAAAAACTTAACAATTCAACATAATCTGTTTAAAAGTGCCATTACAAACTACAAACTGACTCTGATAAGTTTTGCATTTCTGAAACTTCTCTACTTTCAATGGCCTTTTTAAGTTCCACCCAATGAATTTCCATATTTGATCAGTACAAAAATTCAAATATTTTGACAGTTAAAATTACTCCCAAGAAGGCAGGTCAAAAGTTGGTATTCTGCCTCAAAATTGGGTGAACATCATCCCCCGCTAAATTTTTCCTCAAGTTGGGAATTTCGATACTGGCTCCAGTGGTGCTACAACTAGAGCTTGAGTACTAAACCAACTGGACAATGATCACTACCACCAACATCAGGAAGAATGTACGAATCGTGAGCTTTGTCAGCAATGGATCCTGAGACAAGGAAGTAGTCAAGCCGCCATCCTGTTTCAGAATGCAGTCAATCAGATATGAGAACAAAACATTGAATGTTGAAAGAAGTGTATAATACAACCAATCTTATGATGAATGTTAAAAACGTTGTAAGGCACATGGATTATCCTGAAATCACAGACTCTGGATTATATGACACCGTTTTAAACTGTTTAAAGCGACAAACAAAAGTGAAGAAAAACAAAAACACACACACACACACAAACTACTCTTTTGCTAGCTTGAAAAAAAGATGTATACACAAGTCATATACCTCTATTGGTTTTGCGCGCACCCTGCCGATAAGCCCAGTAAGTATAGCCAACAACATCAGGATGTTGTGCTCTAAATGTATCCACAAATCCCTGAGATAAGAAGTTTGTACCAAACGATTGCCTTTCTTCATCAGTGAAGCCAGCACTTCTTCTATTTCCCTAACAATTTATGCAAATTATATGAAACTTAGCTCTGAACATGGAACTGGAAGTGAATTCTGAAATTTCATAAAACAGAGGCTGCAGTAGTGCAGTAGCAAAAAGGACTATGTCATATTGTCATCATAATTGAAGCTGTTATTTTCGCCTAACTCTGATATTTGTTAACATGTTAAATCTTTATTCAGAACAGATGTCTGAGTGCTTTATTTGAATATATTTGCATAGATTTCAATCAAAGAAGAAAAAAAAAATTATAAGATTCACACGCAACATAAACATTTTCAGAATCACTTACAGCAGGATTATAAATGTCTATCTCTTGATGAGCACAATTTAGATCGCCTGTTAAGATGACAGGCTTCTTCTTTTCCAGCTCCTGAATGGAAAGCATCATAAGCATTAAGTTGTCGCATTGTAATCACAACTTCACATCTAACAAAGTAATTTATGGAGTAAAAAACAGAACATACAATATCACACTCATCAAATAACAAAAATTACAGAAAATATGGCGTATACAACCTATCCTATATCAGATTATTATCCATTCTTTAGTACTGGTGGGCATGGGTGCTCTTAAAATAACTTGTTACTGTAGCAAAAAGCTAGGTAGAACCAGAATGAATAATAATACTTCTGATTCTTACAAAACGAAAAAGAAAAGAAAAGAAAAAAGCCAGCATAAACATGCACTCACAGAGACCACCCTTCAACATGGTTAAATATTAGAAGCTATGGCTTCTAACAACTTTATTTATATTTTATTCAAATAAAGGGCATAAATAGAAGGAGAAAGTCAAAATGCTTACTTTCATATAGCTGCTAAGAGATATATCCCATTCAGAAATTCTGTATGGCTATAATCAGAAGCAAAGCCATCAGTACAACAAAAATCTTTTTAAGAATAAAATAGGCTAGTGACATAATTTAAGATTTGTAAGGTCATCACCAGTCTCCTCAGGCCATCTCCAGAATTCGGAACGTAGCAGTTAATTAAATAAAATGAATCAAACTCTGCTGTCACAACCCGTCCCTCACAGTCATGATCTGCTATGCCAAGGCCATATGTGACTGAAAGTGGTTTTACCTGTCCACAACTGCTAGGTTATAGAGGCAACTAATATTGGGCATACGCATTATAAAAGTTACAGATAACTAGCAACCAATTAGCAGAGAGTTGAACACTTTGAAATTTTTTTTTTTTAAGGAAAAAAAACACACACACACTCGGCAACATAAACCCTGGTACTTAAAATGTCACAAAATTAAGAGTTTAATTTATTAATCATTATTTGCAAATCAGATTAACTGTTTTTTTTTTTTTTCTTTATTTACACAAACAGGAACAATCATAAACAACTAGTTTTTAACTTAACTGAAAATATTATGTGTATTCGGTATTAGTTTTATTCTCAAAACCACAAAAAACCTCAAACAAACAAATTTGAGATATCATTAAGCTCGAGGTCACCATTCATCAAACAATTTCACTGTTTATTTTATCTATAAGTATCACAAAAAAAAAAAAAAAAAAAAAAAAATGTAGATGTGGAAAGAGACAGAAAGTAGAAAAGTAGCATTGAATTACTTTATTTTTCTTAACCAGTTTCAACAAAAATATTTGAACAGAACATGTCGCAGAGTTCAAATTCCTATAACAGCTATACTTAGAAATTAACAGATGGTCTAAAACAATTAAGGGATTTTAAGTGACGGTCTACAATAACTGAAAAGGTTTAAGGTGACCAGAATAACCATTCAGCTGAAATTATTAGATACTGAACAAGAATAGACTCCCTACAGCTAGGCAGAAATGCAGAATGACTAATGGCCTAATGCCATATGTTTTCACCCAGTAAGAGAATACATGATTTCTAAAGACATTAACTGTGTCGTCTAGTGAAATTTAATGAAGAGAATAAGCTTACCCGTGAGATGATCGCAGTACCAGAATAACCAAGTTTAGAAACACTACACGTCCAGAAGCTACTCTCATATCCATCTATAAGAGACTCTCTGATTGATTCAACGTCTTTTTCCTGTTCCCAAGATTAAGATGAATTTAATGGAAAAGAAAAGAGAAACAACTATAGTAAAAGCATTTAGCCAATGAACATTACCAGAAGCAAATACTCATAACTTTAATACATTCCAAAAAGAACAAAGATTATAGCTGAATAATTTTAAATTTAAGAGCAATCTGCACACTTCAAGCAATTTTTCCAAGTTTGGAAGCAATGTATTTTCAGATGTACCAGCATACTTGCCTGCAATTTGGTCTCTTGCAAGCACAATACATCAAAATCTTCCCTTTGGGCCAGCTGCAGTGCAGAGAATCCCTCTGACTTCAACAATGCTCTTAAACCATTAACATTCCAAGAAAGAAGCTTCATAGACTTCGTATCCCCAGAAGGATGAGGAGGTCTCATGGTTCTTGGATTATAAGGAACCCATCCTTTTTGAGGCTTCTTATGGGCAAGAATTGTCCACGGTTCACTTTGATTTGTTGGGAGGGTAACTGCATTATCGGATGTAACAGCTTCACTATGAATCCAAATATAATTTCCTATTTCTAACAGAGACTTCGTGCACAGTAACATTAACCATTGTGCAGTCAATGCACTCAATAAAATCAAATTAGAACATATTAACAACTAAAAAAAAAAAAAAGCGTGTCTGACAGAGAAGAAGTAGTTCCATACAGGAACAATGATTGCATTAGACTATTACTTAACATGAAAGATGCATGAACACAATATATGTATATTCTTAAGTACCTGAAATCTCATCAGTTTTTATTGACAGCTTCCGCTTTGTTCTCACTATTTCAGCATCAACTTCAACAGTTTTATCCTCAACTGCTGATTGTTTTACCTTTCTCTTACTCTTTCGAGGTACAGAAACCTCTGAAGTAAAGGACACTTCTTCAACATGGTCCTGAATAGATAATTTTTTACCCTTCCCTTTTACAGATAAACTTTTCGAAGATACGGAGGTTAATTCCTGTGTTTCCAAATGTGAAACTTCATCTGCACATACAAAGAATTCCCAACACCTGGAATTGAGCAACTTGGCAATAAACCCCTATAGTCGTGGAGAATAAGTAAGAGAAGAAAAAGACAGCTAGACCCAAAAACTAATTGTTATCAAAATCCATTCTTTCGGTCTATCTTATCAGAACTGACATGAAGGTCATAAAACTATGCTTAGATAAAACATATATATATATATGTTTTTATAATATAATAATTACCTTCTGCCTTTTTGGTCACATAACCCTTCAAGGCATACACAAGATCACGCTTACAACCTTTGGCAGGGACCCCAATGCTCCTGGAAATTCACAGCAAAGGATAGCTGACTGCATATCATAAGATCTAAACTCTAAAGGAGCAAGGTACCTTTCTACTGATCATCACCATCTAACCAACTCATTACACTCTCTGATGGAGCACATTAAGGAAAAGAACATTGCAAAAGTAACTTTAAGAACTGCTTTAAATGGAAGGAAATGGTTCATACATGAACCATAAGGTTAAATATAGAAAGCAAAATCTCAACCGTTTGAAGTTTGTTGGATGTATCATATTTCACCACAAAGCGTCCTGCAGTGCTGTATTCTTCAATATCTAAGAGACCCTAACATATAAATGCATGCTAGACACGGAGTGTATGGCTCTTCTCAGTTCACTGTGAAATGTGCACAATATAATAATATTGATATCCATTTTGTTAGCATGAAAATAAAACGTTTGTATTTGTGGATATCAAGTATAATAAACACCAAAATCATGTTGTCTGTATCTGAATTCTTAAGTCTTAAAACTTCTGCTTACCTCAATGCAGTTCTGAGTTCTAGAACTGTCATGACCTCAATTCTTCCAGGATCATCCTTAATACTTTGAAGTTTAATTTCACTTTCCATATTGTTCTCCTAAACACCATTTACAATAATCAACAAATGGTATCAGTGACCTTTAGTCTAGAAAGTTTATAGACAATGTCAGACATTAATAGAGTAAAATTGATTACTTACAACCTTCACAAAATTGGACTTGTACATCTTTATTTTCCTTAATTAATCTTCTTATCACAACATATTCTAATACGTCAACTATAATTAACAATGAGTCTATACAAAGTCAAAGAACTATAAGACAACTAAAAAACAAATGAACTAAATTGGACCAACCTTGACGACACCCTGATCAGAATTTGGGCTTGTATCCATTATTCCTTTAAATTTCTTATCTTCCTTAACCTCAACGATCGATGAGATGGATTTCGATGAATTGGACAAAAATAATTTAGGCCCTTTTGCTCTTGCCTTCAAAAAAGCTAGTGTTTTGATTTTCAGAATCCGTGGAGTCAGTGCAAAGCTGCATTGAAAACAATACCATTATAAGCAAAACAAAATACAATGAAAATAAAAGTAAAATGTCATTAAAAAAAAAAAAAAATATATTTCACAAGCAACAAGAACTATATAAAGTATAAACTACCACTAACAGTCAATTAAGTCACGATATTTTAAAATATAAAAATTTACATTTCAATAGTAACAGACACAACAACATGCACTCATTTTAGTTACCCAGAAAAATATATTAATGTATTCAAATGAAATACCATCAAGAAGATACAGAAGCACATGAAAAAAAAAAAAAAAAAACGACACTCAAGCTTAACTTAATACTAGATTGGGACCCGTTTTCAAAGCTCATGGGGATGGTGAACACGATTCATAGTTATTTTCGTTTAATGTTTCATTTTCCTAATAATTTATACTGGAGTTGGAAAACAAGATATTGGGTATTGGATTCTGATGAGGAGGAGAGCAGAAGAGAAAGTACCAGCTAAAATTTATGAAACCGCTGAACCCTAACTGCAACACTTTATGCATTTCATCGATCACCTGAGAGAGCAAGAGCCAAAAAGGACCGCCAAAACTGCTTATATATATAATAGAAGTAATTACATAGAACTACCTGATGTTTACCTAATTATGCGCTTAAACCAATTTTCCAAAACCTAACATTGACCTCCTCGGTGTTAGTCAAAGTTAGGATATTTTAGTCCTTTCGTCATATTTTTTTAAAAAAATTCTTAAAAAAAAAAAAAGAGAAATTAAAAATATTAAACCCAAATAAAAATTGTAAAACTTAAAAAAAAAAATGTATCTTTTTTTAAATGGATCTCCACCATCCATCTCAAATGGACGGTGGAGATCTAATCCGAAGATAAATGGAAAAGGTGTGGTGGGGGAGGTTAAAACTCTGTTGTTCGCTGTGAGGGAGACAAGACCTCCACTGCCACGAATTGTAATTGTAATTGTATATATTTTTCAACGGGTATAAGCCCAACATCTTAAATGTTTTTATAATTGTAATTGTAATAGTTATTGTAAGTGTAAGTGTTATATGTCATTATGTCATTTAATGTGTAAATATCAAATGCAATACAACAATATAGTGGCACACTATTCTTTACATAAACATCTTTTAACATGTAAATATCATATGTTTGTCTAAAGTGAACGAACTTCAAATAAACAGATTGAACAATGTGTATAGTATTATAATTATGATTTTAATCGTAATTGCAATTGTAATTGTGATAATTTTGTAAATGTAATTGTATTTGCAGTTGTAATAGTAGTTATTATTGTACAGTCTAACCTTTCTAAATTAATACGATTTATTGCACACTAATTTATTAATTAGCAGAGGTTATTAATTTGCAGAACATCTACTTAAAAAAAAAATTATTTCATGTATATTTACTAATGCCACTACTTATAGGTAGTTAGAATGTCGTCATCATGCTAATTTAGTCTTATATATTTATTATTTGTAAGTTGCCAATGAACTTAGTATACATCTCCAATAAAAAAAAATTATATGTAAGGATGGTGAAAGTTAAATCTATAAAATCTGGAATAGTGAAAGTTTGTTCTAAACTTCATCGTCCCCAATTATACCTAGTCATTTCTTCCCAAAATGAAACCTTATTTTTCACTCAACAATGCTCAAAGACTTGAAATTTGTTTGCACAAAGCAAGGAATCCCTCCATCACACAGTCTGCCCTTGCCAAATGGGCAATGGAGCAATTTCAACTTTCAAAAGTCCCAACATAAAGAACCATCAACAACATAAGGTACTCCGAGGTATACAGTTCGAGATCAGGACAACCAGGAAGAAATAGACTACTCTAGATAGATGGTTCTCTTAGGAACTGCTAATTTTTTTGTTGATATTTTGTATTAATTATTAGATAGCAGAAATATTAAATTATGCTTATAGAACGCAGTCGGTTTCATGAAATTTTATTAAATGTTAGAGGTTATTAATTATTAGGATATTTATTTAGAGAGGTTATATGTAATTGTAATTGTAAAAGTTATTGTAATTACTTTTTTCTTGAAATGTCGGTGTATTATCAAATTTGATGATACTAGTGATAGTAAACAAGTAATCTCCATAAGCAATCAAATTTGAAAAGTGCACAAATGCTTCTCTTATATGTTTTAGTTTTGAGTATATGTGTTTGAATATGTGTAGATAATGTATGCATTTATAAGCTTATTGCTTAGTACATGATAAATGACCTATGATATGTATCCATTTTGCTTCGGCACTACATAGTATTCAATGAGCACCCTCTTGGAAAGGGCTACACACATTGGTTGTGAAGCCGCCCAATGTTGGAAAGGGATATGCCTTTATGTTGAGTGAAAGCCGCCAAGAGGTGTATATGTTTTTGTTAGAAAAATCAAAGAAGAGTTGAAAAGAATCATTAAAATATATATATATATATATATCTTTGATTCTAAGCCTAAAAGAAATTTTTTTTTTTTTTTTTTTTTTTAAAAAAGGCTTAATGGTGTATAGTTAAGAATTGTGAAAAGCTCGGGTTGACAAATAGAAACGGGAAAACGAGCCACATGCACACACACGCTTACATGTTGATAACTATTCTTTTAAAGCAAAAATCCGGATGAATATCGGTTTGACCTATTTTTGGAAACGCTTTAGTTGGATAGGTGTGGAAATTGTTTGCATGTTGATATTACAATTACTCCTTCTATATATGTGAGAAGCATTCACACACACACATGTTTTGCTTATGTGCTTGATTCATTAGCAATGTGAGAATATTTTTGAGAGGTTAATGAAAATCTATAATTCTCTCTTGGACTTTGAAAAGTGATGAAATATTTTCTCTTATTGCTTGAATGTGTGAATGTATGAGTCCATTGTGAACAAATCTACTTGGTGATAATATGTGAAGCATATGTTAAGGGGAAGCTTTAGTTTATTCAACTACGCTTTCTATACGATTTGTTTGCTTAATATCTCGTTATTTATCTCTTGTGCCCTTTGTCTATTCCTTGACAAAAAGGGGGAGAAACTTCACCATCATCCTTAAAAGAGGGAGAAATCTCTCCATCTTTATAAGGGGATAAACCTCACCTTGGGTTCCATATAAGGGGAGAAAACTTCACCATGTTCAATATGGAGAGTGAGTTTTGTACCTCTTTGTGCTTATTGGAGACTTTGTCTTAAGGGGGAGAATTCTTGTCCTAAGGGGGAGAAAAGAATTCTTGCCTTATTGTGTTAAGGGTCTAAGGAAGAGCTTTATGTGATAACATTTATTCACTTAAGATAATGCATTTTTGTATGAGATAAGGGAAGTTTTGTTATTTTGTTTATGTGATAATTTCTCACCATTCTTCTTTGGAAAAAGTTCTCTTGTTGGTTGTTTCTTTTCTTATAGGTACTTTGAAGTTCAAAGAAGAGATTCTTGAAGACTCAAGAAGACTTGAAGACCTTTTAGTCTAGAGATCTCTTTGTATGTGAGGATGAGGGAATGCTATCAACATTGAGTTTATTGGAGTGATCAATGTATGGTGAGGATGAGGTTTTGCCATGGAATAGCCAAAGGGGGAGATTGTAAGATCCTTTATTTGTGTTGGCTTGATTCCATTGCAAAACTCTATTTATTTGTATTAGTTGTTACTTAGGTGATTCTTGGAAGAAAGAAGCCTCAAAGGTGAAGAAGCAACATCTTGTGCAAATCTCGTCTTCAAAGGGAACATCGCATACTTGGATGCTAAGGTATCAAAATTCTTCTTCCTCTTGCAAGGCGTTAGCGCACACACACACAATTCATACATTTGTGTCCCTGCATCATTGTTCAAACATTTGGTATAACACTTTCACACACATTTAGCATGCACATGCATTTTTCTTAGTATTGACAATCTTGTAGAATTGCATGTTTTCTCACTATCGCTTAGATATGGCATGCTTGTGTTGCATAGTATTTATTTGTTTATGTTTCTTGTGTTTTGGACTTGAACATGATATTATTTGATTCCTTATTAAGTTCCGGTCATTTCGGTTACTCATTCGTTTAGTTTCGAGTCCAAATAATGTAACTACGCTACTTTTTGTTCTCATTCGTTGAGTTGTGCTCGTCATTGTTTTCCGAGATGAATTCTCAACTATTTGTCAAAGTTTCATAGTTATCGTTGCGTGTGAGGGAGTCACGATTCATAATCCAAAAACATATTCGAAATCGGAGTTCGGATGCCCGAATACTGCTAAAGAACGTGAGAGGTGCGCGGGAGAAGCACCATGGCCAAAGGCCATGGCATGGCCATGTGGAGGTCGTGTGCCACACGACCCAACATGCCCTCTGGTCCCGTGTGGCACACGCGCCCCACACGGGGACTGGGCTGAAATGGCCTCTTTTGATTGGACAAAATTGCCCTCATTCTCCTTCCTTTAAATGCCTTCTCTTCCCTCCATTTCTAACAACTTGAACAACATTAAATTGAGAAATTCTGCAGAAATGTTCATGATTTTTGTTTACTTACTTTGATCATAACTTCTTCATACGAACTCGAAATCAAGTGATTCAAAAGCCAAAATTGTTGGTCTCGACGAGAGCTACAAACCCTAAGCATTTCCAGAGCCATTTAACTTCATCATTTTTCACAGCACACTGATTTCAGTCCGAGGCTCTTTGGTTGTATGTGAAACTTCTTCTCTTTCAATTTCACTTGATCATCTCTATGATTCTTTCTAATTGATTGTTGAAATATGTTGAGAAGTATGTTAGATCATATGCTAGGGTTGTATGATTGATTAGTTAATTGAGTTTAGCTTTGTGATCTCCCTTGAACATATTTTTGCTAGATTTGATCTTGCTTGAAATTGCTTTTAGAAATTGATTGTATGATGTGCTTCATGTTATCTTCTAAATTCAATTTCATGATATAAGAACTAAGATTTGTGTGACTTATATTGAATATTTTAATCTTGTTCTTATTGTTTTGGCATGCTTTGATTTCTAGATAGATTTGTGATTGTGTATTGATAGTATATTCTAGATTATCATTAAGCATGTTCATAAAGTGTGTTTGATCTACTTATTCTATTTGTGTGTGTTTGCATCATCTGCATCACCTAGATCATTGCCTTGTAATAGGTTGAAGTCTCTTGTCAAGGTGAGTGAAGCCTTTGATTTGAGCAAGAAGTCTTGGCTAGGAAAGGTTTCCGGATAGCCAAGCAAGAAGCCTTAGTTAGGATCAAGGGGATCTGGATAACTAAGCGAAAGTCTTAACAAGGAGTTGTGTACTTTGGATGGTTGAGCTTGGATAGCTTAACTAGGATCCTGGTGATCTAGATTGCTAAGCGAGGAAATCTCCCTAGAGGCTTGAGAGCCTTGGATAGGGAGTTGCTCTCTAGAGGTGTAGGACACATCTTGAATAGAGAGTAGGCTTTGTGAATCACTAGCCCGAGGGTTGATTAGGTCTTGATAGCTTGAAGTGGATATCATAGTGTTGATAGCTTTGAGTGTGTAAGTCCTTTTTTGTATAGTGGATTTGCTTTGCCGGTGGTTGTGGATTCAACCCGTGGATGTTTCCTCTTTGAGGTTTTACCACGTAAAAAATATTGTGTCTCATTTTCGCTTTATATTTCTTTATCTTCCATATGTTCACTTGTATTGATTCTTTTGTATATTGATGCTTACATGAATTGATTCATAATATACAATTTTTATATCATTTCAAGTATTCATTTCATTCTTATATTCCGCATTTTTAAATATTGGAAGAATTTTGGACTATACCTATTCACCCCCCCTTTAGGTATAAAAAACTATTGCTTTAAAGGGAATTTCAGAGTTTTCAACGAAGTAGAGAGTGATTTAAATTGAGTCGACCGTTGTCGAACGAAGACACTTGAGTCAACTTGATCCGTAGCTAATTATTGAAACATCGGGTTCTTGATGTCGTTCGAACACACCAACTTGAATCGACTTGATCAATGATGCCAATAGAACAGTAGGTTCCCAAATGTCGTTCGACGGCCAATAGAACACTAGGTTCCCAAATGTTGTTCAATGAACATTCTATTATGAGGTAAATCAAAGGTCAAATTGAAAAGACATCTTTCGTTTCGATACCCTAGAATGACGTCACGTGTATTTAATTCAGGCATGCTCATTTTGTTCGAGATAAAAGGTTTTCAAATTTTAAACCTCAAATCATCATCATTAGCGGTTGCGTGAGTTACCTTTAGAGATGCACGTTTGGGGAATGAGGATGGATATAGGTCCCCTCATCCCTATCCCCACTACCTAGACCCTTCCCCCATCCCTCCCCATTTCTCCATTTGGGGAAAATGGGGATGGGGAATTTTGAGGGGACCTATATCCATCCCCATCCCCATCCCCATTTCCTCATTTTCCCCGTTTTTTCCCGTTTCCCCGTTTCCCCGTTCCCCTGTTTCCCCCGTTCCCCAATTTCCCTATTTGAATAAAAATTACAAATTAAACTGAAAAATCAAACATCTCATTGCAAATATAAAATAAAATTCATTAGTGCATTACAAATATAAAATAAAGTGCTTTAAAATTCACAAGTTCATTACAATAACAACTAATTGTTGAGAAAATGAGAGCAACTTTAGGTTTTAGGTTTTAGGTCTTGAAGTTAAAATGAGTAAAATTGTATATATACTTAGGGTTAGGGAGTTATGTTTTCAAAAAATAAAAATAAAAATAAAATATATATATTATAATTATATTTATATTATTATATATAATTGGGGGAAATAGGGAAATGAGGATGGGGGACCTCCCCCCCATCCCCATTTCAACATAATTGTGGGGAAAATGGGAAAATGGGAAAATGGGGAAATGGGGATAGGGAGGGGTCCCCCCATCCCCATCCCCATTTCAATTTGGGGATGATTTTCATCCCCCCCCCCCAATTTCCTTATTTTTCCCCAAAAAAAAAAAAAAAAAATCCCCAAATAGGGATGGGGATGGGGAAAATTGGGGCCCCGGGGGGAAATGTGCATCTCTAGTTACCTTCATTAACCGGTAACTGAAAGGGTGTAGACACATGGCAAGGGTGTTTTAAAGGGGTTGGTTTTTAAGTAAACCCTTCCCACTTCCTCAAGCCATATTTACAGAAACTTTCCAAAAAACTCTCTTTTCTCCTCAACAAGTTTTGTCCCTTCCTCGTGTGGTCTTCTCATAAACTTCAGAAACTTCAAAACTTCTTCAGGGATTTCTTCTTCAAGGTTAGAAAAGACCACTTTTGTTTTCTTTTCCATTTTCATGTATGAAACTTTGTTATTTGAAATAAGAAATAGGCGTGTAATGTAAAGAAAAGATTCACTTGAAGTTTAAGTTATGGGTTTGTATTTGCTGTTCTTTATTGTTCTTGATGGGTTTGTATTTGCTGTTCTTTATTGTTCTTGCATTGGTTTTGCTGCATTCCGATTATTTCTGTTGTTTGATCTTGTTTGCTATAGTCAACTGTGTTATTTGTTGTTTATTCACATGACGCGACTATTGTAGATGAGTGCTTTATTCGATCGACTTGTAGGACGATAGAACCTGTAGGGTTAGGTTAGCTTTTGAGATTTGATTCTTTTTTGCCGAAAAACCCTAGGATTTGATTTTAGAAACCCTAGGTTGTGATTGTAGCGCATTAGATTCTGACTTGTGCATTGTTTGCATCTGTCGGCTTTAGGAGGCATCATGTCGAGCGACGATACAATCTCTGACCCAAAATATATTTGGACTACAAGCGAGGGGGAGGATAGTATTGATGGAGTCGATAGCGGGATGGTAGACGTAGATCAACAAGTAACAATAGAGGATTCGTCGAATGTCGTTGCTATAAATGCAAAGGGCATACTTGAACAAGGCGGTGTACGCGCAATTGCAACGATAGTCGACCATCCTGAATTTATAGATGTAGATGAAGCTACTACTTCTGGTCGACCTCTAGGTATCCTCGACGAAAGTCCAGCCAGTCTGGTTACAGAGGAAAACTTGTGTAGTTTGAGGGAGATTTACGTCATCCCAAACGATGTCGAGCTACGCGCACCCAGGGAATATGAGCGGGTGAACTGGGATATACCAAGGTGGACGTGTTTCTATGAGTACACCCTTCGTTTAGGTTTTAGATTTCCTGTCCCACAATTGGTGCGACGAATGCTGTTATACTACGACCTTACTCCTGGTCAATTGATGCCGAATACTTGGAGAATATTGTTGAGTCTGGGTGTTCTCAGCGAAAGATATAACGTGAGGTTTGGGATGGGTTGCCTCCTCCACAATTATTATTTAAAGGAACACATAAGCGACCCAGGTCGTTATACGTTGGTGCCTATGAGTAGGGAGCACCAACTCATTACTGATACGATGACGAACGACCGAAATTGGAAGGATACTTACTTTTTCGCTAAGGGTCCTCCGATCGATGGTCCATGGTTCATGGAGGAGACGTCATATCAATATCGTCGAACTTGGAATTGGTTTGGTAAGTGTCGTTCGACTGTTGTCGTTTCCTTTTTTTTTTTCTGAAATTATTCTTGCTGATGTTCAACTCCTTTTATAGAAATAAAGGGTGTAGAGAGTAAACCGTCGTGCGACGTTGCTCCTGCTCGCACCGAGGCCTTATTAAGTATCCTTGTAAAAGATAGAAGTTGTAAGGTGCTGCTCGCAGAAGATAAACTTAGGCCTAGCCGTTTATGGAGATGGTCGACTCTAAATAGGTCGCTAGCGCCCTATCCTAGTGTGAAAGACTTCGTGTCATATGTCTGGATTATGAGGAGTTTCGAAATTCTTCAATATCAAATGAAATTCTTGTCGCCTGTATCTGATAATGAACATCGTTTTGCAGTGACGTCGACGGCAAGCGCGAGGATAAACATGCCAAATGATGCTGACGCTCTGAAGCGTTATAGGAATGAGCTTACTAGGAAGAGAACAGCAGCAAAAAAGAAGCAAGCTGCCGGAAAGTCGACGGAAGGCACTGTCGTGTCGTCCGAACATGTATATACTTCGTCTCCCGAACCGTCTCCTTCAAAGAAGAGGCAAAGGAAAGATCCTCCTACAGACAAGGGAAAAAGAGTTGAGTCGAGTTCCAGGAGGCAAGTAGCTGCTTCATAGCCCGACTCGTCGATAGCATCTCCCTCCGATCTGTCTTCATTCAATGAGCTGACCATTTTCTTGGAGAAGTCGCCTGAATATATTTTCCCAGCGGACGACAAATATCTGTAAAAGAAAAAGACTGAGGATGTGTTCGACACGATCATCCTTTCGACTTTCCAGGTGAGATATCTGATTATTATTTATTTTAGATTTAGTGATGTGTTATTTCTCTTATGCAAAATTCCCCCGTTATTTAGGTTCTGCAAGCGCAGCTACACTTGCATAGGAGGTACAAAATGGTGAACGACAGGTGTGGGAAGCAGCGGAAGATGATCGACGTTATGAAGCTGGAGAAAGCGAAGGTCGACAAGGCTGCTGTGGAGTTGGAAAGCAAGAACTTAGCTCTTGAAAAAGAGTTAAGGGAGGTGAAAGCAGAGAGGGATCGACATTCCTTAGAGTCGACTGAAGCCCGGGCGGCTCTAGCTAAATAGCAGCGTCTCGTCGCTGACTTGAAGGAGTAACTCACGTCGATTGCTTCTGCTGCGATATGTAAGGCGAAAGCCGAGCTTTACAAGGAATATATATCGAACGAGCATGTTAATTGGAATGAAGTCAACATGAAGGAAATGATCGACACTTACGAGGAAATGCAGAAGCTAAAGGAGTCGTTGCCTGGACAAGATGAGGAGCAAGCACTTGATGAGAATGCACTCCTTAAAGATGCCGGTGCTGTTGATTTGCCTCTGGTTGATCCACCCATTTTCGATCTGCCCCTTGTCGATTCACACATTGTCGACCCACCTGCTGTAAATCCCACAAATGTCGCTTCAACTGTCAACTGATACACTTGATTTTTATTTTTAAACATTTGTAATTGAAGATGATTTGGTCGTTTCGACCATTTATTTTCTTATTATGAATCACTTTATTCGTATCGACATTTATAATCTCTTTGCATGTTTTCGATAATTTCTTGCATTGAAATTTGTTTTTATGTGGAAACAACACGACCATCTTATAATGGGGTTTACACAAGATTAAACAACTGAATGAAATAAGCCTGTAAATTTATGTTCATACGTAAGCTGAACAATACGACTGCATAGATGAAATCAAGAAAAACATGGTTGATGTATTCACAAAATAATCATAATCACGCGTTAAGTTGGCAATTTACAGTTGATAATCGCGTAAATGCGTTAAGTCGACATTTTTACAAAAATCGTGTACATGCGTTCAGTCGACATTTTACATCTGATAATCGCGTACATGCGTTCAGTCGAAATTTTACATCTGACAATCGCGTACATGCGTTCAATCGACATTTTACATCTGATAATCACGTACATGCGTTTAGTCGACATTTTACATCTGATAATCGCGTACATGCGTTCAATCGATAATTTTTTCGCTTTTGTCTAGTGATGTCCCCTCGACTCTCAACGTTCGTTTGTCAAATAAGAATATTGGGAGTAGGTTTTTGTTTCGTAGACGTCGGAGTACAACCTGTCAATGCTGTAGTAGCAATATAATGTGTCGAAGTCGACGAAAACATGAAAAAATGAATTTTTGTGAGCTCAGTTCTTAACTTAGTACTAAGTTTTTCATCATAGCTCTTTGTGCGTCGTTAGTATAAAAGGAAATTCCAATGAAAATTAGAATAACAAAAAATGATTCGAGTTTAGAAGTGATACTGTTTTAGGTGTAATGCATTCCAGCTATTGTTCAACCCTCGACCATCGAGTCCTCGCAATTTATATGCTCATCGACCAATAACATCTGTTATTTGATAAGGTCATTCCCAAGTTGGCCCTAATT
This sequence comes from Acer campestre, assembly GCA_954870605.1. Classification (NCBI taxonomy): domain Eukaryota; kingdom Viridiplantae; phylum Streptophyta; class Magnoliopsida; order Sapindales; family Sapindaceae; genus Acer; species Acer campestre. The sequence goes on along the minus strand of OX940799.1, from coordinate 15,736,698 downwards.
TTCCAGCTCCCTCTTCTCTAGTGTTTTGGAAAACACAACGTAGCACCCAGTCGTTTACTTTGAACACTCTGATATATACTTTCTTGTTGTAATGTCGTGCGACTTGTTGCTGATACGAATGAACTCTAAGAGTAGCTCGATCACGTCGTTCATCCAAATAATCCAATTCGAAGGCGAGCTCAAGGCTATTTTCGGCTTCGTTTGGATTTTCGCTTCGTGCAGTTGCGAGTCGTGTCTCAATAGGGATTACTGCTTCAGATCCATAAACAAGGGAGAATGGAGTTTCCCCTGTAGACCGCCGAGGAGTAATTCGATACGACCAAACGATCTTTGGGAGTTTTTCTACCCATTCATTTTTTTCGGCTTCTAGTCACTTTTTCAATGTGTTAATTATGGTTTTGTTCGTCGACTCCGCCTGTCCATTGGCTTGGGGATAACGTGGAGTCGAAAAGCTCAGCTTTATTCCATATTTGTCGCAGAAGTTCTTGAAGTCGAACGAAATAAACTGGGATCCGTTGTCGGTCACTATTTCTCATGAAACTCCGAACCTGCAAATAATATATTTCCATACAAAATTGCATACCTCAATGTCACGTACCTGAGGTAAAACTTCGACTTCTACCCATTTTGTAAAGTAGTCTGTCATTACCAACATGTAGACGACGCCTCCAGGTGCGGCTGGGAGTTTTCCTACAATGTTCATCCCTCATTTCATAAAAGGCTAAGGAGCTGAGATTGAGTTCAACATTCCTGAGGGAAGATGACACACATGTGCGAATCTTTGACACTTGTCGCACGACTTCACGTGATTCTGAGAATCGAAGCGCATTGTCGGCCAGTAGTATCCTGTAGTGTTGGCTCTGTTCGACAAACTATGAGCTCCAGAGTGATTTCAACATTCCTCATAGTGTAAACTTTTGATAACGTCGTACGCTTCTCGTGGGGTCACGCACCTCAAGTAAGGTCCTATAAAAGATTTCTTATATAACTTACCATATATAATGTAGAATTTCATGGCTTTTGCTTTGATTTTCCTCGCCACAGTTCTGTCTCCAGGTAGAATGTCAGCTCGTAAATAGTCCAGTAATGGGTCCATCCAATTCCTTATGTTGTCGACTAGAGCAATTATTTCTGCTTCCTGAATAGTTGGCGATGTAAGGTGTATGACCGGAATTGATTTCGATCTGTTGGTCGTTGTCGAGCCTAAGTACGCCAGTGCATCGTCGAACGTCGACTGAAGCTGTTTGGCCTTGGCTAAGTAGGCGATCATCCTTTGATCCCTTGCTTCATACGATCCGTTAATTTGTTGGACGACCAATTGTGAGTCGTTGAATACTTGAAGGTTTTTGATGTTCAAGTTCTTAGCAAGGTCTAGTCCAGCAATTAATACTTCGTACTCTGCTTCGTTATTCATCGCATGGAACTCATAATGGATGGATTGCTCTACTATGTCCCCGTGAGGAGATTTGAGCACCAATCCTAGTCCACTGCCTTTTATATTGCTTGATCCGTCGATCAACAAGGACCATTTCTCGTTCGACGCTGTCTCCGTAAGAGCTATCAACTCTTTTTCAACCTGCAAATTCTCGTTAGGGGTAAAATCCGTAACAAAATCAGCTAATACCTATGACTTCAACGCCGTTCGCGAATGAAAGTTGATGTCGTACTCACTCAGTTCGACAACCCATTTTGTCAATCGACCTGAAAGTTCAGGTTTATGCAGGATATTTTTTAGAGGATAAGTAGTTAATACCTTAATGGAATGACATTGGAAATATGGCCTTAATTTGCGGGCTACAACGACGAGGGCTAATGCCAGCTTTTCCAGTCAACTGTATCTTGTCTCTGCGTCGAGCAATGCTTTGCTTACATAATACACAGAGTATTGTCGATCATTTTCTTCCCTAACCAATACGGCGCTGACAGTTGTATTTGGTATGGCCAAGTACATGAGTAATGTCTCATTGTCTTTTGGTTTTAACAATAGTGGTGGTGAAGTCAAGTATTCATTCAAATCTTGCAGTGCCTTCTCGCATTCGTCGTTCCATTCGAAAACTTTGTTTTTCCTTAAGGTATTGAAGAATGGATGGCATCGTTCGGATGACTTGGAGATGAACCTATTCAGTGCTGCTACACGACCAGTGAGCTTTTGTACGTCTTTAATGCATCTAGGCGACTCGATCCCACGTATTGATTGGATCTGGTCTGGGTTGGCTTCGACGCCTCTTTGGGTGACCAAGTACCCTAAAAACTTCTCTGACAACACACCAAAAGAACATTTAGTAGGATTTAGTTTCATACCGTATTTATCGAGGACGTCGAACGACTGTCTCAGGTGGTCGATGTGTTGTTGAGCCACAAATGACTTGACCAGCATATCGTCGATGTATACTTCCATTGTCGAACCAAGCATTTTGGCAAACATTTTATTCACTAGTCGTTGGTAGATGGCACCTGCATTTTTCAAACCAAATGACATTACTTTATAACAAAATGTAACTCGCTCGGTTACAAACGCGGTTTTCTCTTGGTCATCTGGATGCATCAGGATCTGGTTGTAGCCGGAGTAGGCGTCTATGAACTGAGTATTTCATGTCCGGCTGTGGCCTCGACAAACATGTCGATATGGGGCAAAAGGAATGAATCCTTGGGGCATGCTTTGTTGAGGTCTGCGAAGTCGATGTATACCCGCAACTTGCCGTTTTTCATTTTAACCACCACGACATTTGCCAGCCAGTCGGAATACTTAACTTCTTTCACCGAGCCAATGTCGATCAGCTTCTGAATCTCTTCGTTGATGATTTTGTTTCTTTCCGGAGCAAATTTTCTCCGCTTTTGTTTACTGGTTGATGATTGGGGTCGACCTGCAATTGGTGAACAATTACCTCTGGATCGATGCCGACCATGTCTGAATGCGACCATCCAAAACTGCCTTGTCGTTCCCTTAGGAAGTCGATCAGTTGTTCTCGGGTTTCTTTCAATAGTCTGGATCCAATAAAAACCTTACGATCCGGTCGACTTGAGTCGATCGACACCTCATCAAGATCCTCCATCTTTGGTGCGTTTGGAGTCGACTCGACTTTGGAGTCCTGTAATTGCTATAATGACTCCTCCTTTTTCTTCATGGCATTCTGATAGCATTCTCTGGCTACTCTATGTTCTCCTTTTATCTCACGAACTCCCCACCTTGTTGGGAATTTTATCATCTGATGGTAAGTCGAAGGGATTGCCTTCATCTCATGAATCCACGGTCTCCCTAGAATTACATTGTAGGGTGACTGACAGTCAAGTACCAGGAAGTTGACGTAAAGGCTCACACCTTCAGCATAGATTGGTAGTGCGATTTCCCCTAAGGTGCTTTTTTGCTCTCCACTGAAGCCTATCAGCATCGTCGTCCGACAGCTTAGTTTGGATTCGTCGACCTGCATTTCTCTTAGGACACTGTTAAATAAAATATTACATGAACTACCACTGTCAATCAAAATTCTTTTTGTTAAACAGTTAGCAATATGTAACGAAATAACAAGTGCATCGTGATGAGGAGAAAACAAATCTGATTTATCTGTAAATTTGAAGATGACGGTCTCGTCGTAGGTCGACGGATGCTCTTTACTTGGTTGAATTTGTGTTTAACACCTGTCGCATGTGTCTCTTCACTGCTGAGTAACTAATACCACTCACTTCAAAACCTCCTGCAATGAAATTTATAACTCTGTCTTGTCGAGGTGGTTCTGGTGGACTGTCGTTTGAATGGGTCACTCTTTTGTCGTTTCGTCAGACCAGAGTTTGTTTCTTCTTTTCTATTAGAAATTCATGTAGATGTCCTTGTTTCAGTAGTTCTGCAACTTCAAATTTGAGGGCGATACAATCTTCAGTTCGATGGTCATGATCTCCGTGAAATTCGCATCTCAGCTTTGCATCTCGATGTTATGGAAGAGCATTCATTTTTCTTGGCCATTTTATCGTCTTGCCCATCTCCCTTATAATTGCTACGAGGTCGACTGGTTCGATGCTTAGATTGCATTCTGGTACTTCTGCTCGTGGTCGACTGGTTCTTGGGTAATCTCGCTTGTAGGGTCAACTGTTGCTTGAACATTCACCGTATTGTTGTGTAGATCGTCTGTCACCAATCGGGTAAGGTTCTGCCCTTCTGTCGTTCAACCGTCTATCCACTCGATCGTTTCTACGTCTTGAATAATTGTTGATTTTGCCTATGTAATTAGCTTCATCTTCTTCCCATTTTATTTGGGCCCACGCTTTGGCCAGTACATCTTTCATTGTCCTGTATGGATATTTGGTTAGCTCTTTATAAAGATCAGAGTCAAACCTGAGGCCCTTTCTAAAGGCGTATATCGCGATCGCCTGATTGTAGTGAGGGATTTAAACTTTTTCTCTGTTGAAGCGACCGACATAGGTCCTTAAATTTTCTCCATGCTTTTGCGTTATCGTATACAAGTCGTCCGACTGTTTCTCCAGCTTGCGATTACTTGCAAATTGCTCCACGAAAGTGTATGTAAGCTGCGCAAAGGAGTTAATAGAATTGTTAGGCAAATTAGTGTACCATTGTAGAGCTGGACCATTGAGGCTAGACCCGAAGGCTTTGCACATGCACGCTTCTCGTAGGTTGCGCGGAATTGCTGCAGTGAACATTCTCTACTTGTACTGCGCTATATGGTCGTCTGGATCAGTCATCCCCTTATATTGTTTCATATTTGGGAAGCTAAATTTTTTAGGCATCTTGACGAGTGCTATCGCATCGACAAAAGGCGAGTCAGTGAAGCTGTTCATGTTGCTCCTTTTAATTGGAGCTGGAACACCCGGAATCCTTTGTATAAGGGCTTCCATCTTTGCAAACCTGCGAGAAAATTCCAAATTAGCAATAGTTGATGGGTCAGGTCCAAATTTTACCAAACCTGGCGTCGACTGGAGTGACACAGGTGTCCCCAAGACATTCTCAGATTGCCTTCCCATAACAGGATCTTACTCGTTTTCATTTCGGATAGGCAAGTTATTGAGGTCAATGTTGACTCGAGCAGTCTGGGGTGTTTGATGGGTTTGCCCGACATTTGGATTTGCATCTGGGATCCCTGGTCCTGTTGGAACGTCCGGAGCTCGTTGGTCGACTTCTTATTCAACGTTTAGGACTGGAACTGGGCGCTCCACGTCTTCGCTGTCGGGTACTACGCCTTCGACCATAGCTCGCAGTTCTTCATTAGTCACCCGGATTGCAGCGTTTTCAGCTTCTAATGCTTGCAATTTTTCTGCATTTGCTGCTGTTTGAGTGACCAATGCAGCGATCTGCTCTTCGATGGTTAGGACGGTTCCTTCGCTAGACATCGTTGTTGTTCGTCTGAAAGCTTCGATTGATTGGCTTATAAAGTTGCGATGTGCCCCACGGTGGGAGCCAAACTGTAGGGGGTCGACCTACAATCGAAGTGGATCGGGTCGTGTTTTGCTAGGCCCAATGCAACTTGGTTTGAACCATCAATCTGATGTTGTCGCTAGCTTAATAATCCTGCAAAACAACTTGGTCGATCGACCTAATATATATATCTTCTATATTGAACCTGCAAAAAAGAACAAGAACAGAAAAAATGAAGATAAAACAAAAGAAAAGAAGGTGGGATTAGATCTTTAGTCTTAGGTATGCTTGGGCTGAGCAACAGTTTGTAATGATCGTAAGAATCAGATTCCGGTGGCCGGGATTCTTTAGTGCAGAATTTTAATACGCCTTTGTAAACTTTTTTTCGATCCCCCTTGCAGTGTAAAATGCTTTGCTATTTATAGGAGGCTCCAAGTTACCGTTTAAACCAGATAAATCAAATCATGATGTTATTGTGGGCGAGATTCCTGGAGATATTCTCTCCCCAAGTATCTCGCTTACTGGAAATATACCTCAACTGCCGGCTGACTTGGTCTTCAAAAGACCAAGTCATGCTGCTGCCTTTCTTGTTGGGCTACTCAAAGTGGGCCCAAATGAGATAAGTCTGGTCTTTGCATTTTGAGCCTGTAGGCCATTTTTGACTACCACATATAGCATGAATTTCATTTTAGTCCATAGTTGCATCCCCAACCATACTTTGACGAATTTTAGTCGATATCACAACATACTTCACATCGGCAGTCGCTCTCTTTTGTTCATAAAGAAGATTTCGGTCACAAACAAACATTGGCACACAAATTGTTTTATTCCCTTCAAACAAAAGTAGTTCTAGTTCAGAATTTAAAAATTGGAAAAACCTGTAAGGTTTTTTTTTCATGTTTACCTTACAGAATTTCACTTGCAGAAAGGGAAAAAAGAAAAGAGATGACAAGAGCAAGAATGGAATAGACTTTCAAAAAAATATATATATAGATTCTAACGCGGAAGGCATGTCTGTTTGTTTATATAATTAATACAGAACAATGATCAAAGTAGTACACACACTTTGACACTCTTCACTCTGTCTAAATAAAAATAATAATCACCTAGAATCTGATCTAATCTATCTTCAATATCCTCTTCTTCCAAATGAAAGACGGTTTTTCGTTCAATAAAAAATTTAGAAATACAATGAATGGTTCGTTCAATTCATCTGTATCTACGCTTTGTTTCACCGTAAGCAGCCACCCCAATAACGGTCAATGAGTACCCAGCAATGCCAATAAATGTGACAGGATTTCTAAACAGGAGTATCGAGATAACCACAGCCACAGCACCCTTTGCGTTTCCTAATACCTGATTGCAACGTCAAAATACGGAAATGAGAATTTATGAACAGCAAAAATAAACAAGTAAGCATTCGATGAGACACATCAACTTATACAACAACTACGAAACACCTTTCATTCCTCAGTTTTTATTTATGTAATACTATTTGCGAATAAAACATGCAACACTCGAAAAATATATGAAGCAATTCTGCCTTCACATGATTTGTTTTGCCGACTAAAAATCCATCCTTCAGTCCGCATTACTATAGCAAATGGCATTGCCATAGTATAACATGGACATGAATTCAAAAAATGTATTACTTGAATCGTAAATCAGGGTAAGCCGAGTATCATATATTGATAAAATGCCAGTTGACGAATATTATTTATACTCTGCATGATTAAGAAGATGACAGTTTAATATTGTTCTTTTTTGACACCATCCAAACCCTTCCAAATGTAAACCAAACCTCCTAATTTGGTACGATTGAGATTTGATCCTAAAACGCCTTATACAACTATTAAAGACCTTCTCATCATTTACTCTCATCATTTTAAGACTCTTGCAATCAAGCAGTATACCTATTATATATGAGAATAATAATGGAAGAGAAAATAATAAAGGAAAATGAAAGTGAACCTGGAGCGTCAGTGCACTTGTATGTTTAGTCACCAAAAAGTTTAACAAGTTTGCTGAGTAGGCCAATGTTGAATTAAGAAGAATAAGTACCCACAAATATCTGTGCTCTTTAGCTAGGGATAAGGTGACCTCCATCACATTGGGCTCCATTATAATTGCTGCAGGCATCAGAACTAAAACCGCAACAGGGGACATGTACAGCAGCAAATTCATTGAATTCAACTTTTCACTGTATGAATCAAATGACAAGATACTATTATATCGTTAGTTGATAAAATGTAAGTCTAACTTGTTAGCAACTGTCTCGAGTCTCAACCACCAGTAATCAAAAGTTATCTTAGTATTTTTCGCATTTTGTTCATTTCCTTAACCGAATGAACAAAAGGATTAACAAGATAAACGGATGCAAGAATGAGGAAGAAAACTTAATCTTAATGCCTCACAATTATAAAAGCAGATGCATAAGGTCAAGATCATAACATTCAACGAAACCAGCGGAAAGAATCCAAAATCAATGTGACACTTAAAGAAAGTGCGATGAGATGATCACACCTACAGTCCTACTACTTACTAGGGGTCATAGTCACTAAATTTGGAATCAATAATCTTTACTCTCTTATTAGTAAATGCTTGTGAAGACGGGTTAGTCAAGCTAAATGATCCTCGTAACTTTTTGAAAAAAAAAAAAAAAAAAAGTTAGTCAAGCTAAATTTCATTTAAATCTGATTATCAAGGTATTTCGCAACAATGTGCTGCAGGCCAAAAAAAAATATTTACATATCTAATTAAGGCATCCAGGAGTATAAATAGACTATTTGCTTCTTTGCTCTGAATTCAATTCAATCCATAAAATCATAAATAACAATGTCACCAAAATCTTTAGCTCGTGAAGCACAAACGATGTTCTTGCAACTTACTAGGAACAAGGCTAAAATCCTAAATGATTGACTGAACTGCTAGGATACATGTAGTAGCTGAAGTTTCCACCAGAACCACTACTTGCTACGAAGTTAAGGACTAAAACCCCACAATCCCTTCCTTCAAGAATCAAACACACATACAGACGGTATAAAATAAACAATGCTTAACCGTAGGCAAGTGGACATGGTCAAACAAAGCTGATCCCTTTAATGCTCAAGAACAAGGATATGGAGACAGATTCTCAAAACAGGTAACACTAGGAGTTGATTTTCTGGCTTTATGCCGTTTATCCGGCTGATTTAACTCAAATTTTAATAAAAATTACATAATTATAATGATGTCACTCATTCAATCTTCCTATTTTAGCCTTTCTAATACGGTCCTCCATCCCCTCCATCCCTTCCACCTGCTATAACCTTTCCATATGTAATTACACAGAGTATATAGGATGCTCTTTGAGATAATTGGTTCTAGTGACATGCAGTTGGTAGTAGTGAGACAAGTTGCATCTTGATGTAAGAAACATTTGAGTGATGATAGTACAGAAAGTAAATTTGTTTTTTAAGATTGGACATTGTCAATGATAAATTTTAATCACTTTTTAAGAGAAAATGATCTTTTAAATGCTATTTAACATGGAAAATATACCCCCCCAAAAAAAAAAACATTGGCCATTGTCAATGATAAGTTTTAATCACTTTTTAAGAGAAAATAATCTTTTAAATGGTATTTAACATGGGAAATATACAAATTGCATAGAACATTTTACCCTTCAGAAGAAAGCAGGATACTCTGAAGCACAGACTTGAAGGCTCTTGCAGCAGTTGCACTTATGCACATTATAAATCCATACAAATGAAAACCCGGCTCGCCCTGCCATCGAGTTTTGGGAAGAAGAAAAGAGGAAAGCAATTACACAAGTAGTAAAACAAGATTTGTCAAACATGAACATCGTATGATAATACATACAACACCATAGTTACAGAGAAACATATGTGGAAATCATAGATACTTGTCTCTCTTTTCTCCCTTTTATTGTCCAGATATAATCCCTAGATCAACTACCAACAATGTTTTATTAAATGGGTATTGCATAAAACATAATTCCAGATCTGCATAAAATTGTCATACAATCTAACAAAGCTAAGATATAAATATAGATCAAACACCAATAACGATTTTTGAACCAACCCCATAAACATTAACATAAATTTCAACCAATTTGGTGATCAAAGAAAGAAAAAAAAACATGTACCTCACTAGCAATGACCACCCCAGTAACAACAGGCACAAGGGTACCATAAGTAATCCAAGCTTCCCTCTTAAGGGTCACCAAGTAAGCAAACAAAGCAGTGAAAAACGGCGTCGTAGCACCCACGGCTTGATTGAAAGACACAGGTAGATATCTGAGTGAAATATTACCACCCACAACAGAAGCACAGAACACAATGCTCAGAGTTGCAATCTTGGCAAACTGAGACCTTGATTTAACTTTCTGTAAAGGAACAATCTTGAGGAAAGCAATGGAGATGTAGCTGAGGATTGCACAGGCTGACATGTGGCACATTGTGAGGAAGATTGGGAACCTGAAGCCATAATTTGAGAGCAAGAACTTGTTTAGCAGAAGAACACCAATGTTGGAGGAATACCAGAAAACCACAAGAGATACTATGAAAACCGCTTGCTTTTTTGGTGGAGACGATGACATTTTTTTTGTTCTTCTGGTGGTTTTTTTTTTTTTTTTTGGTGTAGATTGAGCTCAGATTTGTGAGCTCTTGTTTGATCCTTCAATGGAAACTGAAACAGTGAAACTTTATTTTTGTTTTGTTTTTTTTATATATTTATTTTTCTAATTTTTTGTTTTTTTAATTTTAAATACGGGTGCGTAGTTTAAGCGAGTTCTTGTTCGTGTGTCGGTGGAATTTTGGTCGGATGTGTGCACCTGCATGGTGTTTGTATTTAACATAAATAATTATCAAATTTTTAAATTTTTATTTATTTTCTAAAAAATTAAGGTTATTACTTATTATTTGCTAAATTATTTTGATTTTTCTTCTTAAAATTAATTTTTGTTATAATAAAATAATCTAATATACAATTTAAACCATTTTTTATATTTAATGTTAGCGTTATTTTAAGAATAAAGAAATTAATTATCTTCATTGAGTGTTTCTTTTTCTTAAAACACTTTCATTGAGTGTTTAAATAGTTAACATTTAATATCAAATAAATCTTTTGTAAAATAATTATAAAAAAAAAAAAAAAGTTCAATTAATTCCATTTATATCCAGAATTAGTTTCAATTACGATCAATGTTTTCCTTAAAGAAATAGATCAAGACTTTTATTTCAAGGAGTATCTTTATTGAAAAGAAATTCATAAAAAGAAAGTTTTCTAAATTTTGGAAGGATTAATTGACTCACAGAATTATCTTTATTATTATTATTATTATTATTATTATTATTATTATTATTATTATTATATATATGTTGTAGTTATCATAATTTTGTTAGTTAATAGTTATCAGTTGACATTATCTATTCCCAATATTTTTATTATTACAAATTCTCATTTATTTATATGTAATTGAATAATCGAATTTAACGACAAGATAAGGATGGTCAAATGGTATACCCTACACTTATGCTATGAGGTCGTGGATTCGAGTGTTTTCCTTCCTCGAAAAAAGCCGGAAGTTATATAATATATTTTTAAAAAAATAATCAAAATTAAGATGCTTAGTAGAGAAAACATATATAGTAAATGGGACCAGGTAGAGATTGCGACAACAAATCGGACATCATCTTCAAGACCCAAGTCAAACGACGACACGTGGATCCAAATTGATGTGATGATGTTGTGCCACGTGTAAAATTACATGGAGAACCAAAAATTAAGGCTAAAAGGATGGTAGGTAGTCCGTTGCATTCAAAACACGTTCAATTATATTCTCATAACTTGACGCAGAGCCACAACATCTGATGGACTGACTTTTACTTTTGAAATTATCAAATGCATCATACCAGAACCTTTTTTTTACCATGTAATTAGGGTAATAAGTTCCCAAAAAAAAAAAAAAAAATCAAATTAAAATTCCTTAAAATATATTTCTTTCAATCTTCTCCGAAAAAAAAAAAAAAAAAACAAAAAAAAAAAAAAACAAAAAAATTCATTCTAGAAAACCATTTTTTCATGAGATTACACCCTTCAAACAAAAATGTAATGTCATACGACCGACCATAATTCCTATTCCGTTTTCTTCTCCTTTCTCTCACTATTTTAAATATTTTTTATATACAACCTACGGTGTGGCATTCGAACATGAGATATTGATTGGTTGAACCACCGGCCAAATTAGCCACTCTCTCTCTCTCTCTTATATACCACCTACGGTGTTAGCCTCTCTCTCTCTCTCTCAATTAAAAAGCGAGAAAAAAAAAATAATAGGTGAAATGCAGCTTGTCAGATATCATATTGAAATGCTTACAATTTGATTCAGCTACCAATAAACCACCTACACCCTCTACTTTGGGCCATTATGATAATTGAGAAAATGTGTTTAGTTGTGTGTATAGGGTCTTCTTGGATAAAAAAAGAACATTATTTGCCTAATTCGCAATTAAAGATTGTTTTTGATTAGTCAGTGATTTCAAGCAGGAGTATCTAATCAGTGAAAATTTCAATTGACCTTGAAGTAGCTTTGATGCTTCTTTTTTTTCTTTCCCATTTCTTCATTTCAAGCCAATTCTGGACCACTAGGGAGTGCTTCATAGCCATCATGGTGTTTTGGTTTAGCAGTAGTACCCTTCCCGACCGGTATGAATTTTATGACAGCCGCAATGGGCATACTTACTGCTCCAATCAAAACGCAGAATAGCCATAGTTGCCAGCTTAGAGGCACAGTGCTCGCAAGATTTCCCAGGAACTCGACTATGATTACTTGAAATACCACTGTTCCAACCATCACTCCCATGAACAACCAGCTGTCGAATATGCCACGGAATACGTTTATCTTCTCCATATCTCGGCTATTTATTTCATTAAACACCTAAAAGGGAAAGAAGGGAACACCATAGTCAATAATTTAAACAAATGGGAATGTGTCTTTGGTTACACAAGCAACAATACATGAACAAATTGCAAATAAAATGTACCTGGCAAAACACAAATGAGTTGAATATCACAGTATCGAGAACATCAGTAGCATCTGATCCACTAAGCCGGAGGAGATGCTTCCCATCAAAATTGAGAAGACCAAGGACGATTAGTTGATAGATACTCTGACCGATTATATTCCTCCACATGACCTTGGTGATAAAACTTTCACCTCTCCCAACTGGGCGCCTTTTCATCAATGCATCATTTGGAGGTTCTGTAGCCAGTGCCAATGCACCAAGAGTGTCCATAATCATGTTCACCCAAAGCAACTGCACAGCCGTGAGAGGAGCAGATCCTGAAAAGTCAAGTGAAAGATAATGTCGATTTAATATGCTAAGAATAGCTAGCAGTACATAAATGAAAAAAAAAAAAAAAAAACTATGCAACCAACCTGAGATGCATGCAGAAACGAAATTGATGATTAGAGCAACAATGTTAACTGTCAACTGGAACTGCACAAACTTTTGAATGTTTATATATACCGAACGTCCCCATTTGGCCACATTTACAATAGTTGAAAAATTGTCATCTAATACGATAACATCAGCACTTTCTTTAGCAACCTGTAAATAGCATCCGTAGAAAGGCAAGGTTATAAAGAATATGAATGGAAGAATATCAAATGAAGTATTAACCAGCATGAAAGATTATACTTAAAAGTTAAAACTGTCCCCCAAGTAATCCCTGCAAGATGAAATGAAAAACTTGAAGTCGCTTGATTAAAAGCCAATGATTTAATAAACACTGCCAACTGAAAACAAATTCATTTTTTCTTTGCTAATTGGTAGAAAAAAAGGTTTGTGAATGCAGCTATGAATAATCAATAAAACAATCACACATGCTCATTATAATGGAAGCATGAACCTCTGTTCCTGCTATTCCCATAGCGAGTCCAATATCTGATTCTTTCAAAGCAGGAGCATCATTTGTCCCATCACCTGTCACTGCTACAACTTCTCCAAATGTTTTCTTCAATTGAGTTACCAGGGTGTGCTTGTCCAAAGGCAAAGATCGACCCATCACCTGCACGCATAACAGCAATTCAGTGTGTTAGCATCTTCCCATATCATAGTTTCAGTAACACATCATTTACCTGAAGTTTTGGTATAATGCGCTTCATTTCATCTGGAGACATGTTACGAAATTCTGGTCCTTCTATAGCCTCACCATCTGGAGTAAGTATACCGCATTCTCTAGCAATGGCTTTCGCAGTATTTATATTGTCACCAGTAACCATACGAACAGTAATTCCAGCTGCTAAACAGGTTTGAACAGCTTCCTTGACTCCAGGGCGCACTGGATCCTTAATTCCAACAACTGCAATCAGTGTGTAGCCATTGTCGGGGATGTTGTTTTCATCAGAAGAGTCGTTTAGATCTTTGAAAACTAAACAGAGAGTTCTCAAAGCTTCAGAAGCAAAGCCATTAATCATATCAGTGACTTCCTGAAACTTTTCTTCAGATAGAGGAACAGTTTCTCCATTATCATCAATAACTTTGTCACACATTTCTAATACTAGTTCCGATGCACCTTTGCAAAAAGCACGTAACCCGCCGCCCTCTGGAAGAGCCACGAGTACAGACATCTTCTTCCTGACTGAATTAAAAGGTTCAACCTTAATTATCTTAAACTCTTTTCGCTGTGCCTTAAAGTCGCCACCCAAAAGCAAGCCAAGTTCCAACAATGCTATTTCTGTAGGTGTTCCTAAAATGGTGTTTTTGTCTTCTTTATCCTTAACCACTTCAGCACCAGTGTTTTGAAATATGGCCTGCAAGAGGATGTTTAATGCTCTTTCAGTTATTTCTAATTGAAAAATGCTGCCATCCTCTTTAGTTTTAACATCTGTAATTTTTGTGCATATCCATATCTTACTAACTACCATATGGTTTGTGGTTAATGTCCCAGTCTTATCTGTGCAAATGCAACTAGCAGAACCCATTGTCTCACACGCAGAGAGATGTCTAACGAGTGCTCGATCATTCATTAATTTCTTCATTGCAAAGGCAAGACTCAATGTCACTGCCAATGGTAATCCTTCAGGGACAGCAACAACAATTATAGTTACTGCAATAGCGAAGTAGTCGATAAGGGTTAATGCATCAGCTGAAGTCCAATGTGTGAACTCATGACGAATGGCTTTCTCCACCAAAAACCTTATAGCCAACACCAAAAATGTAACCACAGCAAAACTCAAACCAATTTTACCAATAATTGTAGCAACGCCATTTAGTTTCACCTGCAGTGGGGTCTCATCAACTCCACTCTCATTCAGAGTTTCCATCAACTTTCCCCATTCAGTCCTCATACCGACTGTTGTCACAAGCATCGTTCCTGAACCGTCTTGAACTTTGGTTCCCGAAAGAAGGAAAGGTTTTTCATCATGTATATTCACCGGCTCACTTTCTCCGGACAAACTTGACTCATCAATCACCAAAGAGTGATTTGATATAAAAATTCCATCAGCAGGAACTTGGTCTCCGATATGTAAATGAACAACATCGCCAACAACCAAATCATAAATGGAGACATTTTGCCTTTTCTCATCCCTGGTAACCTGAATACTAATCTTTTTCTTCTCCCTATCTAAATCTAAAAATTGCAAGGACTGCTTGTAGTCACTAATAGCAGTAACCATTACTACCAAGATTATACTAAGTAAGATTCCCAAACCATCATACAAACCGGCTGGCCAACCTTCAGTAGGTAGTCCTACACCTATAGATAACGCAGCACAAACCATAAGCATAATGAGTGTCAAGTCTTGCAGTGCATCCCACACAAACAACAAAAAGATTCTGGGAGGTTTCTCTGCAAAACGGTTGATTCCAAAGATCTTTTGACGAATAGGTATATCACTTTCGTGGACACCTTCATGTAGTGAGACAGAAACCTTTCTTGCAATCCCTTCAACACCTCCATGGAATTTCAAACCTTTAATATCATGACCACGGACAATAGATGCAAGTTCATCTGCAGGAATAATGAAACCTGCTTCTCTAGCCTCATCTGAGAGTGTGTATTCAGCTCGAGCACCAGCTGCAGAAGAATACAGATTAGACTGAGAAGCAAGGAGTGAATAAGAATCATGAGGTCCGAAGTTCCTTTAGTTGAAAATGTAAGTTGTTGGATATCCTACCATCAATAAAGTGTAGAGCTGCTTTCTGAACATAAAGAGCAACTCGTATCTTTTCCTGGACCAAGGATAAGGTAAAATCAAATCAGTTGCATTGTGTTCAAAAAGCCAAATGCCATCTAAATCTTAATACAATCTCAGACTTCATTGTGTTCTACAGTAGACTATTTCACTTGAGGTTGTGTTGCAGGAGGTCATTTTAATCCAAGGAGTGCGCACTTTGAGCTTGATTCATTAAAAATGTAAAAAATGAAACCAAATTTTCTCTATAATCCTAACGTTAGCTAGATTCAAATCTCATACCTCTTAAAATCTCAATACATAGCAGCAAAGTTGGGTTGGTATCCAGAGTTAATTATAGTTTCAACCAATTACAGCAACAATCTTGGGTGACACAGCAGACTGTTAAAGGAAAGGAGCTATATATTCTTTTATTCATTTTCTTATGAAGTTGCATGATTCCTCAACTAAGAGCAACAGGAATTGACTAAACAGCTTAAACGGTTGAACTATGAATTAGGTGAACATGGGGTGTTCAAATGACTTGTAACATCATTATAATATGGAATAATTGCACAAACCTCCCCTGAGTTTAGGTCTAATTACACAAATCTCCCCTACCATAAGTTGACTTCCGTTAAACTTAACCATTGACCAAACTTTTAGGGTTAAATGACTTGAATGCCCCCATTTATATTATTCTATTTCCTAAAATAAATAATTAAACAATTATTATCTTATATA
This sequence comes from Acer campestre, assembly GCA_954870605.1. Lineage (NCBI taxonomy): Eukaryota > Viridiplantae > Streptophyta > Magnoliopsida > Sapindales > Sapindaceae > Acer > Acer campestre. The sequence continues at coordinate 15,720,409 of OX940799.1, read as the reverse complement.
TAATAAAAATTTAAAAATTTAATAAAAAAGATAAATATAATGTTGTTATTTTTTTTTATATTTATCATCCATTTTTCAGAGGAGAAATGGGGGCATTCAAGTTATTTAACCCTAAGGTGGCGTTTGGTTGGCTAGAATGGGCAGGAATGGGCAGGAATGGAATGGAATGGAATTCATTCCATATGTTTGGTTGGTTAAAATCCAATGGAATGGGCATTCATTGGAATGGTGATTCCACCATTTTGGTGGAATGGGCATTCCATCCAATAACTAATGGAATGCCCATTCCATTCCAATATAAAAAATTTATTCCATAAAAGCCCTCATATGCACAAACTACATTCCAAAAATACCCTCCTTTCCAAAACTAATATATTATCATTATATATTATATTAATGATATATAAATATATATTATATAATATATATGTATTATATATATTATATATTATTATTATATATAATATTATTATAATATATATAACGATATATAAATATATATAATATAATATATTTATATATTATATTATTATATATAATATATATTATATATTATATTATTACATATATTATATTATATAATATGTATATAATATAATATATTATTTATATATTTTATATATAATATTATATGTATTATATGTATTATATATTACATTATTATATATAATATATATAAAATATATTATATATATTATATATTAATATGTTAAATAATATATATTATATAAATTTATTATTATATATAATATATTATAATATATAATATAATTAATATATTATAATATATTATATTATGTTATGTTATGTTATATTATATATTATATATATTATTATATTAAATAATATAATATAATTATATATACTTTTATATTTATTATCATTATCCAAAATATATATTATATATTATTATATTACTATATATAATATATAATAATATTAATATTACTAATAAATAATTATATATTATTATGTAATATATATTATTTTATTATAATATATACATTTTATGTATAATATGTTATATATTATAATAATATATATATTTATATCTATATATGATTTGTTATATATTAAAATAATATATATAATATTATATATTAGTATATATTTTATTATTATTATTATCCATAATATATCATGTTATTATAAATGTTTTATAATTAGGGGTATTTTAGTCAAAATACAGTTAATTCCGTTTCATTCAGTTGTTAACCAAACAAAATAATACCGATTCAGATACTAATTCTAAAGTCCCAACCAAATAAAGAAATCAGCTTTTCATTCCATTCCATTCCATTCTCATTCTCATTTCCATTACCATTCCGATTACCATTCCACCATTTAACCAAACGCCACCTAAAAGTTTGGTTTAAAAGTTTGGTTAATGTTTAAGGTTAACGGAAGTCGACTTATGGTAGGAGATGCTTGTATAATTTCGAGTATAATGTCCTTCTAGTTGTAATTAGACCTAAATTCAGGGGAGATTTGTACAGTTAGTCCTTATAAAGTTATAATATTCTTTATTATAAACCACATATGTTTTCAGTCATTATATCATATCACATCACATCACATCACATCAAAAAGTAATAAACAGTTTTGTGTAGCACAGACTTATTAGCATGGGGTAAACATGGAAGACGACCCTTAAAGTTAAAAAAAAAAAAATAAATAAATAAATAAATAAATAAATAAATAAATAAATAAATAAAAACTTATGGTAGGAGATGCTTGTATAATTTCGAGTATAATGTCCTTCTAGTTGTAATTAGACCTAAATTCAGGGGAGATTTGTACAATTAGTCCTTATCAAGTTATAATATTCTTTAGGGATATTATCATTTTCCACCCTGAGTTATGAGGTATTGGTCAAAATGCACCCTCTAGTTTTAGTAATGGTCAAAATGCACCCTCTAATTTCAATTAATAGTTAAAATACACCTTATCATTACTGTTCCGTTAATAAAATGGTATATTCTGTTATGTAGGTAAGGGTATAATCGTAACTTAATGGGGTATAGTTAAAAATTATTAAAATTGATATATAAAAAATAAAATAAAAAATCAATTAAATCCTAATTTCTTTCTCTCTCCCAGACATTCTTCTCTCTTCCTCTCCCACCACACTTCTCTTTCTTTCTCTCTAACATGCTCTCTCTCTCTCTCTCTCTCCGTTTCACTTCGTTCTCTTCCTCTCCCACTACTCTCTTCTTCTCTTTCTTTCTCCCTGCTGCTCTATTCATCTCTTTCTCTGGGTTTGGGTGTTGGGATATGCTTTTGGTGGTGGGTATGGGTGATTGGTGAGGGGTTTGGTTTCTAGGATTGAATTGGGGATGGTGGTTGTGGTTAGGTGATTTCGATTTAGGGCAGTGATTGTGGTTGATTTCGATTTAGGGATTTCGATTGGGGGTGGTGGTTGGATTTTGGAGGTGGTGATTTTTGTGTTGCTTGTGGTTTGTTGGGGTGTTTTTTCTGGAGGTCGTGGCGGTGCGGAAATGGGCGGCGGAAAGAGTCGTGAGGGTGTCGATGCGGGGCGCCGATGGTGGTGATTTTAGTTGGGGGTGGGCAGTGGACTGGGTGGAGGTCATTTGGGTGTGGGGTTGAGTGAGTTCGATTCCAGAATATTACGTTTCAAGTGGTTTGATTTTTTATTTTTTTTTTAGGTTTCTAGAATATTATTTTTTTGGGTTTGATTTGTTTCTTTTTTCTGGGTTTGATTTGATATCAAGGTTTGGGTGGTGGTGTTGGGTTTCTGGGTTTGGTTTCGGTGTTAGGAGTTTGAGGGTTTGGTGGGATTTGGTTTTTGTGGTGTTAGTGGTTTGATTAGATTTGGTTATGGGTTCTGGTAGTGTGGGCTCTGGATTCCGGTGTTTTCTGTGTTTGGTGTTCTTCTATTGTTGATGGTTTTTTGGGTTAGGACGATGACGATGAAGATGCATTATGTTGATCACGGTGAATGGGTTTTCTGGGTTTGGTGTTCTGTTGATCATAATAAATGGTTTTTATTTTAAATTAAAAAAGGTAAAGGGTAAAATAGTACTTTGACCCAAAATGTTAACAGAGCTTAACAGAGGGTGCAAAATGACCAATACTGAAATCAGAGGGTGCAAAATGACTAATACCTCAAAAGTCAGGGTGGAAAATAATAATATCCCTATTCTTTATTATAAACCACATATGTTTTCAGTCATTATATCATATCACATCACATCACATTAAAAAGTAATAAACAGTTTTGTGTAGCACAAACTTATTAGCATGGGGTAAACATGGAAGACGACCCTTAAAAATAAAAAATAAAAAAATGAAAAAATAAAAAAAACTGAAAAAATGTAAAAAGATAATAAAGGGCATAAGTTTGATGGTTCTATGTGGCAAATGAATGAATTTTGAAGATAAGATAAAATTGTGTGAGTGAGGCAAACACTACGAAAATACAAGAGCACAAAAGTATATTCTATCTCTATCATTCATTAATGTCTCAAGCACGAAACTTCCCTGAAGTTTCGTTGCTGTTGCTGCCCCACTTATCAAGTTGAAGACTTAGTGGGAATATAATATAATAATTCTACCGTATCAAACAAGTTATTGTTCTTCGTACCACGAAAACATACCGTTCTATATGCAATTATAGAGAAACAGTAATTTCTTTTCTCGTTACGATAAATTATGATATCAAACATGTAAGAATTTATCGAGACTTTATATCGTAACTCATCTCATCACGTATAATTGAAAATGTATATAATAAAACTTGAATTTCAAAAAACACTTGTGCTAAAAGACAATATGAGATAGCTTTATTATTTTAGAGCTAAAGTCTTGATACGATATGGACGGTTGAGACAATTTAAAATTGGTCGGTATTCCGTCCGTTTCGTTATTTTATTAAGGAGACCCATCCTGCCATGTGACTGACACGTGGCGAGACGGCATTGGAGAATGGGAATAAACGCCATTAGGCAATATAGCGCTATCTCCGGGACGGTTATTTCTATACTTAAAATTTTGTTTTAAAAATTGGATCATCTTGTTTGTTTCCCGAGAAAACATACCGATGTAAATACATATTTATTTGGAAAAAAGGTCAAAAACGACGAAGTCACCAAGGAAATTATTAAAAAAGAATTTATTAATATTTAAAATTATAAAGATTTTTATTTATTTATTATTTACAGCTTTTTAACGGATGCTATAAAGACACTAGGTACTCCATTACAAACAGTGGAATAAAAAAACGTTAGAAACTAATTTAGACATAAAACAGAAGACTTACAAATCAGTTAAAATTAAACAAAAAGATTGAGATGAAAATCATTTGTTAATTTACAATTTAACCATATATTTTTTAAGTTTTTATAATTTAGCCCCAACTTCACAGCCATGCTTATCACATTCTTGAACCGGCAGTGTACTGCAGGGTATTTGCGTTGGGATTTGTGCATAGCATATTGAGATTTCTTGACACTGAAATTACATTCAAAAAAGTCCACTTTCATTTTCTTTAGACATTTTCCATTTTGACAGCAAAGATTTTATCCCGTTTCAAAAAACCAGAAACCCAAGATTTGGAATACTCAAAAAATACGGAGAGAATAGAAACCTGTATTTTGAGTTTTTTCTGCTCGGCCTCAGAACGCTTGTCGAGATCGGCCGTCATACGGAACCTACGGCGGCGGTTCTTGACGATGGAGACGGCGGATCTCCATCTTCTTATTGCTGCCTCCGACGGATTCTTCGGCTCCACATCGAATTTCTTCAAGAATTTCTCAAAGTCCATCCTCGCAGAGTAAGAGAAAATGTGTTTTCACTATTTTGGAGTAAAAATGGATATACTGTGAGTATACACTGACAGAAGAAAGGCCAGTATTCATTCAACCAAATGCCAATAAATATACGGCGAATTGTATAAAGTAATGTTTTAATTACACAAACAACCCTTATCATCAGTTAAAGACCGTAAAAAAAAATAATGGTTGACTGGAATTTATAGGGGTAAAACCGTCATTCGATACAAACTAAATAAAAAATAAATAAATAAAATCAAGACTTCTTCTTCTTCTTCCTCTTCCGTTTTTCAATCATCATCATCCTCAAAAACAACAGCACCCACGTCAAAAATGATTAACTTAAAACAAACCCATCTCTCTATCATCATCAGTTCTAAGAAGTTCAACTCCATTGGAGCTGGGCCATTTGACTGAAAGTGATTTAGTGGTGGAGACGGAGTGATTTGGTGAGATGATGAAGCATTGTGTGTGGGATTTTTATTGGTTTTTTTTTTTTTTTTTATTGATGGACCTTTCGTTGGATCTTTTACAGAAAACTTTATGCAATTTGGTGAAAAAAAAAAATGGTGATAATGACAGATCTGGTCTTACTCTGTTCATGGTTTTGAGATGATGGTCAGATCAGGTTTGTTATTGATGATAATCGTTCAGATTTTTTTTTTTGAACTTTTTTATTTTTTTGAAATTAGATTTGGTTTGGTCTTTGAGATGAGAAAAAAACCAGTGATTACGATGATATCCAGATTGTGGAGGACGATCAACGAAGTTTTGGTGTTGTTTAGTGACAGTATGGTGGTTTGTATTGTCCTTATTGCACTTCTTTGTTAGTTTGCTGTTTTTGCTCTGTTTATCCAGCTGTCTGTGTTTGGGACTTAAAAATAATAAATAAATAAATAAATAAAAAATGATATCCAGATTTGATCGGTGTTTTATATAGTTGATCGGTTCTTAATTTTTTTTTTTTTTTTTTTTTTCTTTTTTGTGATGGAAAGGGCACATGAAAACTTAGAAAACCAGATTCAGGACAAGGTTACAACCATAACTGGGACTCCACAAATAAAGCTAATTGAGCACAAGCCCATAACAGAGTCCCACAACGGAAGAAAAACGCCCACACAGAGGTGGGATTACAACCAAAACAGTAAATCAAACAAACTGGAAACACAAAAAAACTAGCTGAAACCGATCCGGAGGAGAGACCAGGCCACCGGAGTAGACCCACCAGCAGGGGCGAAGCCAGGATTTAGGTTTTGGGGGGGCCAAAACAAAAATTAATATTGTAGGTCATGCAATCTTCAAATAATATTAGTAGGAATCCTATACAAGAAAAAATGTAGAATCCCGCACCCAATAATTTTCAACAAAATGCGATACCATTCGGTGTTACAAGTAATGATACAAATAAATAAATAAAATAGACATTAACTAATTAAAATGTAACAAGTCTATTTTATGTCTAGAAAATTATTTATAACCAATTTCTTTCCAATTTTCATTTCAATTGCATAATTAAAGAGTGTATGAGAAAACATCTTTTATTTTGTTGCAAAACATTTGTCTATTCTTAACGGTATGCATAACTAAAAATAATATTTTAATAGTTCTCGGCTTATAAAATATAAATTTTAATAGATTAAATAAAATATCATTATACCATTGATATATTTAAATCTCAATTATTTACATACTTGTAACTTAATTTTATAATATTCATATCAAACCAAATTAACTTATAATAATTTTGAACAAAATTTAAATAATAAACTAATAAAACAAAATTTATCAAAACCATATTAATAATTAATCTAACAAAATAAATAATATAGGTAGTCACTATAAGAGTTCAATATTTACTTAGTTTGTTATAGTGAAATCTAAAAAAAAAAATATTTTATATATAATACACACTAGATTACGTAATAATATATGAAATAATAGAAAATTAAAATATTAAAATGGATTGATTTTGTTTCCTATTTTCATGGTAAATAGAATTATGGAAATAAAAATTATTATTTAATTTATATTATTAAAATAATAAAGGGGCAAGATAATATTATCACCTATTTTGTTTATATATCACATTTTATATACAATTTTTTTTATTGGTTTACATTTTAATTTTATGTATAATAGATTTTTTTATTTTTTTTAAATTGTTTGGGGGGGCCATGGCCCCTATGGGCCCCCCCTTACATTCGCCTCTGCCCATCAGGACGCCTCCGACCAAGCAGAGACGTCGGAGATGCCCGATTGAAACCCCAAATCACCATACCAATCAAACCTCCACCCGTTCCGATGCCCGTCGCCGCAAAGCATAAAACCGACCAAAGCCAAACACCAAGATCAGTGAAGGAGGACGCCGAAGTTGCCGGCGGTGTCCCGACGGAGAGGACGGGGTCGGACGAGCACCAAGACCACCGATCTAGACAGCTCACGCCGAATCACACCAGATCTGGCCATAACCAAGAGGATCGACCGATCTAACAGCTGCCGTCGTCGCCTGGACAAAACGTCCCGCCCGGTGACGCGAGAGAGACCTCCAGTCGACGGACAGGGCCGTCGTAGCAGCCGCCGGTGCCCCCCATCTAACCGGGAAAGCCAAGCATAGGGAAGAAGAAGAACATCGCCGCCGGCTCCCGCTGCCATAGCGAGAAACCGGCGACGGCAAGACTAGATCGGTGAGGTTTTGAAGTTGGGAGAGAAAACTGGAAGATACTGGAAGAAGATATTTTTTTGTTTTCTTAATTCTTTTTTTAGTTTTAGTTTTTTTTTTTTGATTAAATATGAGTATTATTAATTAATATGTTTATTTATTAAGCAGGGATAATTTTGTAATTTTAAAGTCATTGGTTAAAGTTAACGGACGGTTGACCATTAATAGTAGGGCGTGCTTGTGTAATTAATGGAAATTGTTGAATATTAACCCTTTTTACAATGCTTTAGGAGTTTAGGGTATATATGTGCAATTTGCCCTAAATAAATAAACATTTATAACTTTTTATTTGAATTTTTTATTGAGTGATGCTATTGGCAACCTACTAATAATCTAACTATGCCTCAATTTTTAAGATTCAAAAATTTATTTGATATATTTCCAAAACTACTCTTTTTTGTTTATCTCCAAACTTAACGCACCCCATAAATGCTCTCTATATATTTTCCATAAGAGTAATGCTACATTGTCCAAATATGGTGCTCAAATGATGTGGTAACAATGTAGACCATTCATTTAAATTGTATTAAATTTGCATGATTTAAATGAATAATATATATTGTTACCACATCGTTTGAGCACCAAATTTGGACAATATAGCATTGTTCTTTCCATAAATGCTCATTATATATTTCAAAAAAGAAAAAAAAAAAAAAAACCTCTCTCTCTCTCTAGAGTAATGCTAGGCGAGGTGCGTCCCAAATTCTATCCTAAATGATATGATATATGAGGTGTCAACATCATATTAGAATGTTAACACCTCACATACCATATCTTTTGGGATAGGATTTGGGACACCTAGTATTACTCATATATATATATATATATTGTATATTAAGTTATGTACCTTTTTTCCTCAATTTCTCATTTCTTTTACTCTTCCAACACCTTTTTTTTTTATTTTTTATCATTCATGTTGTTTATCATACATGGAAGATAAAAATAAATAAATAAATAAATATTTATTTAATCATGTTGTGTTCATTAGAGAGCAAAAAAGAAAATAATAATAATAATACAAGTAACTTCAAAATTACTTTTAATGACTGTTTTGAAATGCATGATGTCATCGATTTCTTCCATACTATAAGTTATATGCAATAACATAAGCAGATAAAATTAGGGTTTCTTCCGTAGCTGATGTAAAATTTACAGAGCTTATTTTTGTTTTAAAGCATAAACCTATGAACTTCTATAATGAATAAGTGCATGTAGACTTGCATATTGCGAAGTTAACACCACAATTTACAAGGTTGAATGTTATACAAACCTATGTAGTTTAGGGTAGGTGGAATTTGTTGAATGAAAATCAATACCCTTAAAAAATGTCTCGGAACCTAGCATGACCCCTAAGATAAGTGGAAAATAAAGTTTAATATTCTAGAAAAATAAAATCAAAAAACCAATAACACATTTTAAATTTTAAAATACTTTTTGTTACTTGGTGCTTAGTGAGCACATTTCTTCTTATCGTCTCAAGTGATGTATATTCCCTTTTTCACGTATGTTAAGTCATATTATACATATTTATGATATTATAATACGTGAGTGAGGAGATTTAATATTATGTACCCTTTTGGTCATATATATATATATATAACAAACAAAGTGTTACGGTGTTGGCTAATTGAAATGTCAATTAGTTGGAACTTTGCAATATAATTTGTTATAATTTATTATATTTAATTTGTGTCCATTTTGATTTTTTTTTTTTAAATGAAAGTATTGGAATTTTTTTTTTTTTTTTTTGAAAGATGAAAGTATTGGATTTGATATCTATTTTTTATATGTAAAATGGTTGATATCGTATTGCATAATATTATTTCCTTTTTTTTAAGGGATATTATTTCCTTTTTGATTATTTTGTTTTACATTTGAACTATTTCTCTAACATCATGTTTGGTTTGATGGAAAAGAAAGGAAAACTAGGATTTTGGCTCTTAATTGACCATATTCATCAAGGTCTGGCAAAACTTCACACGGTCAATTAAAATGACCCAAAACCCTTAAAAAAAAATTGATTGATAGGTGTGGCATTCGTTATTATGTCAACCGAAAAATTTATGAGTAAGTTTTGAGGTTATGTCTTAAAATGGTGTAATTCATTATGAACTGTTAACAATTTATCTATGTAATTTTTTTTTTAAGAAAACATTATTATAGTGTTGAAAGATAGAGATACAATTTGAATCCATATCATGGATGTGTAAGTATGATAAACATACCACTGACTAATATCATTTCATCATATATATAACTTTTTGGCTAATTGGCACAGATGCCCCCTGAACTCTTCAAAAAGTTGCACTGTGCCCTCTAATTTTATTTTTTTTCGACACTAAACCCCCTGAACTCTCATAAATTGGCAATCGCTGAAGGAATCTACCCTCTCGTGAGCGGGCAAATTCCTTCAGCGATTGCCAAATTACAAGAGTTCAGGGGGTTTAATGGCAAAAAAAAAAAAAATTCAAGGGGTAAGGTGCAAATTTGGATATAGTTCAGGGGGTATCCGTATCAATTAGCCTAACTTTTTTAGAGAAATTGTTTTTTAAAAAAGATTAGAGATTTAGAGGTAAGTAGTATGTGCGATAGAGGAATGTTTTTTTATAACTAGCATATCATGATATTTGTTTTATTGCTAACTCGTCTAATTAGTTTCTTTGTTTATTTGTTCAGTTTTTCATATACTTTATTATAGTAATTGATAAAATAGTAATGTTTACGATGTAACAATTTATTGGTGTGTATTGTGATAGTTCAAAATTGGAAAAACAAAAAAAAATTAATAAAGAAAAAAGACTACAGATGAAAAGAATTGATTAGACTTATTGAACACGTGATTGTGTTTGAATGAAATACATTCTGACATCACAAGAATATAATTCGATACAATTTTGATTTGATTGAATTGCTAGGTTGAAAATCTTCATCCAACCAAACCAAAATATTTCAATTATTTTTATTTTTATAAAAAATCCAAAATCGGCATATTCGTTGGAACTTGGAAGTAACCTCTTGAAAATACCATCATTAAGCCAATAAATAATTTTAGGAATTTTAAATCTTTTGTAGAAGTACTTTTTTCACCATTAACTTTATAGACATTGATTTGATAATTGATATATAATAAGCCAATAATAAAAATATTAAGAGTTTCAATAAATATATATATATATATTAAGGAATTTAAGTGCTTTTAGTAAAATACCTTTTCAGCTTTTACAATTTAATTTATACTTTGTTGACAATTATTAGATGGAATTAATATTTTCTAAAAGCCTTTACTTCTTTACTAAAGCTACTTTATTTTCATTATTGCTTGGCATCATTTACTTGAACGATAGCCCATCTAACATGATACAATTTTTAATTCTCAACAAGGACAGAAAAGTAGCCACTACTTTCAAAATATATAAACAAAAAATCAACACTTCAGCATCACATAACCTCTTAGCATATGTGGTAATGATAAAGAGTTCGAGTGTTATTTTGCACATTAGATATCTCTAGTTATAGGAGAAAAATATCCAGACTGCACATACCGATTGATTTTGATAAGTCCTGACAAACTTACCACTTTGATGTCAAAATTATATATATACTGCAATACTTAAAATAAATAAATAAATAAATACTCTCACTTCTTTAGGGGTCGTTTGTTTTTTCCACTTAAAACTTAATGGGTCTGAATCATAATTATTAAGTAGTTTTGTTTGTTTTTTTAAGTGGTCAAACAACTTAAAAATACCAAAAAAACAACTTAAAATAAAAAGTAAAAAATTCTAACTTTTCACTTAATTGTAAATCACTGAATTGCATTAAATGTAATCCAAAATCTTTTCTTCCGATACTATCCTCCATATATAACATATCTCCAATTTCATCATAATTATATATTGTATAGAAATCTTTATTTTAATATATTGTTTATTTTAAATAGCTTTAAAAATAAAAAAGAACCCTAATCACTTCTCATATTGGTGTTTAATATCAATACTTTATTATGATATTAGGGTGATGTATTTATAAATTATTATTTTTAGAGTGTTTTATGTGAGTTTTCCTGTTGCCTCTTTTATTTTTTGAAAAGAAAAAAAAAACATTTTCTTTTCTTAGTAAAAATAAAGTTTGTTTGTAATCGAAGAAGAAGAACATGATCATACGTGTTCATATATAATTATTATTTTTGGATTGTTTTCATTCTATATTATATGTATAATTATTTAACATGTGTATAGATGTAAAATTACTTCTTTTCAGACAATTTTATTTATAAAAAACAAACATGTTGATAGTACATTCAGATGTAAAAAAAAAAAAAAGCAAACATTTCATTCAGATTCAGGTTTCAGTCACTATTCAGTCTTCAGTAAAGTTCAGAATTATTCAGTCTTCAGATAAAAAAACAAACGACCCCTTAACCGATTGTTCACAAAATAATTCTAACTCACTCATATGCATAGCATATTGCAGCCTAATTTAAAAATCGGTTCCTCATTCTAACCACTTCATTCAAAAGACTGTTTTTATTTGTATTTTTAAATAGAATAAAATTAGGGTGATTTTAGAAACACGATTATTTAGAATATCTATTATTTTGAAAATATTCAACTTTGTAAAATTTTAATTAGATTAAACGGTCACTCTGCAAATGCATTGGCGTACCAACATTATATCTATAAAATTAAATGCTAAAATTGTTATATTAGTTAGGAAGTCTAAAACAATTTAATTGAGGGATATTTCCATTTTTCCCCTGAGGTTTACCCTATTGTTAAGGCAAGGAGATGATTTCGGCATATTGGCCAATTTCCCCCTTGAAATCAAAGAAACGTTAAAAACGCCCCTTCTGTTACTTTTCCATCCATTAAATGTATTATTTACCCATTTGACTGTTAAATGGGAAGGGCATTAATGTCATTGACCATCTGAAATTCTGAACACAATTAAAATAAAAAATAATTAAAAAAAAGATGGATCTCCACCATCCATCTTTGAGATGGACGGTGGAGATATCTCTTTTTTATTTTATTTATTCAAATTTAATAATAATAATAATAATAATAATAATAATAGTAATAAGGGTTAAATTCATTTTAGTCCCTCTAGTTTAACCTAATAGTCAAACTGGTACCCTAGTTTTGAGAATTATCTTGACGGGTCCCGCTGGTTTCTAAAAATACGTATTTCAGTCCCTACTGTCCAATTCTGTTAGGGTTCCATCAGATCATTAATAATGGTAAAAGCGGGTTAAAATTAATAATTTCAATTAAAAACAATTAAAAAATTGATTTAAAAAATAATATTTTAAAAAATCAAATTAAAAAAAAAATAAACATTCAACAAATAAAACAAACATCAAATTAAAAAACAATTAATGGTATATAATAATTATTAATTAATTAATTTTAAAAATTAAAAATAATTTTAAAATAAAATAAATAATTAAAAAATATAAACAAAACCTAATCTAACACCCAAAAGAACAATTATTAATATACCATTAATTAATAAACATTAAAAATAAAAACACAATACATCTCTTTTATCTTCATCCACCGCCATCTCCCCTTTTCTCTCTCCCCAAACCCTAATCTCTTCTCTATCTCTTCTTCTCAAAATAATAAACCCACCATCCTCATCTATTACCAAACCCACCAAATCAAGAGCTACGAGTGGCAGCTGTACAAACAGAGACGGTGACTAGGCGACAAAACCCTTGATTGGAGGTGGGACGTGATGATCGGAGCTGACGGTAGCGGTGGTCTGAAATCGAGCAAGAGATTCGCGTAAGATGACCCACGCAGAAACTAGATTTGTGACGGCAAGAAGCGAACGGCGGTGATGGAGATGCTGAATTTGGGTGATGAACCGATGATGATGAAGGTTTGGTGGTGGAGGGTTTGAAGGGAATCGAAGATTTAGTGAAAGAATAAGAAGTTAGAGATTTTTGGATTTGAATAGGTGTTTGATTAGAGAGAAGGAATCTGTGAAGTGTGGCCGATGAGGGAGCAAATCGGCGATTGTAGGGGAGAAGAGAGGTGTGATATGATGGCGAGGAAGAGTTGTGCGATTGAAGAATTGAAGGGTATGTCAATGTGTGTTGCTAAGGATATTTGTGGTGAGTAGTCTGTTTGTTCAGTGAGTCAGTACAGAGAGATGGAGAGTGAGAAGGTGACAGAAGCAGGGTCATCAAGTGTGGGTGCTGCTGATGAGAAGAAGCAAGAAATGAATAGTACTGATTAGAAACCTGTGAGTGAAGGGTTTGATCAAGAAGAAGAAGAAGTTGATAATGATGTCGACAAAGGTGGTAGTGGTGTTGTTTCTGGATTTGTTATTGGGCCTTTACTTTCTCTCAAGGAACAGATTGACAAAGACAAGGATGACGATAGCTTAAGGAGGGCAAATGGAACCTGAAGTAATTCCACTCCATTGGAATCGTATTTGACGATTTTGGGGAAATTAGCACTTCTTTGCCTGTCGATGAAAATCAGAGTGCTCGTGCCCTTTTTTACTCTTAGGGTGGGATCTCAGTATCAGCTTAAGCTGACATTCAGTGTTCTGCACAACATTGTTTCTGGAGAAATTTTTATGAAAAAAAATATGGATCTGGATTGGTGTGATGAAGAAGAAGAAGAAGAAGAAGGTTGATAAATGGTGAGAGAGGTTTGATTCATGGTGGCTTTGTGGTGGTGGTTTGATTTTGGTGGTGGGTCGATCAACACTGGTGGGGGTGGTGTGTTTGTGGCTAGGGTTGGGTGATTGATGTTGGATGTGGTTAATGTTGAACACATTCAACACCAAGTGGAGGTGATGAATAGATTGTTTTATATTTTTAAATTTTTAAAATTTTAATTTTTAATTTGGAGATTGTTTTATATTTTCATATTTTTATTTTTTAATTAGGGGCAGCAGGGTCATTTGACCCTCAATTTAACCCTAAAAATAATAATAATAAAATCTTTACTTAAATTTATACATTCTCAAATCTAGAAAATCATTCCAAACCCAGAAAATCATTCCCAAATCTCTTCAACCTAAAAATTGAAAATTTTAAAAAAAAAAAAAAAAAAACTCCAAACCTAGAAAATAACCATCAACACACCACCAAACTGTAACCAGACCTTCATCACCATCATCACCATCACAGCCAGACCCATCTCATCAAATCCATCATTAAGCCAAGAAACAAATCCCAAATTCAAAAGTTTTTGATCTCTTCAATGTTAATGCAAAACAAAGTAACAGAGATTCAATTTGATCTCTTCAACCCTTCAACCTAGAACATCAATATTGATCGATCCAAACCCAACCCACCATCAATCGATCCAAACCCAACCCAAAACCATCGATCGATCTTCCCCGTCGTCGCCTACCGTCGTCATTGCCAAGAGAGAAAAAGAAGATGAGATAGACGGTGAAAGAGATTGACCCACTACCAAATCGATCTTCCCCGTCGTCACCTAAACCAAAAACCCAATTTCGATGATCTCCACAAAAATGAGATTGGAGAGATCGAGAGATGAGATCGGAGTGGCTAGGATGAGATCGATCGATCAATGGCTAGGGTTTGAAATGAGAGAGAGCAGTGGGGAAGAAAGAGAGATGAGATCGGTGGGGAAGAAAGAGAGATACAGAAAGATATATTGCGTGTGTCTAATTAGAGAGAGAGAGAGAGAGAGAGAGAGAGAGAGATTGGTTTGAAGAAGAAGAAATCTGGGTTATGGGTTTTAAGAAATTGAATTGGGCAGTGAATGAAGTTTGAGAAGAGTCATTTGGGATTATTAATTTGTGGATTTATTTGGGATTATTGATTTGTGATTTGTGATGTGTTGTGTTCTGGGTTGGTGTTGTGTTGGGAAGAAATTGATGGGTTGGTGTTTGGTGATGAGGTTGAAGATGAAGATGGAGATTTTTGTTTGATTTTTAATTTTTTGTTTGAGATGGATCTGGCAGAGATCACCCGATCAATAGTTTTTTTTGTTGTTTTATTATTATTATTATTAAATTTAAATAAAAAATATAAAAGAGATATCTAAACCGTCCATCTCAAAGATGGACGATGGAGATCCATCTTTTTTTAATTGTGTTTTTTATTTTAGTTTTTATTTATTTATTTTTTTGTTCATTAATTCATCAAAACAACTTTCAAGGATAAAATGGTCATTTCCTTCCCATTTAACGGTCAAAGGGGCAAATATTACAATGACTGGATGGAAAAGGTAACAGAAGGGGCATTTTTAATGTTTCTTTAATTTTAGGGGAGAAAAATCGGTCAATATGCCGAAACCATGTCCTTGTCTTAACAATAGGGTAAACCTCTGGGGGGAAAAGGGAAATATCCTTTTAATTGGAGTTCTCCATTTTTATGCATGTTGATTTGATGTGAAGTTAAACACTATATTCGCGACATTGATCATAAAGATTTTGTTAATGTAACAATGAAGTTTAAGAAGAGTCGTTTGGGATTATTAATTTGTGGATTTATTTGGGATTATTGATTTGTGATTTGTGATGTGTTGTGTTCTAGGTTGGTGTTGTGTTGGGAAGAAATTGATTAGTTGGTGTTTGGTGATGAGGTTGAAGATGAAGATGGAGATTTTGGTTTGATTTTTAATTTTTTGTTTGAGATGGATCTGGCAAAGATCACCAGATCAACAGTTTTTTTGTTGTTTTATTATTATTATTATTATTAAATTTAAATAAAAAATATAAAAGAGATATCTCAACCGTTCATCTCCATCTCAAAGATGGACGATGGAGATCCATCTTTCTTTAATTGTGTTTTTTATTTTAGTTTTTTTTTTTTTTTTTTTTTGGTTCATTAATTCATCAAAACAGCTTTCAAGGATAAAATGGTCATTTCCTTCCCATTTAACGGTCAAAGGGGCAAATATTACAATGACTGGATGGAAAAGGTAATAGAAGGGGCATTTTTAACGTTTCTTTAATTTTAGGGGGGGAAAATCGGCCAATAAGCCGAAACCATGTCCTTATCTTAACAATAGGGGGGGTGGTATACTTCTAATTGGAGTTCTCCATTTTGATGTGAAGTTAAACACTATATTCGCGACATTGATCATAAAGATTTTGTTAATGTAACACGAAATCCGTTTAATTTAATGCTAGCGATGTAAATCATTTTTACAAAATTGATATAATAAGATCATTGTGGAAATGCCCATAAATCAAATAAAGATATATTGAAATTTGAATAAAGTTGGGTAGTTGCAATTCTAGAGTAGTCAAAAATGGAGAAAATCATGTGTTTTTGACGAATATCAAAGAGACTACACGTGAGCTATGCCTTCTGGTTCAAATCAATAGTCATCAATTTGATGTCCCCATCAAAGCATGATAGTGGCTATTGAATGTTAATGGTCAAACAAAACATGTGAGAGATACCTTGATAGTTGTGGAGTACATTATGTGCTTTATGAATCACGAATATAGCAGTTGGGCCGGGCACCCGATCATACTCGAGCTGGAATTTTCAGGTACCCAGGCCGATTGTGTACCGGTCCGAGTCCAGGTATACTCGGGTAACCGTTTTTTTTTTATAAAACAAAATATGCCAAATTTATAATAATAAAAAAAATAATAAAAAAAAAAAAAAAAAAAAAAACTAAGTCCTAATTGTTTTTTATACTTCCACTTTCCAGACTAGTAGCTGCCTATGTTGCACGGACACGAACACGGCGACACGACACGGAGACACGGCAAATCTCCAAAAATTAGGACACGGACACGGCAATTAAAATAATATATTTTTATATTTAAATATATATATATATAAACATTGTCACATATTACATATTCCAAAATTCAAATGAAACATAAACATTGCAATAATTCTACATACCCCCGGCACTGCGTCCCCTTTGCGTCCCCTTTGCCTATGTGGCAAAATTTTTTTACACGTGGAACTCTCCTTCTTCGAATTTGTCTTTCTTCAAATCTGTCCCAACTTTGAAACACTAAACCTTTCTCTTCAAAATTGAAATTTCAAGCCCTAGCTTCTTCTTCAAATCTCTCCTCCTTTGAATCTCATCTTCTTCAAATCCGAAACCACTCATTCTTCTCTTCCCAAGTCTGAAACACTGAACATTTCTTTGATTCTCTTCAAAATCCCCATTTCAAGCCCTAGCTTCTTCTTCGAATCTGTCCTTCTTCGAATCTGGGTCTCGTCTTCTTCAAATCCGAAGGTCGTCTTGTTCAAATCCAAAGCTGGTTCGGTCCTGTTACTGGTTCGAATCTTCAATTTGGTCTTCGATTGAAGGTCGTCAATTTCGTCAAGCTGGTTCAATTTCGTCAAGCTGGTCGTCAATTTCGTCTTCAATTGAAGGTCGTCTTCTTCACCTCTGTTAAGGTTCAACTGGTTCGACTATCAATTTGGTCTTCAATTTCGTCAATTTGGTCTTCAATTTGGTTCAACTGGTTCGATTCTTCAACTGGTTCAATTCGGTTATCTTCAAGGTTAGCATTTCTGTTAGCATTCTTGATTATAATTCTGTGCTTATAAGAATTTCTTGCTTATAATTCTGTGCAATAACCAAAATGTTTTGTGTTGCTGTGTTTTGTTTTTCTGCTGGCGATTGCTTTTTGCTTGTTTTGGTTATGTCTGTCTGTATGGCGCAGCGGGCTCTTTGCCTCATTACTTGACTTCTTGTTGCTGCTCTTCTTTATTTCATTCAATAAATTCTTATATTTTGAAAAAAAAAATCTGTGCAAAATAATCCTGTGCAAAAATTCTGTGCAAAATAATCCTGTTCAAAAATTCTGTGCAAAAATTCTTATATTTCTTGTTTTAAGTACAGAATCCTTGTTCAGTATAGCATTTCTGTGCAAAAACATTTATGTTTTCATTCTTGCTTATAATTCTGTGCTTATAAGAATTTCTTGCTTATAATTCTGTGCAACAACATTTTCTCCTTCTCAGCATGGGAAACGGGAAAGAACACCCATCTATGCTAACACCGAGTAGCTCAAATCCCCCATATGCGGAATTTAATAGGGATAGACTAAATCCACAGGAAACGGAGGATTGTAGTTCCGGGACATGTCAGAATGTTGAAATCGATGGTGATATGGATGGTGATGATATGATTGAGGAGCCAAAGAAGGGGATGGAGTTTAATTCCCTTGAAGATTTATTGAGTTATTATAAATCTTATGGTAAGAAATGCGGGTTTGGGGTGATAACAAAAAGGACTGACAGGGGAGAAGATCAGATTGCTAGGTATGTCACCCTTGCTTGTTCTCGTGGTGGGAAGGCTCGTAATAGGACTTTGAGTGTAGCCAAACGTCCGACAGGAAAGACGGAATGTAAGGCAAAGATTAATGCCTTAAGATGTGATGGAAAACTTCGGTTGACAACAGTTCATAATATCCATAACCATGGCCTCAGTCCAAAGAAATCCCGCTTCTTTCGATGTAATAGAGAAGTGAGTGACGCTGTGAAAAGAGTTCTAGATACAAATGATATTGCTGGTGTCCGAATGAACAAGAGTTTTGGATCTCTTGTTGTTGGCGCATGTGGATTTGAGAACCTCCCGTTTTTGGAAAAGGATTGTCGTAATTACATCGACAAGGCAAGACATCTTAGACTTGGCGCAGGTGGTGCTGGTGCACTGCGAGAGTATTTTCTCAGGATGCAGTACAAAAATCCGGGGTTCTTTGCATTGATGGATTTAGATGATGATGGAAGGTTAAAGAATGTCTTTTGGGCAGACCCCCGTAGTAGAGCAGCCTACCAATATTTTGGTGATGTGGTCACATTCGACACCACATACTTGACGAATAGATATGGGATGCCGTTTGCACCATTTGTTGGTGTAAACCACCATGGACAGTCAATTCTCTTGGGAGCAGGATTGATTTCCAATGAGGATACGAAGACCTTTGTTTGGTTATTCCAGACTTGGTTGCAGTGTATGGATGGTATAGCTCCTAAAGCTATTATCACTGACCAAGATAGGGCAATGAAAAATGCAATTGCTATTATTTTCCTAACGACCCGACATAGATTTTGCCTATGGCATATACTTAAGAAAGTCCCTGAAAAGCTGGGTTCCTATGCTTCCTACAAAACTGGGATGAAAAGTGCATTGATGAAATCTGTCTATGACAGCCAAAATGTTGAAGAGTTTGAAACTAGTTGGGATCAATTAATTACCACGTACAATTTGCATGAGAATGCGTGGTTGCAAAGTCTATATGTTGAGCGTGAGCATTGGGTTCCAGCATTCTTGAAAGACTACTTTTGGGCTGGAATGAGTACAACGCAGCGGAGTGAGAGCATGAATGCCTTTTTTGACGGGTATGTTCATGCTAAAACCAATCTGAAAGAGTTTGTCGACCAGTTTGAGAATGCATTGAAAAAAAAAATTGAAAATGAAAATGTTGCAGACTTCCACTCATTTAGTGTCACAACCCCCTGCATATCTAGATCTCCAATTGAGAAGAGGTTTCAAGAGTTGTACACGAATTCTAAATTCAAGGAAGTACAACAGCAAGTT
Organism: Acer campestre; assembly: GCA_954870605.1. Lineage (NCBI taxonomy): Eukaryota > Viridiplantae > Streptophyta > Magnoliopsida > Sapindales > Sapindaceae > Acer > Acer campestre. The sequence goes on along the minus strand of OX940799.1, from coordinate 15,700,382 downwards.
ACTGGCATGATCGATATGAATCCACAGTTACATAACACTGATGGTGCAGTAAAGACATATCTAGTAAATGATGAAGTTCATTTGGCAGAGTTTACTAAGTTGGTTACATATTCTGTGAACTTTAGTGAAGAAGATTCATCTGCAAAGTGTTCTTGTGGATTATTCCAAATGAGGGGGATATTGTGTAGGCACATTTTGGCTGTATTCAGATGTAACGAGATAAAATTTTTACCAGATAGCTATATTTTAGATCGATGGAGGAAGGACATCAAAAGGCGATACACATTGATCCATAGTAGCTATGATGCAGGGGAACAACGGGCAGATTCTAATAGATATTCTGAGATGTTGAATATCTGTTATCAGATGATTACTCTTGCAGCGGGATCGAGAGAGCATACTCAGGATGCCAAAGCGAAGTTATATGGCATGATTGATTTGTATCGTGCCAACCAAGAACCCCCATCGATGACCCAAATAGGTTCTAATGTTGGTTGTACGAGAGGGGACGCAACTACTGTCGGTGGTTCTGAGCAAGTACTTAGTCCAAATGTTGTGCGTGGGAAAGGCAGACCCCCATCTCTGAGGAGAGCATCCAGGATGGAGAAAGATATGCGAAAAGTTAAAGCGAAAGAGAAAAAAACACAAGCAAAGGGGAAACACAAAGAGGTGTGTTTATTTAATATGATTTTATTTTATGCCACTTTGACATGAGATAGTATGACAATTTTGCATTCTTATTTTTTATTTGCTATTTGATTATTAGCGAGATGGAGGAGATGCACCCATCTTGAACACACAGAGATCGTTATTTGGCCACTCAGATATGGATATTGCAAATGCTGGACATGTGCAGGTATATTTGAAGCAAACATGTTTATATTTGAATTCTAATTTTTGATTGGGTTTTTACGAGTATTTCTCACCAGACCGTTCTAGAGAGCGCAGCTTTTAACATTAGTGGAACTCAGATCCAAGGAACAGTAAATCAAAGTCAAGAAAGTGTAAGCTACAATTTTTAGGTAATTCAAGTTGCTACCTAATTGACTATGTCAGGGTATTTTATGCCTTTAGTGTTTTTATATGGATATTTATCAATGTTTGTTATACTGCCAAAATGAGTATATATGCCTAATTGAGTATATATATTTATCAATAAGAAAGTTAAAAACAAAGTCATGGGATCAAAATTTCAAAATTCAAATGGGAAGTCTGAGATCATTAAAGGCAAGGGGGACAGCATAGGAAATGAAGGCTTTGAACTTCTTTCCTTGGCAGAGTTTTCTGAGAGAAGGTGGTTGCTCAAAATAAGGGCATGGAGTGTTGTGTTGGAGCTTATCTCGAAAAAGGGCATGGTTTGTTTGTTTGTGTGCTTGCTGCAGGCTATGTTTGGGTGGTGTAGCTTTCCTGGCTTTTGACTTTGTTGGGTGGTGTAGCTTTTATGCCTTGGCTAGTTTGGCCTCTTTAATAAACTCTTACCGTTCAAAAAATAAATATGGATATTTATCAATGTTTGTTATACTGCCAAAATGAGTATATATGCCTAATTGAGTATGTCAGTGTGTGTGCCAAAATGAGTATTTATCAATGTTTGTTATACTACCTAATTGAGTATGTCAGTGTGTGGTTTTATATGCCTTTAGTGCTTTTATATGGGTATTTTTAGAAAAATGAGTCCATTATTTTTTGTAAATGTAATTCATGATGTGTTGAAATATAACTTATTGCATTTTTCTTTACTTGTAGTATGAGAAAGGAACTCGGGCAAATTCAGATACGATGGAAAAACTAAAGGATGTGATCTTAGTTTCAAATGTAACGCAAGCTACTCAAAATGTAGTGGGGAATATGTTATCAGTCAAAAAGAAATGATACATATGTTCGGCCAAATCAGTGGGGAATATGTAATATATTTTGTAGAACTTGTGGGCTTGTTTTCTTTGTTTTTTGCCACCATAGATTGACTTGGTTGAGTAGCAGTTGCTCAGATGGAAAACAAGTTATTTTGAACTTGTTAGAATTTGAAATGTTTATATATTGAGTAGCAGTTCTGTTTATGTACCTGTGATAAATTAGTAGGTGAATCTGACTTGAATGTTGGTTCTACCATTACCGTAGTTGGTGAAATTTGTAGTTCGATGGTTGCATGTCATTTAATTGTTTAACCTCACAAATGTGTCAAGTTTGTTAAAATCATTTTCATAGAAGTAAAATTTTGTTGTTCAATTAAGTTGATAAATCAGATGCATGGGAACACAAAAGGGTTTCTGCTAGGTTGCCATTGGTTTTGTTTTTATTTTTGGGTTTTATATTCTTATATTTGGTGGTTTAATTTGCTTACATTTCAAGGGAAACTGAGTTTTTTACACCGAGTGCATATTTACATTAATGTAATTATCAAATTTGTGAGATTTTCATATTTAATATAGCTCTTAATTGTGCCAGTGGGATTGAAAGCATAAGTTAGCTTGTGTCGGTGGATATATTCTGGTTGTTTGAATAAGTAAGAAACTGAATATGTCATTGAAGTGAAATTTACATCAATGGCTACCCAAACACAATAAGCTTATTCTCTCAGGCTGATCCTTCACTGGTGCCATAAATTATAAATTTTCATGAGTTCCAGAAGAATTACTTTGGAGGTTATCAAAGTCTGAAAAATGTTCATCAAGTTTTGATTATTTGTTGCTTCCAGTTTTCATGTTCATCAAGTTTGAACAAAATATTGGGGTAGCCAAAAACTTAATATGATCATCCAGACAGCAAGAAGTTGAACTTAATATATTTACATTGGAATGTACAGAGTCCAATACATAGATACTAACACTAGGCAACAATTACTTAAAACACTATCAAGTAACATGCTATTACAAATAAAATTGTAAAATACACCCACAGTAGTGTTCGTCCATGCCTCAACTCAGTTTCTTTTTCCAGAAGCATCATCTCTCTAGTGGATACCACCATCTCTCTCTTCTCGACATCATCCACTCTTTTACGAAGCTCATTCTTTATCATTTCCACATCGTCCAGTATCTTCTGGACCTCTTTCTCTTTATTTAACAGTTCATTGTTAAATTCTTGAAGTTGGAACATGATCTCTTCATTACTATCTGCCCACTTGAAGAATTTACAGTATGGTGATCCCTAATCATTTCAATAATTTATAAAAAATATTAGACATCTAACATATTAATCAGTATAAAATGAAAATGTGAGAGGTACAAATGTAGTTACCCCAATGTTAAATTTTGGACACCCTAAAAAGGGTCGTCCTGGATTTTTTGTTGTACTTGAGTATCTCAATGTCGCTTCGACTTTACAGAAGCAGTGTGGTTGTCTCAAAGTACGTTTTGCAAACGACGAAGAAGACATTGATGATGATGATGACATTCTAACATTGCCTATTATAATTTGTTAGATGCAAAATCCAAAAAACCACATGCATTAAACAGTTTCAAACTCAATCAGATTCAAACTTTTTTTTTTTTTTTTTAACTGCAAATTATTAAGGCCAAAGCCAACAGCAAAAGGAAGGGGCAGACCCCTACAAACAAAACACAGAGCAAACATTGCTAGCAACACCTACAAACACAAACCCCCGCCCCGACTGGAAACCACCCGGCCAAGAAAACATAACACAGAGCAAACAAAGAAAAAGAACAAAAAGGAACAGAACAGGCACAGACAAACAAATAAAGAACGCAGCAACAGAATTTTTGCACAGGATTATTTTGCACAGAATTTTTTGCACAAGATTATTTTGCACAGAATTTTTTTTTTCAAAATATAAGAATTTATTGAATGAAATAAAGAAGAGCAGCAACAAGAAGTCAAGTAATGAGGTAAAGAGCCCGCTGCGCCATACAGACAGACACAACCAAAACAAGCAAAAAGCAATCGCCAGCAGAAAAACAAAACACAGCAACACAAAGCATTTTGGTTATTGCACAAAATTATAAGCAAGAAATTCTTATAAGCACAGAATTATATGCAAGAATGCTAACAGAAATGCTAACCTTGAAGACAACCGAATTGAACCAGTTGAAGAATCGAATCGAAGACCAAATTGAAGAATCGAACCAGTTGAACCAAATTGAAAACCAAATTGACGAAATTGAAGACCAAATTGACAGTCGAACCAGTTGAACCTTAACAGAGGTGAAGAAGACGACCTTCAATCGAAGACCAAATTGACGACCAGCTTGACGAAATTGAACCAGCTTGACGAAATTGACGACCTTCAATCGAAGACCAAATTGAAGATTCGAACCAGTAACAGGACCGAACCAGCTTCGGATTTGAACAAGACGACCTTCAGATTTGAAGAAGACGAGACCCAGATTCGAAGAAGGACAAATTCGAAGAAGAAGCTAGGGCTTGAAATGGGGATTTTGAAGAGAATCAAAGAAATGTTCAGTGTTTCAGACTTGGGAAGAGAAGAAGGAGTGGTTTCAGATTTGAAGAAGATGAGATTCAAAGGAGGAGAGATTCGAAGAAGAAGCTAGGGCTTGAAATTTCAATTTTGAAGAGAAAGGTTTAGTGTTTCAGTGTTTCAGAGTTGGGACAGATTTGAAGAAAGACAGATTCGAAGAAGGAGAGTTCCACGTGTAAAATTTTTTTGCCACATAGGCAAAGGGGACGCAGTGCCAAGGGTACGTAGAATTATTGTAAACATTGTCACATATTCCATATTCAAAACAAACATAAACATTGTCACATATTACATATTCCAAAATCCATATGAAACATAAAAAAAAAAAAAACCTCATAAGACATGTTCTTTAATCCTAGTTCACTTGATTAATATTGTCTCTACTAGTTAGAACTAAATAAAACGCATTCTAATTGTGGTTCATCAAGGGAAAGATCTACAATCTCTAGCATCTCTGCACTTTCCATCTCCATAGAATTAAAACCATCCCCTCTAGCATCCCACAGTTAAGACACACATTCATTGTATGTTGGGGTTCTCCTTGATAAAAGACGAAGATTAATATGCACAAATACCAAATCTTCAGCTCTTTGCGGTGTTATCTTGTTTCTCCTTTTTCTTTTTGATCATTATGTTTTACATTGAAACGTTTCTCTAAAATTAGGATTTTGGCTCTTAATTTCATACAATCGGTTAAAATGATCCTAAACTATTAAAAATAAAATAATTGATTGATAGATGTGACATTTGTTATTTGGTCAACCCATAAAATTAAGAGTAAGTTTTGAGTTTATGTTAAAATGGGGTAATTCATTATGAATAGTTTTGAGTTTATGTCTTAAAATGGTTTAATTCATTATGAACCGTTAACACTTTATATATGTAATTTTTTTTTGAAAAAACATTATTATAGGGTTGAAAGATAGAGATATAGTTTGAATCCATATCATGGATGTGTAAGTATGATAAACATACCACTAATTAATATCATCTCATCATATATGTAATTTTTTTTTAGAGGAATTGTTTTTTGAAAAAGATTAGAGGATAGAGGTAAGTAACTAGTAAGTGTGATCCGTTGCATGTTTTTTGAAAACTAACATATTATGATATTTGTTTCATTGCAAACTTGTCTAATTTGTCCATTTACTTTATTATAGTAATTGATAAAATAGTAATGTTTATTATGTCACAATTTATTGTTGTGAATTTTTTATTATTTTTTTTAAAGGTATTTATTGTTGTGAATTGTGATAGTTCAAAATAGGGAAAAAAAAATGATGAAAAAAGGTTACAGATAAAAAGAATTGGTTAGACTTATAGAACACATGATTGTGTTTGAATGAAATACATTTTGACATCATAAGAATATGATCCGATACAATTTTGATTTGATTAAATTTGTTAGGTTGAAAATTTTCATCCAATTAAAGTACCAAACTAAGATATTTCAATTATTTTTATTTTATAATAAATCCAAAATCGGCATATTCATTCGAAGTAACCTACTGAAAATGCCATCATTAAGCCAATAAATAATTCTAGGAATTTTAAATATTTTGAAGAAGTATTGTTTTCACCATTTACTTTATAGACAATGATTAGATAATTAATAAATAATAAGCCAATAATAAAAATATCAAGGAATTTAAGTGCTTTTAGTAAAACACCTTTTCAGCTTTTACAATTTATTAGATGGAAATCATGGAATTAATAGATTCTAAAAGCCTTTACTTATTTACTAATAAAGCTACTTTATTCTCATTAGTGCTTTGCACCATTTACTTTGTTGGGACTTAATCAATTGACAGCCTATCCAACATTATAAAATTTTCAATTCTCAACAAGGCCAGAAAAGTAGCTACTACTTCCACGTTATATAAACAAAGAAAAAACCAACATTGCTACATCACATCACCTCTTATTATATGTGGTAATGACGGAGAGTTCAAGTCTCATTATGCATATAGATATCTCTAGTTATAGAAGTAAAATATCCAGACTGTACATATACCAATTGATTTTGGTTGGTCTCGACAGACTTAACACTTTGGTGTATGAATTATATATATACCATAATACTTAAAAAAAAACAAAAAAAAACTTCCACTTCCTTAGCCGATTGTTACGAAAATAATTCTAACTCACTCACATGTATAGCATATTGCAACCGAATTTAAAAATCGGTTCCTCATTCTAACCACTTCATTCAAAAGACTATGTTTTTATTTGTATTTTAAAGAGAATAAAATTAGGGTGATTTTAGAAACACAATTATTTAGAATATCCATTATTTTGAAAGTATTAAACTTAGTAAAAATTTAATTAGATTAAACGGTCAGTCTGCAAATGTATTGGTGTAACAACATTATATCTATAAAATTAAATTCTAAATTTGTTATATTAGTTGGGAAGTCTAAAACAATTTAATTGGAGTTCTCCATTTATATGCATGTTGATTTGACTTGAAATTTTGTTTTTGCTTTTGTTTTTTTGTTTTTGTTTTTTTAACAGTTTCTATCTATCTAGATATGACTTGAGAGTCATTTATCCAAATTTCAAACTTATCCATTTACTAACTGAGTTACGCCTCTATAAGCGATTTGACGTGAAGTTAAATACTATATTCGTGACATTGATCATAAAGATTTTGTTAATGTAACACGAAATCTGTTTAATTTAATGCTAGTGATGTAAATCATTTTCACAAAATTGATACAATAAGATTATTGTAGAAATGTCCATAAATCAAATAAAGATATATTGACATTTAATACAGTTGGTTAGTTGCAATTATAGAGTAGCCAAAAATGGTGGCAAAAATGAAGACAATCATGTGTTTTTGAAGTATATCAAGGAGACTGCACATGCACTATGCCTTCTAGTTCAAATCAATAATCATCAATTCGATGTCCCCACTTCCCATCAAAGCATGAGAGTGGTTGTTGATCTGGGGTCTTGGTGGGAATAGGGGTTGTTATTAGAGATGTTAAGGGGTTGGTCGTGGTTGCTCGAACCAACCAGCTGCCAGGAAATTTCAATGCCAAGACTGCTGAGCTGATTGCTTTAAGGGAAGGTTTGTTGTTGACAAAATTTTATAGATTGCGTGTAGATTGGGCTGAGGTTGTTTCTCCCTCGGTGGTTTCTTCTCTTAATGATTCTAGGCCTTTTATAAGGGAATCTAAATACATTGTTAATGATATTAAAGTGTTGATATCAGAAGTTGGCATTATTAAGTGTTTAGCTGTTTCCAGGTCTGAAAATTCCTTTGCATTTAAGCTGGCTGTTTCAGCTTTTTCTTCTTGTTGTGCGTTTCTTAGGTTGGATTTTTCTTCTTTGTTGAGTAGAAATTTTATGTAATATGTTTCGGTTCTTATGTATCAAAAAAAAAAAAAAAATGTTGATGGTCAAACAAAACATATTGATGGTCAAACAAAACATGTGAGATATAAGTTTGTGGTTGTGGACATAATGTGCTTCATGGATCAAGATCACGATGAAGCTTGTTAAAATTGCGTAATAAAAGAAGAAAATAAACGATATCGAGACATTAAATTCCATTAAAGATATCATAATAAAGGAAATATTGAGTCGTGGGTTGAACATCGTCGAGTTACAATCCGTTCACTTAAGTAAAAATTAAATTTAAATTTCTTTAATGAGAAACTGAATAAACGTTCTTACTATTAAGCTTACATTTGACGGTGATATCTTTTAGAGTACATATTACAAATAATTAAAATTAAAAATTACAAGTTTATTTATTTTCTTTAAAAAAAAAAAAAGTACTCCACTAGTTTCTATTCTCAAAAACATGTTCCCGGAAAAAAAGTTTTTCCAGTACTATTTTAAGAAACACTTTCAAGTGCTTTTAAAAAACCAAGATGTTTCTTTATTTCGGTTAGATACCAAAAAATATGCACATTTTTTTTTTATAAAAAAAATATTGATAATTCATACCCTTTGTTGTTGTTGTTCATTCCAATATTCCATCATGTTGCATCTTCTTTTTGGGTCTTTTTGGTGGCCGTACAAAGTGGAAGGAAAAGGTCCACTTAGTAGTTTGTACACATTTAGTGGCCGTAAAAACAAATTGAAATGGGTTAGAGTTGCAATATTTGCACCTCAATGATACTGCATGAGCCCCTCATTTTGTGCGGACACCCCATTAAATTTTTTAAAAAAACTTATATCTTGTAAACACGCTTCACACTTTATCAAATATATCCTTTATTTTAATTTTGAAAAAAATACATATTATAAGTAATTAAAATGAAAAAAAATTAGGAGCACGCCATATTTGGGAGGAGGCAGTGTGATACAAACCCACTAGGTAGAACTCATTCTAAAAAACCAGCTTGTAAGGAGAGGGTGTCCAATCAGTTATATACCTTGACTAATCTCATACTTAGTTAATGTGGAATCCTAACATTCCACCATGCTTTAGTAACTGTCGTCCACGACTGTCCATCTTTCCCAGTTGGGTGACTCCGTGGATCCCACTTTCTCGGGTAGCAGCCCCCCCCAGGTCGCCCCATCCGCGAAGAACCCGTTGATCGGTATAGTGTAGGCTTTGATACCAAATGATACGAACCCACTAGGTAGAACTCATCTTCAAAAACCGGCTTGTAAGGAGAGGGTGCCCAATAAGTTATATACCTTGACTAATCCCATAGTTAGTCAATGCGGAGGAATCCTAACACAATGGCTTTCTAGTTTCTCCTCTCTTTCCATTTTTTCAATCTAGGATGGAGGGCATGAGGCAGCAGCCTCCTTGAGGTTAGTCACTTTATCCTCTCTTTCCATCTTCTTCAATATCGGATGGGGGAGGGCATAAGGCAGCAGTTGCTTTCATCCTTCCTGACTTGGGAAGATTTCGATCTAGCTTTTTTTTTTTAATTACTTTTTTTTTTCTTTTTAAATTTCCTTTTGTCAGTAAAAAAATATATAATATCTTTTATTTAAAATATTAATAATTTAGTTTAAGGATAATGTTGAAATTTTAAAGATTTATAAATTTTTGGTATACATACAACTTTAGAAAGATGCAAATATGTCACTCAATGGGTTATTATTACACATTTAGAGGCCTATGAAACAAATTGAAATGGGCTATTATCATTGTTAGAAATTAAATATTGAGAGTCAACAGGGTAATGCTAGGATGTCTAATTTTTTTATTTTTTTATTTTTTATTTTTTGTCAAAATTCATTGTCAAATGATGTACTGTGTGGGTTATGAGATACACATCACTCCTCTTTAAAAGAAAAAAAGAAAAAAAAATTAAATTACTTCAATTTTTAATGACATAAACAAGAAAAGATTATACCTAAGGGGTGTTTTCTTTTTTTCCTTTTCTAAGTATTATATTAGAGGAGTGCTATATACACTCTCTCAACCCAATCTTCAAATCCACTCTACATTCATGTGATGACATGTGGACATCATTAACTATTTCACATTAAATTTCTAGCATTGGTCTCATTTTTCATTTTATTAACGATGCAAACCAACAACTTATTTCCTTAATTGTTTTTTTTCTTTAACTTTAACACATTGTCATTTAATATCAATTTTTTTATTTTATTTTATTTATTTTTTTTTATCTATAAAATATATACCGGGTATGTGTTTTTTTTTAAGACTCTATAACTTCCTTTCATTCTTGTTTGTACAATCCCAAATTGAATTTCCTTGATTTTTTTTTTTTACCAAATTTTCATTCCCAAACATCGCTGGCTAATTTGATGGTTGTTATATAGAATAAATAAATAGTGATATAAATTTGAGTTAAATAGTTTAAAAATATATTATAAAAAATTCATATAAACTGAAATTTATATTCTAACATATGATGAGAGGAACGTGAACCTTTGGCACCCTTATTGGGTCCGCCCTAATTGTATATGTTTGAGTCAAAATTTTTACATTTCCAGATTTAACTAATAAAAGAAGAAAAAAAATTCTCTCTATATGATTAATAAAAATACAAATGAATCTGGTTAGATTGAAAGGCAAATTAAGTCAAATTTAAACAAATCAATTTTAAATTAAAAGATAAAAAAAATGCAAGTATTTATTTAACAACATATTTTTTTCTTTATTTTTTATTTTTAATTTAGATATAGACATTAAGTTTTACTTATCCATCTTATGAATTTTTTTAATATGTTTTAAAACTATTTAACTATAATTTATTTTACTACTTATTTATTCTATATAACAACCATCAACATAACTAATGATGTTTGATAATGAAAATTTGGTAAAAAGAAATATCTGAGCAATATATATTTGAAAAAAAATTGATATCAAATGACGATATGTTGGAGTTAAAGGAGAAGAGCAATTTAGAAAATTAGTAATTGGTTTGCATCGCAAATAAAATGAAAAAGAAGGTTATTTATAAAAACTACAAATTTAATGTGAAAAAGTTAATGATGTCCACATGTCATCATGTGAGTTGAGAGAGTGTATCTAATGGGTTTTTAGAGACGGGGACTCAAACATACAACCTTGTGGTGTAAGTGTAAAGGGTATACCAATGGACTAATCTCATTTCGTTATATACTTGAGAGGTGTTGACAAGATTAATTAAGCAGAACATTTTTGAGTTGTGATACCAACTCAAATAAGAGGGGTAATTTTTAACACTATTCATGATCATGCAATTAACACGAAATGAATTCAGTGGATTAAGGTTGTGAGTTTTGATAGATTGATTGAATGGGTTAACACGTGCACAACATGATAACAAGATTCGACAAAAATGACAATAACATGAGATTTGAGAGCTTACTGAGTCATCAACTAAAGAAATAAGAATTCATGTTTGCTTAATGTGTTTCATGCTGAGCCAGGCATAGATCAATAAAATCCAATTGAACAACAAAAAGTTGTCAAAAGATAGATTTTACGCACTTATCAAACCTCATATGATTTGGCCATTTCAAGGTTTATCATCTATGATCATGCAAATTTGATATGTCTCATGGCGTAGGAGATTTGGTATGTCTCAAAACGAATCACCACGTAGCAGCTCAAATCCTACCAATGGCGAAAACTTTTAAAAAAATAACTGGTCCCGGATCAATAGATATTGTCAAAAAAACGAACCACCATGATTTGGTGAATTCCATTCATTTGTGTCAGGGCATTAGGGTCTTTCCTTCATATCACTAGGATCCCCAAATGCAGTGATGAATGGTTTTGATCACACTTTAGTGCCAAAAACATGGAATAAATTTCACAAGGATTTTACCGGTACAAATATCCTAGGAAATGACTATAGAACTCTTGAAAATGTAATCATCCTTTCATCAATAACTAAAAATTCGAGCTCAATTTGAGTTTCTTTAAGCTACAATCCTTTTTTCCTAGATAAGGGAATGCAGAGGCTGTTAGAGAAAAATACAGAAGAACGTATAACTTAGACCCAGTACGGTATATTGTCGATTGTTGAAGTCAGCCGCCTTTTTCTACCAAGGATACTAGTGTTCTCAACCAGTTCACATATTGATCTAGCTCCTTTTTATGTAGGTGGAGGAGAAGAAAATTGGTTAGCTTTTCTCCAATTCCTCTTGCCAAAAGATATTCATTGAGTGACTCTTGTAATTGAGGGTCCAATGTGCTGCAATGAAAAAACAGATTATTCATTACACTTGGAAGAGAAATTCTCATGGATCTAGTAACATTTCACTTAGAAACAAAAATGGAGTGTTCGTTATAGTCTGGACGTGATGTCTAAGCTAATTATTTGCGGATTATTTAAGGATCGTGTTTCTTCAGCATGAATACAAGTTCTTTTTCAATTAATGTACAACAAATGTTGAAAGGAAAAGTTTACAGTTTCCTGTAATTACAAGGTCATCATGCAGTTATATGGGCCATGAACCCTCCAACCGATCTGCCATAGCTAACGTATAGGGAAATCTTTCTCATTGTAAGCACGAGAACAAATTCACCATGTACATCTTCCTATATGATGTCATCTTTTACACGTTTAACGTTTTCCATAAACTACATATCACATCTAATGCATTACTTGGATTGAGGGAGTGCAGTGAATCCTATAGGCTTACGGGCAGGCAACTTAAATTCTTCTTTGGGTCATTAAGTCGATAATTAATGATATTTGCAAATGTAACAAACAACAAAACATTACCAGAAGATAGGGCCTCTATAGGCTGTAGGACGAGGACAAGAGGATGATTGGAGATAATACGCATTTTGGATGTAAAATTCAGAACTGACTTGTTTCTCAACCACTGCACAATCAAACTGCAATATTGAACTCAACCCTGGCTTTCTTACACACACTTTCATCAAAACTTCCCTTGGATACACACCCTCTCTGGCAAATGTCTCCTGCCCCAGCAAAGCTGAAACAGCAACTTCCTCACCCGACTCACATTTCTTGCGCAAAATCACATCCTGGGATTGTGGGGCATCATATTCAACCTCAAAACCCTCCAAGGGACCACTCTGATTACCCTGCATTCGAATCAGCACAAGTATAAAGTCAAAGACAATCCACATTTCTTGAATTCATAATTTACAACCATTCTAAATTTCTCACCGTCACGCAGAAACATTCATCATTTTAGCAACAAATATATAAAACAATGAAGCTATTCAACTTCCAACAAAGCAACCAAATCAATCTCTCAGTTATGAGATACAATAAAATATCATAACTACAAAAATGATTCGATACACAGTTATATCCACCTATTACTACTAAGCAAGCGAAATTTAAACCTCAAATCCTACACAAAATTGGAGTCACTCATCAAATATGGCATCTACATAATCATTTTCAATGCAGAAAAATGAAAAAAGAAAAATCCCAAATGTTTTGATAGAGAGAAGAAGAACCTGAAAGCGATTGGAGGAAAGTTCATGATTAATCTCAGAGTGCAAGATCTTGAGCAAGTTGAGATCTTCGATTGCTTTTAGTCCCTTGTTCAATATTGGACTCACTCTTGGCATTTTCACTCTCTCTTTCTCTTCTCTTCTGACTCCTCCCAATTCAACACAATTAACAATTTTCAAGTATTTAATTGGGAAAATCTGGAATATCATATAAGTCGGGTCTTGGAATGGGACCCGAAACCCGGTCCAATACGGGTTTCCCAGTTCCGGCCCAGACCCGGGTATTGAAATTGATAAACATCCAAAATCATTCTTCATTTGTTTGAATTGAAAGAAGCTTAGAAACAAAGCAACACAAATACGGCACCGTTTGAAAGAAACAAATAATAATAGGGCTTAAAATAAAAAGAATTGTAAAACCCTTTTTTCCCTCTCTGTGGTTCTGCAATCTGCAATGGCGAGTGAGCAAGACATGAGTAGCTGGAGCGATCTTCTCCACTCTTCCTCGAAGCTTCTCGAACAAGCCGCTCCTTCTACTCAGTTCCCTCCTCTTCAGGTCCTCATTCTCTCATTTTTCTTTCCGTTTGTTTGTTTCCCTAGAAAATGTTGGCACAATAAAAATGTAGAGTGTTCATAACATTTTCATTCTCGATTTCACATCCTCTTCTCTTAGGTATTTTGAGAAAATGAATATAGAGAAACTATAATCCTCTGTTTGCTTACTGAAATGTAGGAATCAAAGAAAGAAAAACTGAAATCAAGTTAAATTGTGTTCGTTTTTAGCTTTAAATCTTTATTGTACTGTAAATAATCCTGAGAAAAAAAATGAATAAAAATTAATCTGACTTTTGTTATCTTTTATTGTTGAGTTCATTCATTTTTTTTGTGGCAGTTATTTATTGTTTGGTTGATGAGAAAATGTCGAAAATAAGTTGAGGTGAAATTAGTATAGTGCAAATATAGTTCAGTGTAACATATTTCTGTGTATGTTTGGATCCATTTTCATATGGCTTTTTATTGATTTTGGACTCATCATTTGTATCTATTTCAGAGGAACCTAGATCAATTAGAAGCATTATCTAAGAAGCTCAAGGCAAAAACCCTAAGAACTGAGGCTCCTTCTCAATCTATTGCTGCCACAAGGTACTTGTGATTCCCATATCTGTTATCACTTAAGTATACTGATTGGTTACTGACAGGTTGGGGTAAGCCAGTACAAGACTAATGTTGGCACATTGGGAGTTTAAAGAAAGTAGATTTTAGTTTTATTTTTGTTTCCTATGACTTCATGTTTTTCAACTGGATCAGAAATATGTACACTTGAATGATTGATGATTTTATATACATATTCATCTTTATTGCCTTTTGCAGGCTACTTGCACGTGAGGGAATAAATGCGGAACAGCTTGCTCGAGATTTGAAGTCTTTTGAATTGAAGGTAAAGATTTATTTTTCACTCTATTTGATGTATGGTAATTATGCTATACTGGCCATGTACTTACAGTCATTTTTTGGATAGTTATTATTTCCTCACTTATTCTCAAGTGTCTACTCTACATAATAAACTCTACAATATAGAATTGGGTGGTAAGAATGTATATAATTATATAAACAGCAATTCAGTTAAATTTTTATTTAATTTGGTAAATGGACCTGATATGTTGAGTAAGTGCTGCTTTCTTCCTTATGTCAATCATGTTTCACTTGCTCTGATCACTACCTTAACAAAGCCTTGTACTTGATTTGATAATTATTTAGATTGTATCTCTTGCTAGTAAATTTGTTTATCGCTCTGATGTCCATGTTGACTTTTTTATAAGAAACAAGAATAATTTTTTTTATTTTTTATTTACACAAAAGGTGAACAAGCAGTCCACAAACTACTGAAAAGATTTATATGGACAAACCAGAACTCTTTACAAAAGACTATACAAACAAACTGACCACAAACCCAATATTAAACACCAAACAACAGGCCTCCCAAAAAGTACAACAAATATCTCACAGTAGTGTTCTCCCAACTAAACAACAAATATCTCATTGCACCCTCCCAACATAGGCCATTAGGCCCATAATGAAGCTAAATGTTGATCCCGATCCAACTAACTGTCGACATACTCCTTTATCTTCCCTTCGAAAATTCTCTTATTATCTGTTGATTTTGATTTAATATTTTGTTTTTGTTTGGTTGTGTTGCAATTTTAATTTTGTAATTTATCTTTTCCTCATTTGTTACTTTCTCTTGAAGACAACATTTGAGGATGTTTTCCCTGCTGAGGCAACAAGCGTTGAGGAGTACTTACAGCAGGTATTTTCTTTCTATTTCAATTTTTTATGAGGACTATAAGTTTAAGATTATTTATAAGTGTTACACCTATTCTAACGTATTTTAAGTATGTATCATCTTGATCGGTGCAAAGATATTCTGGATTTTTATTTGCTTCAAAACATGTGGTATGCTATACCTGTTCAGTTGGCTACCATTACATAAAATTACATAACATATCAGATTGTGGAATTGTTGGAATTTCATCATGTGAGTTTCTCATTTGAAAAGAACAACTCATTATTCGATTTCACTGTTTGGTGCTAGTTATATATATATATACACACACACACATACACACACTTTCTAACACTCCAGATTTCAATTGTTGGAATTCTTGTGTTACTGCATAAGTTTGTTATTGAGCAAAAACTGCAGTGATAAGCATACTTCTTTTCTTCTTTCAGCTTTTATTATCAGCACTATGTTCATTTCCACCAAGTTTCTAGTTTGTTATGTAACTTATGTTTGATTGTGCCTACAACAACTTCTGTATAAAAAACAAGTTTTCCTGATTTGGTTGCTGAGGCTAAATTCACCACCCTTCTGTTTTTTATTTAAGTATCAATAACATATAGCCACTTTGTAGATACATCTCACACGATTTTTCCTTCAGCTTAAGAGTGATGGATAGATCATATAATATTATCAGTGCTATGTTCATGTCCACTAAGTTCCTAGTTTTTTATGGTTGATTGTGCCTACAAGTTCTACAACTACTTCTGTATATAAAGCAAGTTTTCCTGATTTGGTTTCTGACTTCTAGCTAAATTCACCACCCTTTTGTTTTTTATTTTAAGTATCAATAACATATAGCCACTTTGTAGACACATCACTCATGATTTTTCCTTCAGTTCAAGAGTGATTGATAGATCATATAATATCTCACCTCAGGTTCATGAAATTGCAATGGTGTCAGCCATCCAGGAATCTCAGAAGGATAACCTCAGAAGTTTTAATGATTACATGATGAAAGTATTGGAGGTCAGTGACCTGATTTGTGGGCTGTTGATATTATTTTGTCTCTCTCTCTCTCTTTGTGTTTGTAAATCAGGTGTGGGATCCCGCATGTTTTTTTTTCGTACAGGATCACCGTCTATCACATGTAATAATCATTTTATAATTACAAAACTGATTATCACATGTGATAAACGGTGATCCCGCATGAAAAAACACACGCTGGATCCTGCACCTGAAACGTCCTATATATATGTATATGTGCACATATATGTAACGTTATACAAGCCTAATCCCGCACAAAAAAAATTACAGGATCCCACACCTAAAGTAGTGTGTGTTTGTAAGTATATATATATTTCAATTTTTTTCTTGCGGGGGATTGTACGTTTATAACGTTACATATACATATACATATATATATATATATACATTTTTTATTATCAGTTTGTCCTGACAATAAATATATTAGGACGAAGAATGTGGACCACTGGATTTACATACTTTGACTCAAAGTGTATGCATTTGTCGAAACTTCTCCATAATCTATGGTCCACATTCTTCGTCAGGACAAACTGACAATAGAAAGACTATATATATATTCAGTCACTTTTTGATGCGGGATCCTGCACGATTGGGATCCTGCACTTGATATATACACTGATGCGGGATCCCGCACTTGATATATATATACACATACACATATACATACACATATACATGTGATAATCAGTGAAAAGTGCTACAAAACTAATTATCAAATCAAAATTCATTAAAATTGATGAATTTCATAAAGGTCCTTATTTTGAGTTAAAATAAGTGACCCATTATGACAGAACTGCTAATATATATGTGTGTGTGTGTGTGTGTGTGTGTAAACAAGGGAGACAAACCAACAAACATGTTATCTTATTGGGCAGGGGGAATAAGAGTTGATTTATATTTCTTTATGTGGTAATTTAAATTACTTTTGATGTTTATATGCACCTAATTCTTGGAACAACTAGTAAATTAGGTAATGGCTAATAATTAATTGTTCCATGATTAATTGTCTTGTAGCTTCTTGCCCCTTTCGTTTTCAGAGCAAAATTCATTTGTTTCCTTAAATAAATTATTTATTCAGGGTTGCGTATTTTGTTTAGAGTTCTTGTAAATATTATTTGTAAAAATGAAGAAAAAGGGCTACCCTTTAACCAGTACATAGTATAATTTTTGTTGTCTCCCCGGTATAGTTGACAGTCTTGTAAGGAATTCCTCCTGTTCTGGAGTAGCTTGGGAGTTTATATTTTGTTGTGCTCTTACTTCTTATTGATTATGGAATCTGATGTCTGGCAGGAAGATTGGCAAAAAGAAAAACGTGATTTTCTTCAGAGCTTGAGTCGAATTTCAACATTACCCAAGACTAACACGATTGATACAAGCACTGGAGGTACCCTTCCAGGTCAAATAGTGTCTATGTCTTCTAGTACTCAGGTTTCCTCAGGTCCATCCAGCATGGAGCTTGTACCTTTAGCTAACAAGCCCATCCTTGAGAAAAAAGCAACAGTTTATGCTGAAGTTGTGAAGCATCTGAACAATGCAAGAGAGCGAGGATTACCGTTTAAAGTAAGACTAGTTTTATGTTACTAAATGTACTTAATCTTTTCAAAAACGTAAGTCTGGTTTTTGTTACTAAAAGTACTTAATGCTTCGTTTTGAAAGACATCAAAATTTGAGTGTATTTTAAAAGTTTGTGTATGCTTTTATCTTGATGAGTATCACAATTCAAGCTGGCAATATCTGTGCTTCATTCAAGACAAATGCCAATCTTAAGTTGATATGTTCCCTATCCATTTTCCCTTGTATGATTCCGTGCAAAAATTACATGGCCTTGACGTAGATATACTTATTTTTTTTACTCTATGCTCTTGTTTTTCTCTGTATTTCAATCTGCTAAATATTTTATGTAGCCTGCTACGGCTTTCAAGGGTGCTTATGAAGGTTTGGGCCTTGAAACATCTGGCGGGAAATCAGTTAACATGCAGAAGATATGGCACCTACTTCAGGTTCACCCTATTGATATTATATTCTTATATTGTGTAATGTATGCTATTGTGTTAATTTGTAACTGCATTTGTGTTACTTCCTGCTATAATACAATATAATTATTGTTGATAAATTCAATAACTTGGCAGACGTTGATGGGTGAGGACAAAACTTTGCGACTCAATGTTTCGAGAAAGATGTCGTTAATAATTGGTGCAAGGCGCCACCTAGAATTTGGACATGAGAAGTACATCATGGATACGATACAAAGTCATCCTGCACAAGTAATGGTTCATGTATATCATTATATTGTTTGACAGCTGGTACTCATTTTGTGGAACTGAATTCAGTTGACAATATTTAACTCTTAACATGGCTATCTTTGCTCATATGGAAACTGTTTTTTCCGTCATTTGGGAATCTGCCCTTATGATCTCTTGCTTCTGCTAGTAGCACCTGCTTAATCATCTTCCCCTTTGTTCTACTTATTAAAGCTATATATACTGAATACTTAGTTAAGCATTTACATATTATGCTTGTTATATCCCATTATAGGCTGCACTTGGTGGATCTGTTGGAAATTTGCAAAGAATCCGTGCCTTTCTTCGGGTTTGTCTACATATTGCCATACAACCGCTTTTGCATGTTAATTTTTTACTTCATTAAGCTCTTTTCTTTTAACTTATATCTACTGGTGTTTTTTCCTCTGCAGATTCGTTTAAGGGATTATGGAGTTTTAGATTTTGATGCTGGTGATGCTCGTAGGCAGCCTCCAGTTGATACCACTTGGCAGCAGGTCCTGATCAATTATCACTGGCACATAATTTGTAATTCTTTTTCTTTATTAAAAAAGTATGCTAGGTAGAAATTTATTGTTGAACCTATTTTTAATGTGACATTTTATTTTTAACTACTGTCTATTGCCATGTGCCACACATAAATTTCAATTTATGTAAGTTTTTGAAGTGTCTATCCATTTATCATGACTTCAAAACAGTAGTTGTGGCTGTTAAGCATGTCTTCTTTTTTTAAATACAAATTCAGTAAGGAAGGTTTACTGATGCTATTTGGACAGATAATGTTTATAAATCTTCTGGGTTTGAATTATATTTTTGAAGTATGTTTATCCACAAACTCTTTAATTCTATCTAAATTGTATTGAGTGAAGCATATTTATTTCCTAAATTGTAGTTATAAAATCTCGTTGAAACTTTTGACCTATAGTCCTTAATGGCTGTCTTGCTCCACCAAAAGGGATTAATTGAGTCATATGGAGCATGCTTCTATGTGATTAAAATTTGCTGGTAGCCTTACTTGGTTTTTTGTGTTGTTGAGAGGTGTTGTTCTTCCCTCTTTTTGGGATCCTCTTATTCACTAATATATTGAGGTGAGTATTAGAGATTAATAAATTTAATATATTTTTGAGGTCTTGCCTAGCGTGTCAAGTTGTAGGAGAACTTCTTGAAAGATTTAAGTGGATATAGAATGGAAACTAATGCCTCCTTGATATCCTTTCCTTTATTGTTTCTCACTTTCTCTTAAAATCAATAATAGATTTGGTTGACTGGTAAAAAATTAAATCACTTTTGTAGATTTTATTATAAGAATAATATTTTTTCTTTTATAGCTGTGCTTCCATACTGAGGGACTTTTATTTGTAACAGATTTATTTTTGCTTGAGAACTGGCTATTATGATGAAGCAAGGAACGTTGCCTTATCATCTCGTGCTTCACACCAGTTTGCTCCTCTGGTATTGATTGTTCACTGCTCTATACTTAATACATAATATTCAGGCCTAGTCATTACTTTCTTTTTGACAGCTTACAGAGTGGATCAACAATGGAGGTATGGTGTCTACAGAGGTTGCAGCTACTGCTTCTGAAGAATGTGAAAAGATGTTAAGATTGGGTGATCGGGTGGGTCGAGCTGCATATGACAAGAAAAAGTTGTTACTCTATGCTATCATATCTGGTTCTCGCAGGCAAATTGACCGCTTGCTTAGAGATCTACCAACACTTTTCAATACTATAGAGGATTTCTTGTGGTTCAAATTGTCAGCCCTACGAGATGTACCCAGTGGAGCTTCATCTGTTGTCCTGAGCGAGGGTTCAGCACTGTACAGTTTGGATGATTTGCAGGTTTACCTGAATAAATTTGATCCATCATATTATACAAAGAATGGGAAGGACCCTCTGGTATACCCGTATATTTTGCTTTTAAGCATTCAGTTGCTACCTGCTGTCCTTTACTTGTCTAAGGAGGCGGGAGATGAGGGATATAACATTGATGCTGCACACATATCAGTTGTCCTAGCAGATCATGGGGTACTTTCTGAAGTTGGTGCTGGACAGAAGCTGGGGCTAATGGATGCTTATGCTGAGGCATCTAGCATAATTAGGCAATATGGGTCTGCATATTTACGTCTTGGTAACCTCCAAATGGCATTAGAATATTATGCACAGGCTGCTGCTGCAGTAGGTGGTGGACAGTTGTCGTGGACTGGTAGAGGAAACATGGATCAGCAAAGGCAGAAAAGCTTAATGCTGATGCAACTTCTTACTGAACTATTGTTACGAGATGGTGGAATTTATCTTTTACTTGGTTCGAGAGGAGCTGGAGAGGAAGGTGAACTGAGGCGATTTTTGCCTGATCTTAAAGCAAGACAACAGTTTCTACTTGAAGCTGCTCACCAGTGTCAGGGTACTGGGCTGTATGACAAAGTAATATTTCTGTCCCTTTCTTCAGTGTCTTTACTTTTGAATTCAATGTGGAAAAAGTATGCCTTGAATATCAATGAACCACTAAAAATTCATATAGATTAATTATTGAAGACGTTGTCCTCGATATTTGTAGCCTGTAATTCTTGCTCTCACATTTTTTACTTTTCCTTTCAGTTTTTATTTGTTCTTTAGGCTTTTAATAATTGTTTCAAGTATCTTGTTTAACTTTGGCATATGTTATTTTTTCCTTCATATATATATATATATATTTGAATGAATTTTTTCCTTCATATTTTGCTTTTGCTTCTTTATTGTATGTATTCTTTGATTAGTTTTTTGTCTGACATGTTTTTGCCTTTGTCCATATTTCATCACTAAAACTCAAGTCTATAGAGATTCAGAAAAGAGTTGGGGCATTTTCGATGGCGTTGGATACAATTAATAAGTGTCTATCTGAAGCAATTTGTGCCCTGTCACGCGGTAGATTAGATGGTGAGAGTCGGACTGCCAGCCTCATTCATACTGGGAATGAGATTTTGGAGATGGACAAATATTCTCCTGAAGTCAGGTTATATACTTTGCACACGTCTTATTAGTTTTTGCTAATATTGTGCTTCTGTTGTTGTTGCTTGCATTGGAAACTTGTCAATTAAGGTAACTGATGTAGGACAGGACATAAAATTGAGAAGAGGAGAGAAATAAAAGTAGAAAAGGGTAATTTAGAATAGATGGAGGTAACTTAGATTAGTAATTCTTAAACCAAAAAAAAAAAAAAAATTAATAAATATCTTGTAATCTTAAAATGAAATGAAATTTTCAAATAAATCCTAAACCTAATAAAATAATATAAAATCCCATAAATATAGGGTAATTCAGAATAGATGGAGGTAACTTAGATTAGTAATTCTTAAACCAAAAAAAAAAAAAAAAAAAAAAATTAATAAAAATCTTGTATTCTTAAAATGAAATGAAATTTTCAAATAAATGCTAAACCTAATAAAATAATATAAAATCCCATAAATATAGGGTAATTCAGAATAGATGGAGGTAACTTAGATTAGTAATTCTTAAACCAAAAAAATAAAATAAATTAATAAAAATCTTGTAATCTTAAAATGAAATGAAATTTTCAAATAAATCCTAAACCTAATAAAATAATATAAAATCCCATAAATATATTATATTATTATATTTCTTGGTCTGCATTATCCCTTCTGAAGCTTTAAAGCATCAGCCTATAGCTTATTGGTGGACTTTGATATCTTATTTTCGTAAGTTGAGAATAAATGCAACTAATCTAAAAGAAAGGCCATTATGATTTGAAAGCCTCAAACAATATCTGTGTTAGGTGACTTGCTCATTTTTATTTGTGATCCTTTTGTAGTTAGCTATTTATATCAGTATCTGTAAATTGCAAGATAAAGTAGTTATTCTTGTATGCAATTCTAATTTCTTACCAGTTACAAGTACATTGTTTTTTACCAACCTTTTTCTTAGATGCTATGCTTTGAAATCTTACATTACTTTCGTAAAAAAAATTGAATTTTTTATTGGTTAATTATGGTTAACTACTCACTCCTTGATTCAATTACATTAGTTTTGCAAATTATTCCAGTCTGAGATTTTCCTTGGAATCTCTAATCCTGAATTATTAGAATGTTATAATTATTAGAAAGGTCTACAAATTTGTGAATTAGGAATGAATTTGTTAAATAAGATTTGAGATTCATATTTTGTGAATCTTAAACTGCATGATTGTAAAAAATTTTGAATGTCATTTTCACTTGTTTTAACAATTTTTCGACTTAAACGGTGCAGTCACCAAGAAAGTGTACTGGAGCAACAAACTGTACTGAGACAGCTTGAGGCAATATTGTCTATCCATAAATTGACGAGGTTAGGGCATTATTTAGACGCATTGAGGGAGGTCGCCAAACTTCCATTTCTTCCATTAGATCCACGAGTACCAGATGTTACGGCTCCTGTGTTTCAGAATTTATCTCCTCATGTCCAAGCTTGTGTGCCAGACCTTCTGAAGGTTGCTCTAACCTGTCTGGACAATGTTGCAGATACCGATGGGTCTCTTCGTGCCATGAGAGCAAAGGTACACAATCGATACTAAATATGGATCTACTTGACATTTTAGTAGTCAGTTATGGGTGCTTCTAAAAAAAATGTAGTTATTCTACAATATTGAAGGATGCATTTTCTTTTTTACACCACCAATAATAGCAGATCTTGAACTGATATCTGGAAATGGTTATAATGGTAGAAAGTTGAGTTGAGTTTTCTGTGTAAGCTCTACTTGTTTCATAATATCAATTCTGTCCTTTGCAGATTGCAAACTTTCTGGCAAACAATATGAATCAAAATTGGCCTCGTGATTTGTATGAAAAGGTTGCCCGGAGCTTGTGAACCAGATTTGTCAGGTTGAGATTTTCATAGCTGGCCAAGCTACTAGAACAAGATGTATAGGGCTGGAATCATCCACATGTAGACCTTTTTTGTAAGATGTCTATGAGAAAAATTAGTCTCATCGCGATTGACCAATTTGCTGTAGAGATATTACTGGCAGAGTGAAAAACTGTTGTTGGAATCAATTTTTTTTCCCAAATTTGTCTGGCAAATTGATAAGCTCATTTTAATATCTACAATTGTTTCCATTTTTGGGTAGTGATTAGTGAATACTTATGTAACTTTGTGAGTCCATAAGTAAAAAAAAAAAATAGGACTAGTAGTTGACACATACACATTTAAGTGAATATGTTGAGTGAAAATATCTGAGAATAATAGCATGCAGGTTAAGAGATTGTTTGATAGTAATACATGATTATTAAAAATATATAAGATTAGCTTTTAGAGTTTCATCTCAAATGTACACATTAGCGTGTTCGAACTTGAACGTTGCTAGGTTGAGTGCTATTTATCACCAAGCCATGTTGTTTGGGACAAGTTTGACACTGATTATAGTCTACAAAAATACATTCATCCCGACTATTCCAGTAAGGGTGCTGATATTGCCAACCAAAAAAATTGTTCATGCACTCACTTCTTATAAAAATCTTATGTCAGTGAAGTTACCATTAATTATAGTACCTTTTTTAGGATTAAGTACACTAATATTCTCTGAAGTTCGAGTTAATTGCAGTGGGAGAGCAAGTTTGCATTAATATACATAAGAGCATCTCCAACGGTCTCCATTGGAGAATCCTTTATTTAAGAGTATATGTTATTGCAAGGGACCATTAAAGAAGTATGTGCTTTAACAATACTCCTTTAAATGGCCCATTGAATAATTTTTTATTATTATTTAAATGTTAAATATTGTGTTTAATAAATATTAGATATTGTTTGTCAATTATGATAGGTGAAACCCACTTTAAAATAATCTTAAATAAGTAGAGCTCACTTTAAGGGAGTCTGAAAACACTTGTTAATTAAAGAAGTGAACTCCATTAGAACACAATTAAGGGAGCCATTTTGGGACATGTTGAAGCTGTAAAAATACACATATTCCCTTAATTAAGTTAAGAGATGTCTTCAAGGGAGGTTGTTAGAGATGTTTTAAACGTCCATTGCTTTTTAACTTAGATCCCTTAATAACTAAAGGTGGAAGGGTATTTTTGACCTTTCTAATGAAATATAAATTGAAAAAGAATTATATATATTTATATATATAGTTTTTCTATTACAGTTCGTCCTGATATAAAATATATTAGGATGAAGAATGTGAACTATAAATTATGGAAAAGTTTTGATAAGTGCATATACTTTGAGTCAAAGTATGTAAATCTAATGATCCACATTCTTCATCCTGATATATTTTATATCAGAACGAATTGACAATAGAAAAATTGTATATATATATAAAGTCAGTATCATAGTTTTTATTTTTATTTTTAAATTTCCATAAATTTCAAAAACGCTTAACCAAATCTTTTAATTTTAATTTTAATTTTAAAATATTATTTTATTTGATGTAATTTCATTTCAAAATTTGATAAATGTTTGGGCATCTCGACATAGTTTTTATGTTTGTTTTCAATAACGGTATGGGAGGTTTATTTATATTTATACAAACTTCCCCTCCTACTGCACTTATCTCAAAATTTAGGGGTAAGTGTATTTAACCTTATTTTAATAGACCCCATAAATTATAGGTATTTCAACAAAACACCCAATTTGATTTGAAGAGATGAATTGCAAATATGCCCGTAGAAATATATTTTTTTTTGAAAAATTGTCCTTAAAAGACTAGAATACCCTCAATTTTACAATTGTCTTTCAATTGGTGAAATCCCCAAATCTCATGCCCTAGCCAACCCGAAGCCTCATCGTCGCCGTCGCGCAGAGTCGTCGCCGCTTACCGCTTTGCCTCCGTTGCGCGTTGCACGGCAAACATTCTCGAGGCAACCCATCCGCTTCGCACGTCATCCCCGCCGTCAGGTCGTGTGCTGCCGGCTGCTGTTCCATCGCATCACCGAAACCGGTTGCAGCGCCGCACGCCTACACCGCCGAATCGTCAGCACTTCCCAAGAACATTTCAAATTTGTTGAAAAAGGTTAGTTTATTGAAATTCTACAATTTAAAATAGACATGTGAAACGAGAGTTTCTTAAATCCATGAAGAATTTGATGCAGAAAATTTTTAACTTTTATATGATTTCAAATTTAGAAATTTATTCTAAGGATCAAATATAGTCAAAATATTAGAAATTCTTTTACACAGGCTACTTATTGCTGAAATTCTGGAAATTGTTGAAATTGAAATTGCCCTTGTTAACTTATTGAAATTGTATAGGCTACTTTTGCGCCTTAGTTTAAGGCTGAGACATGAAAATGTGGTTTTTGCTCCATGGTTTCTGGGAATTCATGTTCACTGTTGCTGCATATATTCCAAAGTATTCTCATTGATTTTTCATCTGCCTATTTTGTTCTATCTGCTGAGCTTTTCTATGAAAACTAGGTATTTATTTTTGTTCCTCATTCATTTTGGCTCCGTACCAACTGTTTGTGAAAATGCCTCTATGTCTTTTCTTATTAATAAAATTTTTTGTGTTTTTTTTGCCTCCAGGTGAAATATAATGGACTGCCAAAGTTGTTCAGGAGAGTTCAGCGATGATGAGGTCTATTTGCTGGACCAAAACGACGAGGAGGATTCCTACACTTCGGGTTCTATTTCCAAGTTACAGATTAGGTACAATAATAAACTTATTTTTAGTGAAGATAAAGTTAATGCTGTCTGATTTCTTGTATGGTATTGCCTTTAGGAAAGACGTTTCAAAGGCTCATTGGATAGATGAAATTGGAATGGCTGAAGTTATAGAAAAGAAGGGTAAAATGTGGACAACCACAGGAATTATTAGGAACGGGAAGACCTATTGCTATGTTGAAGAGATTTTGTAGGTCAAACTCCCTCTGATTTTTTGGTTTAGAAGCTGTTTTGTTGCATGTTATTTACATTTAACTCTTTATGATGAAAAGTGTGACATTGCCAATTGACTAACAGTTTAATTAAGATTATTTGTGCAATTTAAAAATTATTGTGATGATGCCTTATGGATTTCATTTACTTTGTTGCGATGTTGAGATTGGGCTGTAAATTGTTATCATTTTTCTTGTAGGTTTTTGGTTGAAATAGGGGCATTGCTTCTTTTGGTCGATGATGATACAAGTCTTTCGATAAAAGATATATATGAGAAGGTTGGAAAAGAAAAGAATGGGTGTTGTTGGCAGTCCTTTGAGGTTTATAGGCACTTGAAATCTCTTGGTTACATAATCGGGCGACATGGTGTCCCTTGGACTATGAAAGGTGATTTTGTCTCGCTTCAGGGCTCTCCACAAAGAAATGGAGTCGTGGACATCGAATTGAGAGAAGAGAGTTCAGTTATTGATTTGTTCAATAATTTGCAGATTCATGAAGTGAGGCTAGTTTTTGTTGTTTATCTTCCAAATAGTAAGTTCAAAAAGTCTTCTCCTGGTGATCCAAGCTTTGTGCTATGCTCAACAGGGTAAGCATATTCCGTAATTCCTAAGAGCTTGATTAACTTTTTCATAAGAAGTGAATGAATAAAAACCATAGATTTCAAATTACAAAAATTGTATTCTTTATTTTTTTATAAGTTTGTTATAGAACTAAGTGCATCTTTTCCAAAGTAAATTATAGGCAACAACTCTTTGTGCTAGCCTACTAGGTTATCAACTTCTAAGGAACTTTAATTAAGTATTCTTGTAGCATTAAGATTGTTTGATTGGAATCTGTTTTCATTTTTCATTTTATTTTTGTTCCCAAATAGTTGCATATATTACACTGCATATTATACTTTGACTTCATCTCAAGATTATTTTAGGAGGCACATAAAGCTAAGGCTTTATTGGTTTTAATGGAGATTGTTCCATAGCACATTAGATTTTTGGATTCTTGGATTTGCTCAAACAATGACTGTGTCCTTTAAAGGGTGTTTACTTGCCTTATTTGTTATTATTATTTTTAAAAATTGGTGTTAATGTAATTTTATCATTTTAACTGGCACCTTTAAATTAAAAGATGAGCTCGTACAATTTTAGGGTCTTTATTCGGGAAGTCTTGAACATCTTGTGCATCAAGCAAAACAATGGGAATAATTTTTGAATCATTGTTTGTTAACTGTAAGTCTGTAATCGAGCCTTGGTGTATTTATATAACTTATAACTTGTTCTTATTAATTGCTTTTAGATAAATTTCTCCATTTCATCGATCATCTGGTTTCTTGATCAAATTATTTTCAATTTTTTAGAGCTTGCATTCTCTTGTAGGGTTTATCCACCTTCCAAAGCCGAAATTGAAGTCCTTGAGAGACAATGTGGCAGCATTCCAATGAAGTTCTGTCATGTTGAGCATGGCCGTGTCAGTTTCTTTTTCTTTAATAAGGTGGAGCTTCCTGTTCTACCCTAACCTTTCTGCTCATGGAGTGTTAAGACTGTTGCACTATACAAGCTGAATTGCAGGAGACTTGTAACAGAGCAGAAGCATCCGAGGATGGTACATATCATCCCTTTAAATTTATACACATTGATGGCACTGCATGGGCCTCAACTGATATCTGCCCATAGCTTACACTGCATCTCTATTTTGATTACTTATAAATGAGAGTAAAATTTCTTCTCTTCATTTCCTTGGACCTATGTTTGGTTATATAAAAATTTAAACAGCACATAGGATTGAGATTTAGTGAATTTTCAACCACTTAGGAGAGATTTAGCAGACTTCTTACGAAAATCCATCATATATCTCTTGTACTACTACCATTTGATTTTGATTTTAGATGTATTGATTTTAATTAGTATTATATGTGAAAACAAAATAGATGCTGATGTTGGGAACACAGATTTTGAAAACATTACTCTTCTCTATTTTACATATGAACCCAACCATGCTAACTTAATTTATTAATTATATAGTTAGAACATCCATATATTCATGTCATTATTCTCATTGTTGAAATCCTGAAGCTATCTTGTAATATGAGCAATAAAAGATTCTAATTCTATGCAAGAAACCCCATCTTTACCAAGAGACTGCTGGAAAGATTCTCTCAATGCATTGGCCCTTTTCCTCATTTGATCCCTTTCCTCGGATGCAATCAACCTCTTCATAGCTTCTTTAATATGTGATGATTCAACAATTTCCTCTGTGTGTCCATTTCTTGACTATAACACCAACCCTAAGCACCTCTGATATCAGCACAGCATTCTTTGGTTGGTCTGAGTGCATAGGCCAAGCTGCAATTGGTACTCCCATGCTCAGGCTCTCCAAGCATGAATTCCATCCACAATGACCCATGAACCCTCCAGTTGATGGGTGGCCTAAGTGTCCAATCTCTTACAATCATCCCCATACCTTCCGTTCTCTTCTTGAATCCTTTTGGAAGTTCAGCTGATCTCCTGCATTCTTCTGTGAAAATGTCCGCGTTATCTGCATATCTCATTACCCAGATGAACTTTGTATTGCTTTGTTCAAGACTAATTGCAATTTCATTAATCTGTTCATCTGTCATGGAAGTTGTGGTTCTAAAACAGATAAATTATAAATTTTGGTGCTTGTTTATCTAGCCAGCTCAAGCACTTGTCTCAGCTGTTTGAGTTCCCATGCTTGCTGCAGATTGTTACTAGGTTGATTGACCCAACTGCCCGGTATTTCTTGTTTCTAGGAATATTTTCTAGAAGATCAATGTATTATCTTCCATTGATCTATTTGTGTTGATTAGATCACCAGCTCTAAACTTCAAGAATTATCCTTGATTAAACACGAAATTCAGGACTTCAAAAGGCACGCAACCTTAAAGAGAAGGAAGTTCATTTGGTACCACCTCAGCTTCTATTTGAAAAGGTTTCCCTAGAGTTCCCTATAGGTCGAAGAATGTAAAGAAGGCAGAGACTGTATTGAAAGCATAGGTATCTGTATTAGGTATGGAAATAGAATCCTGGACAACAGATGCCATCAAAGCGTCATGGATGATGGCAATTCTTTTGGCTGTGGGGGAGAGGAGCCGGTGTAATAACGCAATGAAGTGCTGGTGAAGGTGGGGAGAATCTTCAAGCATCGGATGAATATGTGCAGGGAATTTGGTGGATGAGTGAGGATTAGGTGAAGGGGAGATGAAAGGAGGAAGTGGCAAGCCGTGGAAATGGATTCCTTCCAAGTTCAGAGGATCAATGTCATCAGCATGGAGTTTAACCTGGCGATTATGGAGGGCAGGGCTGGTGTTACGAACTGGAATATTGTGGGATGAAATCAAGCAGGACAATCTGAGAAGCTGGCTTATCTGGCTTTGTGCTGGAAAGGGCACCATCATCACTATAACTGGACTCTGTTTGTGGTAGCTATCCATCGATTAAATTTTAAAAGGACTCTCTGCTTCTCAACTAACTTGAAAACAAGTATTGTTGTTAAATACACCATTTTCAACCCAGTAGAGTTCCATGGTCTAGCCACGTTGCCAGATTCATTGTGTCAACAAGCTTGGCTTTGCAAGAAAAACTGACTAGTATTATTTTTGAAATCATACTTGTCCTCCAAGTTTTTGACTTGAATCCATATTCTAATTAAAGAGTATTTTAAACCTGTATTTATACATAATATTATAATATAAGAACATTGGATATCTAAATTAAATAATTTCTTGTTTCTTGACGTATATAAAATTAATAAAATAAGGATTAATTTAATGATTTATTTTTGTGTCATTTTGCTATTTATATAGGTCATAATAAAAAGAAGAAACATATTCCATTATTTCAATAAAAAAAATGATGGTTAGTCATCAAGTAAGTTAAATGCTCCATTTGCGTCATCAAACAATACCAATGCCCCCGCCCCCCCCCCCCCCCCCCCCCCCCTTTTTTTTTTTTTTTTTTTTTTTTTAACGTATTTATTTAGAATATACAATTATACGGCAATCCTTGTTATGTCTTCTTGACTAGGTGCAGAGATAGACCTTGGGTTGAGCAAGCCCACCCTAGCTATTTGGAAAAAAGTTGACAAGTTAAAGAAAAAATTAATAATTAATATCAATAGAAAACGTGTATTGTGTAGGACTAGGATTGTAGGCAACATGTATTTACATTTGATTCGGTGAATTGGCTAGGGGTCTGAACAATATATGTGTGATTTGGATATCTATTTTCACAATATCGGGGAGAAAACTTCCCCACACATTTGGTAAAATGCTCATGATGGGATTTGAATTCCTCGCCACTAACGTGAAAGGGAAGGAGCACTGCCATATGTGCATAGTGGGGACGTGCTTTAGTAAAGTATATATTAGTTAGGTTGGTTTTGAAGTCTCGAAAGAAACTACTAAAATAGGGGAACTCCGTTTCATTCCAAAACTGACATTTCATTACTTAGATGATCATAACCTTTTTTTATTTTTTATTTTTTATTTTTTGCAGACATTGCATTCATGTTTTGTAAATTAAGTTTGAAAGTAAAGATTTATAGCTTTCCAATGGTATATTACACAATAAGGTTTGATGTCGTTTGACCCATTTTTGAAGTGCTTGAAGACAGCACGTTGCTATCACGTGTAGCTAGCACGACCGTGGGTGCGCCAGTGTGCCCCCTCGGCCTTGGCGTGCTAGCCTTGGCCTTAGCGCAACAGCTGTTGCAAGCATGGCCCTTTGCATAGCCGAGGTTGCGAGCTTCGCATTTTAAGGCTGATTGAGGTGATTCCAAAGCCAATCACTTCA
Organism: Acer campestre; assembly: GCA_954870605.1. Lineage (NCBI taxonomy): Eukaryota > Viridiplantae > Streptophyta > Magnoliopsida > Sapindales > Sapindaceae > Acer > Acer campestre. The sequence goes on along the minus strand of OX940799.1, from coordinate 15,668,814 downwards.
TAAAATCGACAATCGTGAAACTGGTGGAAGATGGAGTGATTTGTGTTTGTGTTTGTGTTTGTGTTTAAGAAGTATTGTGGTTACTTGGCTCGAGTTGTGTATTAAAGTATTTGGAAGTTGAAGGGTTGCAAGCCAAGTGTTTGATAAAAAGTTTGTGCGATAAGCGTTTGGCAAAAAGGGGTGGTATTCGGCACTAAACCTATTCATCCTCCCCTAGGTTCTGTTAGTGACTATAACCTTGTTTATGTTTCAATGTTCCTTGGTAATACCTGTGCTTTACCATAGCCTCCCTCAATAATGCATTAAAAACTATTCAAAATGATTTCTTAATTTGGTTTTGATCATAAAATTTTTGACTGCAGCTTTCTTCCATCTCCAACCATTTTTATCCCCTGGAAAGAAATTATTTCAATTTCAGAGGGCATGTCAGAAAAGGGTTATTTCCCACAATATTATTTATAATGGAAACCAACGGTATTTTCCTGTTGGAACCGTGCATTTTCGAGGGCATAAGATAAAGCTTAATAAAATTAAATCATTTTTCATAAAATAAAGACGAATTATCCTTATGACAAAGAGAGATGTTGAGAAACTTTTCATAAGGATTTTTTTTTTTTTTTTCATCTGTGCTATATATAAAAAAAAAAAATTCTTTACGTAAATGAATTTATATTGAAATTTTAATTATTTTCATATAATATGCTAAAACAAAAGGCAAACAAAATTAAAGTAAAATGGTTTAAAATAATCGATTGAAACTAAAAATTAATTTTTTTATTTTAAAAAACAAACATTGCTGGCTTAACAAAAATAGCTTTTGAATTACAGTTCAATTACACATCATGATACAGTTGTATCTTCATTTCTCGCATATGAAAAAGATCATTATGGACAGAAAACAAGTATTTTTGTTTTTATTAGTTATCTAGAGACGAACCAATGACATATTCTAAGTTAAAAAATTAGTTTAAAACAAATTAAGAAAAACAAAAATATATTGCTATTATGATGTTCATCCAAACAATTCATTGTTAAAAATATATATTCCTATTATTGTGTTCATCTAGACAATTCTAATATTTCAAACAGATTTCATCTAAAGAATCTGGTACCTATATATTTATATACATGTATCACTTGTAATCAACAAAGCCAAATCAAATTAGAGTTCCAATTATTCCGACCTTAAGTGTAACATTTTCACTAGCATGATGAGTGCTTACAGACTTGTCCTTGTATTGATTTCTTTTGTTATGCTTCAAACAATATGTGAAGCAGGTTTTTTTCGGTGCGGAACATACAATCAATATCACCAATTACGTTTACGTAGGCCGTTCGGAGTTAGATATCACCGTTCATTGTAAATCAGGTGATGATGATCTCGGTCAACACGTACTTCCCTATGAAGGTTCATACACATTTCGATTTGGACCAAAGCCAAGCTCCTTATTCTACTGCAGTTTTACGTGGCAAAATCAGTTCAAAAGGTATGATATTTACGTAGATAAGAGGGATCATAAACAATGTCGTGTTTGTAAGTGGATTATAAAAGAAGAGGCTCCGTGTTTTTGGAACTATGAATATTAGACTTTTTATTGCAAGCAATGGGCATAAATAATTGTGGAAATGAATTACTATTTAGTATGCATTTTTATTATTGATGTAATAAACTTCTTAGAATGTAGTTGAGACATGTAATGAATTTTATTATTGATGTAATGGATTTTTTTTTCCCTCTTGGTTATAAACATATAAAAATAAATACTTTTACATTTATACCCTTTCAACTATTAATTTTATATGTTTATATATATTTTTCGAAAGATTGTATGTTTATATTTTAGTATATAAAAAACAACTAATAAGAAACAATTTAATAGATTGTAAAACAAAATTATTTAGTTATCTATAAGACTTCAAATTTTAAATTAGTGACGGATAATTTAAACTAAAATACTAGATGAATTTATAAATATTTCAAACTAATATCTGTTTATAATAAATCATCATGAACCTTTTATAAGGATTTTACTTAGGATGTCATTTGGTCAAATGAGAATATGGGGGAAGGTCCCCACGTCCTGGCATTCCTTTGGGGAAAACATGGGTGAGGTAATTTGGAAGGAGGTATCGTTGCCCCCACCCATTTCCCTTATTGTCCACGTTTCCCCAGTACTACAACCCCTTTTGATCCTGTTTGACTGTGTTCCTCTGTTACCCTCATTTGATCTCGTTTGACTTGAAATTTTAAAATCATTTGGTAAATAATTTTTTTTTTTTTTTTTGTTTATTTTGTTTTTCTCCTTTTACAAATGTAATAAAATTTAATCATGCACCAAAAACTTACGTTAATTTAAAGTAATTAAACAATTTAATGAGTTAAAAAAATAAGACATTTTGGGTGTGCGGAACATTACAAGAGACCCCTTACTCGTTTGTGTTCGGGACTGAATCAGTTTTACCCATCGAGCACAAACTCATATCTTTCCGGGTCCAAAATTATGAACCGGAAGACAATGAGGCTAAGCTAAGAGCCAGTCTGGATCTACTTGAGGAAAAACAAAGTAGGGTCATTGAAAAAGTGGTTGTGTATTAGAGTAAGATAGCCCGACATTTCAATAAAAGGGTGAGGATCCGGAATTTCAAAGACGGAGACTTGGTTCTTAGGAAAGTAACTAAGAACACACGAATGAGGTCTGACGGGGTGCTAGCTCCTAATTGGGAAGGCCCTTACTTGATTAAAGCACTACTCCGGGGTGGCGCTTACAAACTGGAAGACATAGAGGGATACCCAATGGATCATACATGGAACGCCGATCACCTCAGGAAATTCTACCCTTAGAAATTTAATTTGCATCGGGTGGTAAACACACCCCGATTTCATATTATATTGCTTGGGGAAAATCAATAAAATCAGTTTCTTCTCCTATGTGATTCTCCTAGGTCCATTGTGTGATATCTCCTACTTGATTCTCCTAACGTAATGTCCGGTCTACAGATTCTCGCCATTAAAGGATCGGGATGCCTCAACAAGGTACTTGATTCCTTACTTCGCCATTTCAAGACCAGGAAATAACCTTATAGCGCTCCTGCTGCCTTGGTCGGGGAATACCCTCTTCCAAGAAGTCTGGTGCTAAAGTGGCCTTAGTTACCTACCAGGACAAACTTACAGTAGGATCGGGATGCCTCATCAAGGTACCTGATTCCTTACTTCGCCATTTCAATACCAGGAAATAGCCTTATGACACTCCTGCTGCCTTGGTCGAGGAATACCCTCCTCCAAGAAGCCTGGTGCTAAAGTGGCTTTAGCTGCCTACCAGGACAGACTTACAGTAGGATCAGGATGTCTCATCAAGGTACCTAATTCCTTACTTCGCCATTTCAAGACCAGGAAATAGCATTATGACACTCCTGCTGCCTTGGTCGGGGAATACCCTCCTCCAAGAAGCTTGGTGCTAAAGTGGCCTTAGTTGCCTACTAGGACAGACTTACAGTAGGATCGGGATGCCTCATCTGATTCCTTACTTTGCCATTTCAAGACCAGGAAATAGCCTTATGGCGCTCCTACTGCTTTAGCTAAACAATGTGCATATGTGACTAGTGACCTAAGTCAAGGAGCGCCAGAGCGGGATCATTATGTCCTGGAAGGAGGAGAGGTACTATACATAATCGTGGAAGAGCCGGAGGAAGAAGAGAGAGGTTGAACCAGTGGGCACCCCGCAGATCAGTTAGAGGAGATCTTGATCAGGAGCAAAGATTCGACAAAGACAGTAAAAGTTGGAGGAGGTCTGGACCCCGAAATCAAGAAGAACTTGGTAGAACTCCTCAGAGAGTACAACAACATCTTTGCTTGGAGCCATGAGGAGATGCCTAACATTCTTTTTAGCCTGGCTACCCATAGGTTGGCAGTGGATGCAACCTTCAAACCAATAAAGCAGAAAAGAAGACACTTTAACGCCGAACGGAACGCCACTGTCCAGGAAGAGGTTGACAAGCTCCTGAAGGCCGGGTTCGTCAGGGAATCCCGGTACCCCGAATGGATCGCCAACGTGGTCATAGTAACCAAGTCTAACGGGAAATGGCGAATGTGTGTAGACGACACCGATCTCAACCGGGCTTGCCCCAAGGATAGCTTCCCTCTACCTAAGATAGATCAGCTCATTGACTCCACTGCAGGAAACAAGCTCCTAAGCTTCATGGATGCTTTCTCAGGGTACAATCAAATTATGATGCATCCTTCTGATCAGGACAAGACTAGCTTCATCACCAGACAAGGCCTCTACTGCTATAAGGTAATGCCATTCGGACTCAAAAATGTAGGTGCCACGTACCAGCGTATGGTGAACAAGTTGTTTAAATAACAGATAGGATGATCCATAGAGGTGTACATAGATGATATGATCACAAAATCTCTGGAAGCTAGACAACATACATGGGACTTACACCAGACTTTCCAGGTAATAAGGTAACCAGATGAGGTTGAACCCCGCTAAATGTGCATTCAGGGTAGCAGCAGGCAAATTCTTGGGATTCATGGTGCATGAGAGGGGAATCGAGACTAATCCTGAGAAGATTAAAGCTATCTTAGACCTCGAGTCCCCTACAACTCTCAAGCAGACACAAGGATTAACCGGACGGATAGCAGCCTTGAACCGGTTCATATCTCGCTCCACATATAAGTGCCTCCCATTTTTCAAGATCATCAAGCAGGGGAAGAAGATGAAGTGGGACGAACAAAGCGAGCAGGCTTTTCAAGCTTTAAGGGAGTACTTGTCAAGTCCGCCTCTATTGGTAAAACCAACCCCGGGGGAAGAGTTCCTTCTCTATCTAGCAGTTTCAGAAGTTGCTACTAGTGGAGCCTTGGTGAAAGAATGCAGTGATGGGGTGCAAAGACCAATTTACTATGTGAGCCAGGCTTTCACTAAGTCCGAGAAAAACTACACCCTCTTAGAGAAGCTCGACTATGCCTTGGTAACTACATCCAGAAAGCTCCGGCTTTACTTTCAAGCTTACACCATTACGGTTGTCTCTGATCAACCCCTGCGACAATTCCTCCAGAGGCCAGATGTGTCGGGCAGATTGGTTCTATGGGCCCTAGAGCTCACCCAGTTTGACATCAGATACAAGGCAAGAACCACGATGAAAGCCCAAGCCCTAGCTGATTTCATAGTGGAATTCAACATAATTCCAAATCAGGGTAAATCAGTGGACCTGGATCCGGATCAATCAAATCCGGGATGGCCCGAAGACAGCAAGATATGGGTCTTTTACATGAATGGAGTTTCAAACCAGTCGGGATGCGGGGCCGGGATCGTCGTGATTGACCCCGAAGGAGCCGAATGTAGTCATTGATCATATCTTGTGATTCTAGCATATTTTTTTGGTTCTAAAGTCTTGAATATATGCTTAATAAACATGCTTTGTTTTCAAGTTTTAGTAACATGAATAGAATCTAGGATTTCGCATGTTTTTGGTGTTTTGCATGCTCTAGATTTTTTTTTTTAATACATGTTTAAGATTTAGACTACTTTGTTGTGTGAACTTTGTTGCCTATGTCTAGATCTTCATGGAGTGTACCTAATCCATACATTTCATATTCTCATGCATCATTTTGTATGGTGTCATGTTTTGGATCATAAACTATAAAAAAAAAAAAAAAAAAACATACATTGTTTGTTCATTGATTATTTCTAGTTTCCATAGGATGTGTTAATTATATATTCTATTGCATGTGTTTGCATCATTTGCATCACTTAGATCATTTGCCTTGTAAAAGAAGGAAGTCTTGACTAAAAGTGTGATGCCTCGGATGGTTAAACTTGGGAAGCTTAACTATGATATTTGTGATCCTAATAGCTAAGCAAGAAGTCTTGTTTAGGATTGGGAGGATCCGGATAGACAAGCAAGAAATCTTCCTAGAGACGTGAGCATCTTGGATAGGAAATTGGTTCCTAGAGGTGTGTGAGTCACATCTTGGATAGGAAGTAAGCAAAGTGATTTACTAGGCCCAAGGGTAGTATATGAATTGATAGCTTGGAGAGTGTATAATGGGATTGGTCACTTATTTGAGTGTGTATCTTTTATTTGTCATAGTGGATTACGGTTTTCCGGTGGTTGTGGATTCAATCCGTAGATATTTCCTCTTTGGAAGTTTTACCACGTAAAAATCACTGTGTCAAATGTCTCTATTTCTATCTCTCTATATTTGTATGTATGATCATATATCTTGTTTAGGATCTTCATTTATTCACATCCTTGTAAACAACATTTTTGTAAAGAAAGAGATGCATGCATTATTTGTTGAATCAACATTTGTCTCTTGTATTTTTGTAAGTGTTTGAACATTGTATCTTGTGATATTCTATATCAATTTGTAAAGTTCTACTTAGTGAATTTACATTGTAATATTCAAAGTACAACTTGTAGAATTTGTTTTGCATTGAACATACTTATATATAAGATACATTGTTTCTTGGTATATGTTTTTGTAGACCAAGGGTGATGAATTGAGCATATATGTGTTAATTGTTTTCTCATAGAAATCATGTTAAAGGTTAATTTGTATGCTTACTAAAGTTTTGAAATAAGTCACGAAAGAGTTTTGAAATTAGAGTGTCAACCGATTCACACACTCCTCCCTCCCCAGCAGGTTGCTAAATATAACCTTGTAGGTATTTCAGTATGCAATCAAATAAGCAACAAAAAAAAAAAATTAGGGTTTAAATAATTAAAAAAAAAAAATCAAATAAACAAATTATTCATGGATGTAGGGTTTTATTAGAATTTAATTTGATCATAATTGTAATAAATGAAATGAAGGGGACAAAAATGCAATGGAGGGGTGCTGGATGTGTGTGTGTGTGTGTGAGAGAGAGAGAGAGAGAGAGAGAGAGAGAGAGAGAGGAGAGAGAGAGAGAGAGAGAGAGAGAGAGAGAGAGCTAACAGTTTCTTTTTTTTTTCTTTTTTTAAGGCAGTTTAGGAAATAAATCAAGTAAATTTTTGAATTTTAAAAATTGGGCCATTATTAGATGCCAATAGCACCACTCCTGAAAGTGTTAAACATAACGGTCAACAATGGTCAAACTCAAATGACAGGAGTGGTGAGTGTCAATTTTTGATAGAGTAATGCTAGGCTTCCTAAAAAAAATTTCAAATTCTTTCCCAAATGGTGTTGGCACGTGACATCTTGTAAATTATGAAATTATATTGTGAGTGATGTGATATTGACACCTCACGTGCCAACACCATTTGGGAAAGAAATTGGAAAAAAAATTTAGGAAGTCTAACATTACTCTTTTTGATAAGTTGTTTCTGGGGTAAAAGGGTAAATCTCATGGGTTTGGTGCAATTAGCTCTAAAATAAGAGTAGTGCTATTGGCAACCCACTAATGATCTAATAATGCCTCATTTTTTAAAATTCAAAAATTTATTTGATATATTTTGAAAACTACCATTTTTTATTTATCTTCCAAACTTAACTCACCGCATAAATGCTCTCTATATATTTTCCATAAATACTCTAAAAAAAAACTCCTCTCTCTCTCTCTCTCTCTCTCTCTCTCTCTCTCTCTCTCTCTCTCTCTCTCTCTCTCTCTCTCTCTCTCTCTCTCTCTCTCTCTCTCCTCTCTCTCTCTCTCTCTCTCTCTCTCTCTCTCTCTCTCTCTTATATATATATATATATAAAGTTTTGTACCTTTTTTCCCTCCATTTTTTTTACACTCTCATCCAGCACCCTTTCATTGTATTTTATTGTTTTTTCATTCATGTTGTTTATCATACAGGGAAGATAGAAATAAAAAATAAAAATTTATTTGATCATATTGTGTTCATTAGAGAGCAACAAAGAAAAAAAAAAACTTGGTGACAATGAAATAAAAAAAAATAATAATAATACAAGTAACTTCAAACTTACTTTTAAATAATAATTGTTTTGAAATGCATAATATTATCGGTTTATTCAATAATATAAGTTGTATGCAATAAAATAAGCAAATAAAATTAGGTTTTAAAGCATTAAAGAAAAAAAAAAAAAAAACTTTTTCAGATAAACAAATTATTCATGGATGTAGAGTTTTATTATAATTTAATTTGATCGTATTGTAATAAACAAAATGAAAGGAAAAATATTGCAAGGAGGGGTGATGGATGTGTGTCAGAGAGAGATAACATTATATATATAGAGCATTTTGTACGTTGGACGGGATGGGACAACGTGGGACAATTTCCTCTTATCCCACGTTTAGCGTGTTTTTAACATGGGATTGGACGGAACAAGATGGGACAAAAAAAAAAAAAAAACAAATTTTGTTCCACCCAAAACCCTAGGACAAGGTTGTCCTATGACATGGGACAAGTACAAAAAGACTACTTTACCCTTTAAATTTTTAAAAAACTACAAACATGTTTAATAATAATATATACTATTATATATATTATTATAATATATATATTATATTAATATATTAAATATTATTACATATATAATAATATATATATATATATTATATTAATATATTAAATATTATTACATATAATATATATATTATTACATATATATTATACATAATATATAATATTTTATTATTTTATATAATAATATTAATTATAATATTATATATATATATTTATTTATAAGAAGGGCATTCTGGTCATTTGAACCTCTTATCCCATCCTGTCATAGCCATACCAAATGCATAACAATACAATTAATAGTTCTGTCCCAGATAATTCAAACACAATATGGAACAACTGTCTTGTCCCATCCCGTTCCACCCTATCCTGTCTCGTCCTCGTACCAAACGCATATGGGGTGAGTTAAGTTTGGAAGATAATTAAAGAGGACAGTTTAGGAAAGTAATTTTGTTTAATTTTAAAAACTGGGACATTATTAGATCATTATTAATGTGGGTTGCCAATAGAGATGCACATTGGGGGGGAATGAGAATGGATATAGACACCCCCCCCCCCCCCCCCCCCCTCCCAAACCCTTCCCCCATCCAACACCCCCCATTTGGGAAAAATGGGGATGGAGAATTTTGTGGGGAGGATATATCCATCCCCAACCCCAGTTCCCTAGTTTCCCCAATTTTATAGGTTTCCCCGTTCCTCCATTTCCCCATTTCCCTATTTCCCTATTTGACTAAAAATTACAAATTAAACTAAAAAAAAAAAAAAAAAAAAATTCATTACAGATACAAAATAAAATCCATTAGTGCATTGCAAATACAAAATAAAATGTTTCAAATAATTCAAAGTCAAAATTTCAAACTAAGTCAACTTCATATGTGAAGTAACACAAACTGTTTTGTTAATATATATATATATATAATGACTTCACATAACAGTACTTTGAAATATCCCCACCCAATTCACTCTGAAGCCTACAAACAATAGTACAATAAAAGAATATGATTTTTTTTTTGAATTACAACAATTGTTGGGACCTAGCGAGATCCGACTCTACAAACGTGGCTCGGAATACTACTCCCACTATTGGGGAGAGGGAACAAATGTAAATACAACTCTCACCACTGGAGAGAGGGCTAGCTCCATAGAATCGGGAGACGACACCCACTGATCAAGCCAAAATTGGTATGATTTTTGCCCCTTATTTCCAACTCTTTTTTCTTGATTCTCGAGCATTTCCCCGTGTTTAATAGTGTAAAATCAAGTGTTCAGGTTTTCTTAGGTTTTAATATCATTTGGGAAGAAGGTGAGGACTTGGGTGCCAAACGGCTCATAAATAGGTGAAACAGGGCATTCTCGCTACTTGAGCAAGAAGAGGTCGCCACATGGTCTCCATGGCGATAGAGGAATTATTCAGAGCATCAGAAGGTTACCACTTGGTCGCTACTTGGTCGCCACGGCAACAGAAGAGTTGCAAAATCAATCAAGTGGGTTGCCATTTGAGGTCGCCATAGCAACCTACTCTTGCAAATGGCGACCTCACATTTTTGCTCATGGTCGCCACTTGTGTTTGGGAGTGACCTCATGTAGCAAATGGCGACCTCATTAAAATTTGCTCATGGTCGCCACTTGCTATAAGGTGAAAAAGATGGTGTTCGTGGCAACATCTGCATCTAACCGTTTTGCACCCCAAGGTTACCGTAGCGACTAAATGGCAACATTTACGCCACATTAGCGAATCAAACAGTTATCAGTACATGTCCAAGTGATAATATATATAGAGGCCATTCGTCTTCAACAAAACACAACACCTTTGAGAGCATGAAATTACTGAAGTTGAGATCTAGATTTCTCCTCCATTGCTCATCTTTCCTCATCCTCTATTTCTATACTTGTACTTACCTAATTCCATCCAAATCTCAACACCAAACCTTGACTACTTCTCTAAATCATTCCTCTTCTACCATTCTCTACACCCAAATTCATTTGTCACTCTTCACTAAACATCCACACCTTAAGACACATCCTCTACTTTCACTCTTTGCATTAGGAGCATAAAAGGAAAAGAAGGATCAAGCATTAAAGAAGGAGGCCCAAGGGTGATTTCCTCATTATTTACTTGCTTTCCATTTTATTGCTAATATGTGTAACTAAACCCCTAATCTAGGGGATAAATTTTAGGATCATTTGGTTGTGGATATTAGCCTTAGCTTTGTAATGAATTTCTTTATATGTTCTATTCATTTAATCATTATATTTTATTCATTATGTGATTGACTTGTATATCCACTTGTTAATTGCAATCTTATTTAGAGTAATATGTTATACAATCATATTTGGATCGACACCCTTTTGTGATTAAGAACCCATTGAATATGATAGATTAGCGGTGGGTATATCAACCCCACTAATCTAAGCCTCAATTGGTTAACATAGAGAGATTGGTCCATTAAAGTGGCTAAAAAGCCATTACCCACACCCATTTGCTAATCAATCTATTCCCTAGCAATCATATTAATTGTTTACATCATTATTCTTATCAAGGTTGTTGAGTATTCTATTTCTCATATCACTTTTGCATTTTCAATTTTAGTAGTTAACTTTGGTGGTTTATGAAACCACACATCATTCACATATCATGATTTATTTTACTTGTCTAAAGATTAGTTAATCTATATAATTAGCACTCCATATCCCTATAGAACGAACTTACTTACCATTTGCTATAAAATCACACTTTAAAGGATTTAAGTGGTTTAAAAAGGATTTTCAAAAATCAAACAAATTACATCATTTTTATGAGTGCACAACAGCTCATCACCCACACTTTGGGAGTTAAAGGCCAAAGGTGGGACAATAGTAATTTATATAAATACACACCAAGGCGTTGAACTAGTGGAACCTCCCTTGAGAGGCTCCAACCACCAAGGCAAGAGGCCTTGTGTAAAAGAATATGATTATAAAAATTAAAAATTAAAAATTAAAAAATTAAAAAAATTATAAATATATATATCATAATTGTATTTATATATGTTTAGGGGAAATGGGGATGGGACATCTCCATTTGAATATATTTGTGGGGAAAATGGAGATGGGGAGCCTCCCCATCCCCCCACCACATTTTTCACCAAAAAAAAAAAAAAAATCCCCAAATTGGGATGAGAATACGGGAAAGTGGTGATCCGAAAAAAAATGTTCAACTCTAATTGCCAATAGCACCTCTCTTAAAAGGGGTATTATCACTAAAGTCCCTACTTTTTTATAAATTGTCACCTATTTAAATGTCTTTGTCATATTAGTCACTTTAGTCCCTTATTTTTTCAAAATACATCACTTTAGTCCCTTATTTTTTCAAAATACATCACTTTAGTCCATTTGACCAAAAAACCAACGGTCAACTATAACAAAATGTGTAAAAATACAATTTTACCCTTTATTGTTATTTTTAAATTTTTTCTTTTAGTCCCTCTAGTTTCAATAATAACTGGTCCACCCCTAAAAAAAATTAAAATGCCTCCATCAAGGATAGAACCTTCAACCTTAAGGTTAAAAGTCACAATCTTTAACCAACTAAGCTATTCTAGCTTATTATTGAAGGTTTGTTGATTTAAATGTATATATAGTTATATAATTTGTTTAAACTAATTTTAATCTGTTTATATAATTTAAAATAAACTCATATTTAATAATAATATATAAAAACATATTTATGAAAATGAAAAAGAAAATAACAAACCAAAAGGAAACCCAGAAAACCCAGAAAATCAAAGCCTGTAACTTTTTTTTCTTTCTTTTTTTGGATTTTTTTGTTTTCAAAAAATATATTATTTCAATTTGATAAAAAAAAAAACCCAGAAAATCAAATCCCATAAATTGAAAATTTCCTCTCTTTTTTTTTTTTTTTTTTTTTTCCTTTTTTTTCCTTTTTGTTTTGTTATTTTTTTTTCATTCTCATAAATATGTTTTTATATATTATTATTATATATTATTTTATTTTAAATTATATAAATATGAGTTTATTATCATTGTTATTATTATTATTATATATGAGTTTATTTTAAATTATGTTTTTATATATTATTATTATATATGATTTTTTTCCCCTTTCAATTTATGGGCTTTGATTTTCTAGGTTTTTTTTTTTTTTTTTTTTTTTTTTTTTTTTTTTTTTTTAATTTTTTATCAAATTGAAATAATATATTTTTTTAAAGAGAAAAAAATCCAAAAAAAGAAAGAAAAAAAAGTTACAGGCTTTGATTTTCTGGGTTTTCTGGGTTTCCTTTTGGTTTGTTATTTTCTTTTTCATTTTCATAAATATGTTTTTATATATTATTATTAAATATGAGTTTATTTTAAATTATATAAACAGATTTAAATTAGTTTAAACAAATTATATAACTATATATACATTTAAATCAACAAACCTTCAATAATAAGCTAGAGTAGCTTAGTTGGTTAAAGCTTATGACTTTTAACCTTAAGGTTGAAGGTTCTATCCTTGATAGAGGCATTTTAATTTTTTTTATGGGTTGACCAGCTATTATTGAAACTAGAGGGACTAAAAGAAAATTTTAAAAATAACAATAAAGGGTAAAATTGTATTTTTACACATTTTGTTATAGTTGACCGTTAGTTTTTTAGTCAAATGGACTAAAGTGATGTATTTTGAAAAAATAAGGGACTAAAGTGATGTATTTTGAAAAAATAAGGGACTAAAGTGACTAATATGACAAAGACGTTTAAATAGGTGACAATTCATAAAAAAGTAGGGACTTTAGTGATAATACCCCTCTTAAAATAAAGGGAAATAATCATTTTCCCCCCTACTGTTTACCATATTATTAAAGTGAGGACAAGGTTTCCGAAAATTGCCGGTCTACCCCCTGAAACGAAAATAATGTTTAAACACCCCCTTCTGTTAACTTTTTAAACAGAAAAACTGATAGAGTTGGTTAAAATACTATTTTGCCCTCCATTGTATTTAATGTAATCAAGTGTATATTAACAAATTAGAAAAAAGAAAAAAAAAAACTAACATAATTGAAAAATAAAGATCCACCGTCCATCTTTAAGATAGACGGTGGAGATTTTATTTATTTATTTAATTTTAAGAACCTAAATTAAAATAATTTAAAAAGAATTTAAAAACATAAAAAAAAAAAATGGATTTGGTGGAAGTCCAGATTGGATCTCCACCGTCCATCTCATGAGATGGACGGTGGATATCCAATCTGGACTTCCACCAAATCCATCTCTTCAAACAAATTAAAATTAAAATTAAAAACAAAAACCCATCTCCTCTGCCATCATCATCACCGAAATCAAACAAACACCATCAACTCCATCTTCATCTTCAACATCATCACCAAGCACAAACAAAAACCCATCTCCTCTGCCATCATCATCACCGAAATCAAACCTAAACCAGCTCAAACACCATCAACTCCATCTTCATCTTCAACATCATCACCAAGCACCAACTAATCAATTTCTCAAAATCCCTAGCCACCACACCACCAGCACCACCACCCCGAAACCCTCTCTCTCGATCTCATCTCTCTCTCTCTCTCTCTCTCTCTCTCTCTCTCTCTCTCTCTCTCCTCGATCGATCTCATTTCTCTCTCTCGATCCCGATCTCATTTCTCTCTCTCGATCCCGATCTCATCACGGTGTGGGGGTTTAGATGATGGTGGTCGACTGCTCGTGGAGAAGAAAGAAGAAGAAATTTGTGGTGGTGGTGGTCGACTGCTCGTGGGTGGAGAAGAAAGAAGAAGAAATTTGTGGTGGTGGTAGTTGACTGCTCGTGGGTGGAGAAGAAAGAAGAGAAATTTGTGGTGGACTGGTGGTGGTCGACTGCTCGTGGGTGGAGAAGAAAGAAGAGAAATTTGTGGTGGTGGACTGGTGGTGGTTGACTGGTCGTGGGTGGAGAAGAAAGAAGAAGAAATTTGTGGTGGTGGGGACTGGTGGTGGTCGACTGCTCTGGAGAAGAATGAAGAAGAAATTTGTTTAATTTTTAATTTTAATTTTAATATATAATTTGTTTAATTATTTTCATTGTAAGAGTGATGTGGCATGATCTCCTCCACCCATTTGTTTTTTTTTTATATATATATATATATATTATTAATTATAAATATCAAATGACTTTAATAACCCTCAGTCTAAATTAAATTCATGCTCCCATGGGTAGTTTATGAAATTGCCCCCCAACAGTAACGGTCAACTTTCATTTTTTGACAGAGGGGGTTGTTTGTTAAATAAGTCTGTTTTGGGGGGGTCAGTTTTCTAAAGTTGAGAAACCTTGTCCTCATTTTAACAATATGGTAAACAGTAGGGGGGAAAACGATTATTTCCCTAAAATAAATTCAAATTGTTCGATGAATAAATGCCACGTCACTCAACTACTATTATTTTTTGAATTTTAATAACCCAACCCGATAAAATTAAAATTTGTTATCTCTGCAACATTGACTTGTTTTTCTTCAGTCTTCACCATGTCTATAAGCATCGTCGATCACGAGCTTCCGTACGACAGCCACAACATCTACGATGTCACTTTCTACGAGCACCAGATCCTAACTCTGGTGACTCACTCTCCTTCCATGGTGGACTCCTGGATCTCGGAGATAGAGCGAATTCACCGCCGCAGTATAGTCGGCTTCGACGTGGAGTGGCGTCCAAACTTCCAACGCAACCAGGACAACCCAGTGGCCACTCTCCAGCTGTGCGTGGGTCGCCGATGTCTCGTATTCCAACTAATTCACGCCCCAAACATCCCTCCATCACTCGTCAATTTCCTTTTGAATCAGAATTACACTTTCGTGGGTGTTGGGATCAACAAGGACATTGATAAACTTGAAGAGGATTACAATTTACGTGTTGGAAACAGAGTCGATTTGAGGGGTTTGGCTGCTGATGCATTGGAAACGGTGGGTTTGAGGAATGCGGGTTTGAAGAGTCTGTCGAAAGAGGTTTTGGGTTTGGAAATTTCGAAGCCGAAAGCGATTACGATGAGTAGATGGGACTATCAATGGCTCAGCGCTGCACAAATTCAGTATGCTTGTCTTGATGCTTTTGTTTCTTTTGAGATTGGCAGGACTTTGAATGCTGCTAATCCTAGTCCTAGCTGTTAGACATCTGGGTTTTGCTTGCATCCTTGTCTTTGTTGCATGTTTGGGTAAACTTACTTTGACTTTATATTTATCAAATCAGACTTTCAACTATCTTTTGTTTTATATATATATGGCTTTGTGAATTTTTGTTTTTGTGATTTATGTAAATGGCATTGCTTTTTGAATTTGGCATTGTGGTTTAGGAATTCCTGTGCTGGAATTTTGCACTTTTATGCTTATTTTCCGCAAATTGGGTGTTTGGAATCCCATCTGAATGGTTGTAGTTCATCAACTTCCTTACTATTTAGGATGTACATTACAGCTCTAGTTCCCAATTTAGAGCAAATTACACACATATATACCTAAATTTATTAGTATTAGGATTAACAATTCCATATAAGATTCTAAAATTGATTGAGAATTCTTGATTTCACTTGTATATATTCTTATTTTCTTTGGCTGTCGAGTATTGATGCAGGACTAGATCTTGAAGCTTTAAGTTCTGGTAATATTTTTCAGGACAAGTGTTTTTACCTTGAAGTTTTACAAGAACTTGCAATAATATATTTCCGGTGGATGACAAATTAATATGGCCGGTGTCAAGAGGGTAGATATAGTGATAAGCTTACATGAAAACTGATGAATCACTTATGGTAATACGGTATGGATGATTAAGGGTACATTGATTTGTTCAATCCAAGTTCAAAAATTAACACATATGTGTCGTAAAGTATAGCATAGGAAACCCTATGGTATGTTAAGTTCGTTTAAGCAATTAATTATGTTTGTTTCACCACTGCATTAACATTAACGACTTAGTTGAAGTTACATATATGCAAAACAAAAATAGGCATGTTTTCTTATTGATTGTCTACTTGAATGGAAGTAATTTTGTTAGATTATTTGTTGCATTATTCTTGATTTTTTGTCTACCGATTTGTTAATTGCTAGGGCTGAGTATAAAAATCGAAACCGAATTAATTCACGTGTTTAGTTCAGTTTAATTTATTCTTAAATGTGGTTCAAACCGGTTAAAATAAAATAAAACCAAAATTGTCCATACAGTTCATAGCGGTACATATGCAACTTTAAATTCAAAATTGTTAACTTTTTTTTTTTTATATAATAAATAAATCATAATCCCTCTTCATTCAGGTGAGAATGAGATTAAAATTCAAAACCTTTCGCCTTTTGCACAACAACAAAATTTACTCGCTAATTAAGTTAGATAGTAATACATAAAATTGTATAAGATCCTTTCTTTATATATAATTTTTTCATTTATCATGCGAAAGTAAAATAAATTGAAGTATATATTTATCATGCGAAAGTAATATATTGCCACCACCAATATGTCAAGAAAGAAAAAAAAAATGAAAAAGAAAGATGAGGTGGGCAGTGGAAAGTCCCTCACATCCACACATTGAGGATGGAGAATGAAATCACGGTTATAGAAAAGTGAGGATTGTGATAATAATCGTAACCCACCTAGGGTTGCACATTTTTCTCCGGATCCCCGTTTCCCCACTTCCCCATCCCCATTTCGGGGAAAAATTTTGGGGAAAAATGGGGAAATGGGGAGGGATGGGGATGAAAATCATCCCCAAATTGAAATGGGGATGGGGATGGGGATGGGGATGGGGATGGGCCCATTTCCCCATTTCCTCATTTCCTCCACAATATTATAAAAATATTATATATATTTTGTAATGTATTTTCTTTGACATTATTTTGTAATATATATATATATATAACATTATTTTGTAATGTATTTTCTTTAGCATTTGTAATGGAATGTTTTTTTTTTTTAGTTTAATTTATAATTTTTAGTCAAATGGAGAAATGGGGGAACAGGGTAAACGGGGAAACGGGGAAAACGGGGAAATGGGGATGGTGATGGGGGGACCTCCCCCCAAAACTCCCCCATCCCCATTTTCCCCAAATGGGGAAATGGGGAGGGATGGGGAAGGGTTTGAGAAGTGGGGATGGGGATGGGGGGACCTATATCCATCCCCATTTCCCCAATGTGCATCCCTAAACCCACCAAGTACGCCATGAAATTGCATAATAAATTTATAAAATGTATACTTAATAAATTCGATAACTTATTGAAAAACAAAACAAAATAAAATAAAATAAATCACATATATATATTTATATATTGCCATTTGCATGTGATTTGGTCCCTAACTCTTTCAAATTCTTTTAATAGAAAAGAGGGCAGGGCATGCAAGAGTTCTGATTAAATTTCAGAAGGTTAGTTGTTATCATAAAAGTATTACACTCATGTGATAACATTATGTTTGCTTGCTTGCTTACTCTGATCATCATGTGATTCTCTATTTCTCTTCATTGGGCTTGGCGTGCACGCTTCTATATATATATATATTTCTTTTTTTGGTATTATTAAGATAAGGTAGACAATTAATGCAAATGCAAATGGAGTTTAGATTCTTTATATCTAAATTTTGTATTGTATTCTTCCTTATTATATAGAAATAATTCTATGTATGCGTTTGCTGAAATTGTGATTCCAAGTCACTATATATGTCCAGCTGGCAGCCATTTATTCGGTTATTCAAGCCGACAAAACTGTGGTGTCGGCTGGATATTCCGTGTAAGTAAGACTAGGCCTCGACAATGGATATAAGAGATATAGACGCACAATTGTTTGATACTGGAAATTGAGTGCTTTTGCGCTATATGGATGTAAATATCATATCGATTGTTGGACCACGTAAAATTTTGTCTCTCCCCGTTATTTTTCCTTGTTTTTGTGTGCGTTTGTTTTTGTTGTTGGTATATTATTTAGTAACAATAGTACCAGCTGGTAAGATGGTGACATGATGGATATAAACCGTTATCATAATAGGGATGAATTATTTATGCATCGAAGGAGTCTCGCACTCTTTTCTTTGCATGCATGATGCATGCGCTACAAATAAAATTCATATTATTGCTTTAAATTAAGCATTTTGAGATCATCAGCCCACCCTAGTGATATGAGCAACGAAGGAATCCATCTCCATGCGAGAAGTCCCACCTTTATCCATTGATCGCCTCACATCGCCGCTCAATTTTATGGCTCTCTTCCTTATCTCATCCCCCTCCTTGGATGCCATCAATATTTTCACAGCCTTTTCAACTCGACTAGATGTTACGATCTCATTGCGCTTGCTCCAATCCTTAACAACAATACCTACTTTAAGCACTTGGGTTATAAGCACAGTGTTTCTCGGCTGATCGGAGTGCATAGGCCATGCTCCTATTGGCACTCCCATGGTGATGCTCTCCATGCAAGAATTCCACCCACAATGACCCACAAACCCTCCTGTTGATGGATGGCCTAAAATTTCTAATTGCGGCGCCCAATCTCTCACTATCACTCCCTTGTCTTTGATTGAATCTTCATACCCTATTGGGACCTTAGCTCTTCTCACTTGATTTTCATCAAAAACATCTCCTTTATCGGCATCTCTCAGTACCCAAATAAACTTTTGATTGCTTTGCTTCAAGCCGATTGCAAGCTCCTTGATTTGCTCATCGTTCATGGCTGTTGTTGTCCCAAACGACACGTAAACCACCGAGTTTGGTGCTTGTTTATCAAGCCATTCCAGGCAATAGTGCTTCCTATTGGAATCTTTCTGCTTATTCTTATTTATCGCGACAGGATTGAACGGCCCTAAAGCCCAATGCTTGATGTTTTTAGCTCTTGTCGATTGTTCAAGCAACTCCATGTAAGCACTTTCGATCACTCTGCTTGTGTTGTAAAGACTCCCGGAATTGAACTTGTGGTAATCGTACTCACCGTTAACAAAATTCATGAACTCCGAAGTGAAACAACCTTCAAGAGAAGGGATATCTTTGGGGATCACATCGTTGGCCACTAAAGTTTTTCCTTGTATTGCCTCCCATTTGTACAAGTACACCGTAAAAGCCGATACGCTATGGAAAGAGTAAGACTCCACGTTGGGGAGGAAACGAGCTTCTTTAATCACAGACCCCATCAAAGAGTCATGAATGATAATAACCCTTCTGTTCTTGGATGAAAGTGAACGTAATAGCACGGTCACAGGATCGATGAGATGCTTTGCTGTGGCGTTAAAACAAGGCTGGAGATGAGAAGGGAAGTTGATGGTTGCATTAGGGTCAGGAAGAGGGCAATGAAAAGGAGGGATTTCAAAGTCATGAAAACGAATGTTGGAAGCGGTGAGACTGAGAGGGTTCCAGCCATGGACACGGACCCTGGCCTGGCGGTTGTGGGAGGCGGTGCCAACGTAGTGGATCGGAATATTGTAGGAGAGGAGGAGGCGGGAGAGTTGGAGGAGCTGGTTGAGATGGCCTTGGGCTGGAAACGGCACCATCACCACAACCACTTGTTCATGTTGTTGTTGTTGTGGTGGTTTTCCACCATTTTGGTTACTCATTTTGACTCTCAAGTTGCGAAGATTTTTTGAAGAAATGTTGAATTATTTGGGTAGTTTATATAAGAGAAGATTGGGATCTTGAGGGACAGGTAAAAAGATAAATGACGACTCCAGTGGATATTTGTCTTTAACATTTATTGCCAAGTTTGTGTGTTGAAAAATATGTCACTTTATTTATTTATTTTGAAGTAACAATGGTAGGGGTGTTTAAGATGAATTTGGATCCTTTGCATATATAGATCAGATGATACGAATAATCAATGGCTGTAATTTATTTGTTTTATTTATTTCAATTTCATTATTTCTAAATACAAAATGCTTTAGATAAGGAAAAAGAACGGTACGGTAGAGGATCCAATCCAATTAGATCCATTGGATCCGAACCAATCCATTGGATATGATCAGATTGGATTCTAAATTTTAAAATCCATTGGATCAAATCCGATCTTGAAATTTCAAATGGAAATCCGCCAAAATATAAGGCATGCCTAATTTATGTAGGACAACTTTATTAAATCTCATATAAATGAAAATTGAGCAAATTTTGGATGTTATTGTATTCTGTTACGACAAATTATTATTTTTATTTTAAAATCTTGAATGATTTTATTATGTTTGTGTTCGGATCTTATGTTTAATGTTTATAATTTGTATAACGTCCAGCTCTCGAAAATATGAGTAACGATATTTACACCCCTCTAAAATTGTATGTACACCCTAAAGTATTATTTGTTTTAAAATTCCAATATTGCCCTTAAATAAAACTATTAAAAGAAAAACAATTATAAATGCACCACATATATCAAATAGAAACAATATCTAATACTTTCAACATATATTATATCTTTTTTATCGAAATATTAACTATTTATTAATTAAACTAAAATTGTGATTATTTAAATTAAATTATTAAATAACTATTCTAAAATATTTAAAAAAAATAGATAATCATTTCATTTAAATAATCATGTGCAATCGAGAGGTGTCATGTGCAAGTGTGAGTAGTGGCAAAAATAAATAAATAAATAAATAAAATAAAAGGGAATAAAAAATGAAATGAAGATAGAGAGGGGCCATTCGACAAAACAGAAAGCTGAGAAAAGAGAGATTCAACCAAAAGAAGAAAAAGAGAGATAGGCGAGAGAGAGAGATATAGAATCTGAGAAATTGAGAGAGAGACCAAGACTTAGAGTGAGAAAGAGAGCTTTATAGCCGAGAGAGAAGAAACAAAGAAAGAATAAAAAAATATATATAAAAAAAGGGAGAGTATCAGACCGTGTGTGTATCTGAGAGAGAGAGAGACAATGACTTTGGAGGAAGAATCAAGTTGCAGCAGTAGAGATATGCACCGGATATTCAGATAACTGATATTATATACGTTGATTTTGTGAGTTTGAATACAGAATAGTTTCAATAGATTATCCTAGATCCTTAATTGAGTTTTATGCGAATTTAGGATGGATCCAGAAGGAGATGAATTCCAAATGAAACCCAGTACCATAACATATTTGAGAACAGGAGTTCTATGGGTGGATACGTTGTAATAAAAGTTATCTGTTTTACGATTATATTTTAGAATTAGTTATTTAGAAGATTATTAGAAATAAATGATTTAAGATGTTTTTAAGAAATGATTTCTGGATTTTCAGATTTTTCAATATATATATTACTTTGCACGGGTGATCAGATATTGCCTTGTATATGAGATGTATTTCCCCCTACTCGGCTGTGTGTGCATTGAGAATCTCTGCCACGTACATGAGATATTATCCTATGTAATAGTTTGGTAAAGAGTTTTCAGATTATATATATAATAGAGAGAGAGAGAGATAGAGAGAGAGAGAGAGAGTATTTTTCCAATGAGAACTTTTATAATGCACACTATAAACACCTTTTGATGAAATTGTATGGAATATATTAAATCTTGATTTGATTTTTTGTATGGATGGTTAAAACATTGAAATACATTTATAGAAAAAAAAAAAAAATTTTAAAATCAGGTGCAAGAACTAATTTTTTCCGATTTTTTTTAAGATAAAACATTTCAAAATAGGGAAATATAAGAAAAATTGTTCTCAAATCCAAAAAATTTCCAAATTTTTACCAAATGTGTATTTTAATTTTCTTAAGATGGAAACAAAAAATCTCATCAAAAAACATTTGATTACATGCAATTTAATCAAAAAGTGCTTAAAGTGTGCATTGTAAAAGTGTGGAATTTGTGGAAAATGTCACTTTTTTGAACTGATTTGGCACCGAAGTGAGTGCTTTAATAAGTTAAGTTTAAAAGACATCTATTATGGTGAACTACCAAAATTGCCCTTAGATAATCAGTTTTTTATTCTTTTTGTACTTGCGTCTCCACACTTCCAACAAAAACAACAGTAGTCTCAACTCAGTAACTCTCTCTCTCTCTCTCTCTCTCTCTCTACAATAAACTTGTCTGCTACAGCAAAAAGTTCAAGGTTGCCTCCCCTTTCTTCTTCAACTTAAAAAGAAGTGGATGTTCTTCAGTAAAACAAGGTAATATATCTCTTAAATACTTCTTTTCTATATTGGGTTTCTGAGTCTTGTAACACTTTTTCCGTTCCTTTTCATTTGTTCTCCGAGTCTTTTGTAAACCTTAAGCTGGCTGTGAGAATTTTGAATTTCCGAACCTTTTAAACAAGTGTTCGAGCCTTTTAAAGTAGTATCTGAGCCTTTTCATTTGTTCTACGAGCCTTTTGTAAACCTTAAGCTGGTTGTGAGAATTTTAAATCTTCGAGCCTTTTAAAGAAGTTTCCGAGCCTATTAAAGTAGTGTCCAAGCCTTTTAAAGTAGTGTCCGAGGCTTTTGTAAACCTTAAGCTGGCTGTGAGAATTTTGAATCTCCGAGCCTTTATAAGCTCTATCTGAGCCTTTTAAAGTAGTGTTCGAGCCTTTTCAAGATGTTTCTGAGCCTTTTCAAGTTGTGTCTGAGCCTTTTGCATAGCCGTTTGGTTTGTCAATGAAGAACTTTCCAAGCTTTTTGATATAGTGTCCGAGCCTTTTCAATATCATCACCCGAGCCTTTGTAAATGTAATTCGAGCCTTTTGTATAAACCTTTTCTTAACATCTTATTCAAACATTTGTGAAAATATTTTGTAGTCCTGGGTTTTTATTAATGGTTTATGATAATTAATTTGACAGCATAATGAATCGGGTTAGAATAGTAATATCTTACAATGGTCAATGGGAGCAGTTACCCAACGGAAGTCAAAGATTTGTTGGATCTGATAACCAGGGAATGTATGTGTTAAAGAATATGACTTACGAAGAATTGGTGGCGATTGTGCATACCATTGTGAAGTATGATGTAAACAAATACAATGTTGACCTACAGTCAATATCAATCGTTCCTGGCACTACATGTCGCACATTTATAAGAAACGACGATGATGTTTAGTTTATGCTAGGGGAAGATCGGGTGATCCCTTAAATATGTGTCAATCTAACTGAGAGGAGAGTTGGAGATGTGATAGGGAATGATATTCATCCTCGTGAAAATACCCCACAATTTGGATCCTTTAGCGGTAGCAACCAAGTGTTCACCTAAAAGAGTGCCAACGAAGGTGGGGAAGACATATTTGGTGTCCCACCAGTAGTGGTCGACCTTGCTAAAATTCCCTTAAAGCAATAGTGTATATTATACCTAGAGGGGGGTGAATAGCTATAGTCTCAAATTCTTCTAATATTCAAAAATTGTGGAATATAAGAATGAAATGAATACTTGATATGATATAACAATTGTATAGTATGAATCAATACATGTGAACATCAATATACAAAAGAATCAATATAAGTAAAATATAGAAGATAACAAAAACTTAAAGCAGAAATGAGACACAATGTTTTTACGTGGTAAAACCTCAAAGAGGAAACATCCACAGGTTGATACTACAACCACCGGCAAAGCAAATCCACTATATGACAAGGACTTACACACTCAAGGCTATCAACACTATGATATCCACCTCAAGCTAGGGGTGGGCGTTTTCGGGTTCGGGTTGGGTTGGGTTGGGTTGGAATTTTTCCAACTCGATCATATTTCGGGTTGAAGAAATTCAACCCAACCCAACCCAACATTATTTTCAACCCAACCCAACCCAACCCAATAATTTTCAGGTTGGGTTGGGTTGGGTTGGGTTGATCGGGTTAGATATGCGTAAAAAAATAATCAATTCCGTACAAATTACATCACACGTGACAACTTCAATAGAAATATTAAATATTACATCTTCAAATATCTGATGCATTAACATAAAATAAGTTCAAATGTTTAATCTAAATAACACAAACAAAAAACATGGAAAATAACACATAATTTCATGTCTGCTTTCTGCTTGCCATCCGGAATCACAAATAGAACTATGGGTTTTGAAGGAACATTGCAAATAAAGAAACCTTTCCTCTCTAACTGCAAAACCTCTCCACGCATCAAATTCCTCTCTAACTCCTAGTCTCCCACTAAACAGAACATCAAAATATACAACAAACAAAAGCAATAAGGGTTCCTCTAAGCCACCAAAAAAAATAAAACATGTTGTTGAAGAAAAGTGTATAAAGAAATGAAGTGAGGAAAATAATTACCATTTCAAATATGATGTCAACATACAACCGTATCATCCGAGGAAGTAGTCATTCCAATCTCTACATAAATTGAAAAAAATATTATTAAAAAATAAATATTATACATTAAACATAATTATATAAAAACAAATTAATAGTTTACCTTTTTCAAGTGCTTCATAAAACTCCATCTCATCCTTTGATGGTGCAACATCAAAACATATATTAGAAGTTCGCAGCCAATTTTGCAAACAAATCAATATCTCCACCATCCTTGGAGACAAGGAACTCCTGAATGGATCAAGAACACGGCCTCCAGTACTAAACGCGGACTCAGAAGCCACTGTAGACACTGGAATGGCAAAGATATCCTTTGCAATTCGAGACAGAATCTTGTACTTCGAACAATTAACTTTCCACCAATTCAAGAGATCAAAGCTATCATCATCTGTAGTTTCATCGGACTCTATCAAATACCTCTCCACCTCATTTTTTAAATCAACAAAATCTTTCTTCTCTTTCATTTGTTTAAACTTCTTGAGCCTTTCCAAGCGAAAATCCACATTTTCATTTAATTTTCCCATATCACCCTCATTTTCCAAAGGAATTGACCTAGAAACTTGATCACTACTTGAAATGTTATCAACTCCTTTGTAAAACCCATAAAGTTTAATCAAAAGCTCCTTAATATCATAAGTCATCTCATTTACCTTATTTTCATCAAACAAATCACCAAAACAGAATTTAACATAATCCAACTTGTACCTTGGATCAAGAACAAGTGCAATTATCAACAATTTATTTAAATCCTCAATTTTTCCCCAATACTTGTCAAACTTACATTTCATAGCAGCCGCCATTTCACCCAACAAAAAATCTCCATTATTAGCTAGTGTATTCAACTCAGTTGCAATTGAACACAACTCATGAAAGAACATATTGGAAGTAACAGATAAGGAAGAACTAAATTTCAAAGTGATGTCATAAAAAACATGCAAAAACTGGACAAACACTTTAGCATTATCCCAATCATCCTCCTTCGGCGGTCCTACCCTATTCTTCCCATTATCAAGTTCAGAAAAATATAAACCATAACGTGCATCATCGTCTAATAACCTATCAAATGCTTTTTGAAATTTTAAAACAATAGATAACATCAAGTAGGTGGAATTCCATCTGGTTGGCACATCTAAAACCACAATGCTATGACCTCAATTCTTTCATGCTCAGCTGCATTTTTAAATTTTTGAAGCCTCGAGGGTGAAGATCTAACATATTGTACCGCATTGTGAATGCGAACAATAGAATCATTCATATCTTTCAATCCATCAGACACAATTAAATTAATTATATGAGCACAACATCTCACATGTAAAAAATTCCCACCTAACACAAGCTTAGATTCATTCCAATTTCTCATCTTTCTTCTAACATAATCTATAGCCACTTTATTAGCAGAGGCATTGTCTACAGTTATTGTTAACACTTTCTCAATCCCCCAATCCAATAAACATGACTCCACGATTTTTCCAATGGTCTCCCCCTTATGGTCGGGAATCATACCAAAACTCAATATTTTTTTATGCAACCTCCATTCACAATCAATAAAATGGGAAGTGATGACCATATAATTGATATTTTGAATGGAAGTCCATGTGTCGGTGGTTAAGCAAACTCTTGGTGATTTTTCAATGAAATATTTTTTGAGTTTAAGTTTTTCATCCACATAAAGTTGATAAATATCCCTAGCAACTGTTCTTCTAGAGGGAGGAGTAAACCTTGGACAAGCAACTCTACAAAAATCTCTAAACCCATCTTTCTCAACAAAAGAAAAAGGCAATTCATCCACAATAATCATCCTAGTACAAGCCTTTCTACACTCTTCCTTATTAAAACCTATGGCCATAGGATTTGATTTGACATCTAAATTATTATTTGGTGTCCCCATGGTTAAGACTTTTTGTTTTTTATCCTCCGATGCCATTGCACATTTATATTTTGTACATTGATTCTCTATATGATTCCATAAAGAAGTGGTGCCACAAGATTTACTAGAACATGCATAATCCTTACCACAATAATTGCACTTACATCTAGTGCCGTCGCCATATTTGGTGAATAACAACCACACATTTGATGGACCCTTTTTCAGTCTTCCTCTTTTCACACCAATGTTTGAAGGCAATGTTTCATCATCCATCTAGAAAAAAAGAACACACGAGAAAAAATGTGAGAGTGACTTAAGAAGAGGAAAACTATTCATACTTTTTTTTTGTAATAATGCATCAAAACTTAAGAAAAATCAAGTGACAAATGCTAACAATGTATGAAGATAACTCTCAAGGAAACTCCAACATATGAGAGACCAACAAGTTCTGAAGTTTAAGCACTAACCAATAATCAATAATTTAATTATAATTTATAATCAATAATCAATAATTATCAAATGACATGTATATGAAATTCATCGTCTTGTATCCTATATTTGTAATTTAATTATAAAAATAACTTTATCTTTTTTTTCTTGTTTTGACTTGATTTGTGCTCTACCATTGTTTGAAACAATAATACGTTGGGGGCATTTTAGACTTTTTCTTTACTACTAGTTCCAATTATAAGAACTAGTTTTGTTATAAACAACCATTTTTCAAAAGGTTGACTGTAAACAATTTTTATAACACATGGATGATTATTTTCTTGCAATTACACCTAATTAGTTTTTGATGAATTTTACAACATCCACACATCTACTATTTGTCTTAATAATACAGTATGTCAGTATTAGCCAAAATTTAAAAATAATATTTGGCCAAAACAATCATAATTATATTTATTTATGATAATAATAATAGTTAATGTAATGGTATGCAAGCAAGTCCAAAGAAAGAAAGAAAAATATCTGCTGTCACTTGCAAGTAATTTTACTTGTCCATCCTGATCAGTCAAAAGCCAGGCAGAGAGTCCATCCTCAACGAGGGAAAAAAAAAAAAAAAGAACCCCAAATTATACAAAATTTAACATATATACGTACGTGGTACGTACCATTTTTTCCTCGTTTTCTTTTAAGGGCAAGTTTTTTAACCTCTTACTCCAATCAAATTCTGTTGACATTAATTGACACCACCATCAACTTAATTGACATGTCAGGCCAACAATATATATCACATAAGATTTGAGAGAGAAAAAAAGAGAGATCTGTAAAAGACTAGTGTGTAGGTGTAGCCGTCGGCATTCAGCAGTCAAATGATTGATAGCTGATTATACAATAATCATCATCATTAAAATAAATCAACACTTAATCAATCCCTATTTCATTCCTAAAATTTCATAGATATAGAGATCGATCTGAGACAATTATTTAAGAAATATATAAAGGAATAACAATTATCAAGAAATCAACAACAGAACTGTCGGGATTAATTAAAGGCCCCAGCCAAAGAGACCAGCAAGCAAGGACAAGAGATAGCAAGAAATCACACACACCACACACAATACAAGAAATCAAGAGGTAGTAAGAAATCACAGAAAAACAGATCAAAAGAGGCCATGCCCTACAACACCACACACATAACAACAGGAGGTAGCAAGAAATCACAGAAAAACAGAGCACAAGAAGCCAATAAAAACCCCACCAGAGACAGAACCTAACCAAAGAACTCAATTAACTCATTAACATCATAACATCATCATAATATCGTAAATTCGTAACATACCACAATCAAGAAAACAAGATCGGTGCTGAAAACAAGATGAGCAAGATGAACACACTACAGAGGAGAAGCCAAGCAAGCAACACAAAAACAAATAGACAAAGCAAGATGAGCCAAGATTGGTGCTGAAAACAAACTTGAAAACAGAGATGGCGACAAGATGAGCCAAGATCGGTGCCGGTGAGGAAGGATTTCGAAGGGACTAGGGACTAGGGACTAGGGAGAGCGGCGGATTCGAAGGAAGTGTGGTTTGTGAATGTTAGGTTAGGGTTGCAAGGAGTCAAGAACTGGTGAGTGCAAACGTGCAGTGGTGAGACTTGAGAAGAAAACTGGAAATAAATTTTTATATATACTTAAGGAAATCGGGTCGGGTTTCGGGTTGAAAAAATAAACCGACCCAACTCAATGTATTTTCGGGTTAGTTAAATATAACCCGAATTTGCCTATTTTTAACATTGAACCCGACCCAACCTGTCATTTCCGGGTCGGTTCGGGTCGGGTCGGGTTGAATATGCCTACCCCTACCTCAAGCTATCACCTCCTAATCTACCATCGGGCTAGTGATCCACTAAGCCTACTTCCTATCCAGGGTGTGTCCTACACGTCTAGAAATCAACTCCCTATCCAAGGCTCTCAAACCTCTAGGAAGATTTCCTTGCTTAGCAATCTAGATCACAATGATCCTAGTCAAACTCCCCTAGCTCATCTATCCGGAGTACCAAACTCCTTGCTAAGACTTTTGTTTGGCTATTTGGAACTCATTCATAGCAAAGTCTTCTTGCTCAATACAAAGCTTCACTCACTTTGTAAGAGACTTCAACCTATCACAAGGCAATGATCTAAGTGATGCAAATGATGCAAATCACAATCAAATAAAGCTAGATGATCAATCAAGCTCTATGAACATGCTTAAGATATTCTAGGATATGCTATCAACAAACAATCACAAATGTACCTAGAAATCAAAGCATGTGAATCAATAAGAACAAGATATGAATATTCAATATATCACAAAAAAAATCTTAATTATGAGATCATGAAATTAAACATAGACATTATTGTGAGGCACATCATATAAATCATTTCTAGAGTCAATTTCAAGTTCAATTAAGTTTAGCTAAATATGTTCCAATGAAATCACAAAGCTAAAACTCAATCAATCAATCAATCATACAAACCTAGAATGTGAACTAACATCATTCTTAATACATTTCATCAATCAAATAAGAAGATTAAAACAGATGATCAAAAATGAAAGTAAGAAGAAGAAGTTTCACTTACAAATATGAACCTCGGACTGAAATCAGTTCACAGCGAAAACTCATGAAGTCACTTGGCTCTGAAAATGCTTGAGGTTTGTAGCTCTCATCAAGACCAACATTTTTGGCTTTTGAATCAAGTGATTCGGAGTTGAAATGAGAAAGTTATGATTGAATCAAGACACCAAATATCATGAAGAAATTATGCACACTTTCTTTCTTTTCAATTTTCTTCAAGTTGTATTTAGAGGGAAAGAAAATGAATTTTAAGAGAGAGAGAGAGAGAGAGAGAGAGAGAGAGAGAGAGAGAGAGAGAGAGAGAGAGAGAGAGGGAAATGAAGCAACCAATTGAAGTGTGCCACATCACATGGCCCGTGTGGGGCGCGTCTGGCACACATAGGCAGAGAGCCCTTCCACACGGCCTCCACACGTGGCCATCAAGGTTGGCTGTTGGCCAATCTTGCTCCTACCGCGCTCCGCTCGCGTTCTTCGGCCGTATCTAGGCCTCTGAACTTCGATTTTGAATCCGTTTTTGGATTATGAATCGTGACTCCCTCATGCACAATGAAGACTATAAAACTTTGACAAAAGGTTAAGAATTCATCTCGGAAAATGACGATGAAGACAACTCAACGAATGAGAATGCAAAGTAGTATAACTACATCGTATGGACTCGAAACCTAATGAATGAGTAACCGAAATGACCAAGACTCAATAAAAAATCAAATAAGATCATGTTCAAGTCCAAAGTACAAGAAACACAAACAAATAAACATTATGTCACACAAGCATGCCACATCTAAGCGATAGTGAGAAAACATGCAATTCTACAAGATTGTCAACATTGAGGTAAATGCATGTGCATACTTAATTATGTGTGAATGTGTTATACCAAATGTTTAAACAACGATGTAGGGACACACATGTATGAATTTTGTGTATGTGTGTGCTTACGCCTTGCAAGATGAAGAAGAATCTTGATACCTTAGCATCCAAGTAAGCGATATTCCCCTTGAAGACGATATTTGCTCAAGATGTTGCTTCTTCACCTTTGACGCTTCTTTCTCCAAGAATCATCTAAGCAACAACTATTACAAATAAAGAGAATTTTGCAATGGAATCAAGCCAATACAAATCAAGGATCTTACACATGCAGATGTAGTTGAACCTCAATTCGGCGATGTGTTTGGTTGTCGAATTGAGATGAATGATGAGCAGTACAATGAGTTGTACAATGAGCTGAACAATGATACGAACCATAAGGTGGATAATTAGGCAAATAATGAACAGGTAGAAGATCTAGAAATTGTGGATGAAGAGCCTGTACAAATTTAGACACATGGAAGAAGTGTACAAGGAGTTAGTTGCACTGCACTAGATATGTCTAGGACTTTTGAGGTCCGGCATAACGTAACTACATCTAATTCTGATAATGCGACAATGTGGGTTATTCCCGGAGCAGATTCATACTCGTTTGGTATTGATAGAAGCAGCACATTAGCAGTGCAAGAACCTACAAGCATGATTTATAAAGGTCAATTTTTTTCAAGTAAAACTGTAAAAAGGATTTGAAGAGGCTAGTTGGCCTTTTTGCAATGCAGGAGAACTTTGAATGGAATGTGAAAATGTCCAATAAGATAACATTACATCTGGTTTGCATCATTGACAACTACACATGGAAATTAAGAGCGGTGATGAGAGATGAAGGGACTTACTTCCAAGTCAGAAGTTTTGTCAACGAACACAGTTATCACTTAGAGGAGATTCACCGTCCCTACTAACAAGTTAGTGCAGTCATAATTGGATAAGTCGTTGCACTTAGACTTCAACAACATGATGGTCGTCTCATGAGTCCCAAGGACATAATTGTCGATATGAAAACAATGTATAGCATCCAAATCATGTATAGTAAGGCACATGATACCCTACAATATGCATTGTCATTGACCTATGGAATGCGTGAAGAAACTTTCCAACTATTGCCATCTTTTGCATACGTTCTGAAACAGCAAAATCAATTCACGATCGTCATCGAGCTGCACAATCCATGCATCATCAATTGACCGACATAGCACATCTTGTGATCCTAAAACGTGTCAAGAAGTACGGTTACATGACCTTAAATCCAGTTGACTGGAACATATTCTCCGTAAAACTAAAGGGAAATCAGTGGACGGTTAACTTAGCCCTGAAGACTTGCACATGTAACAAATTCCAAATGGACCATTTCCTATGTTCTCACGCACTCGCAACGGCAAGGTACATGAGAAGTTACGATTAATGCTTATATTACCCGAACGTGAATCTCACTATTTTCATTGTTGCAGGGAGCGAAACTTGGATTTCCTATCTCCGTGTGTGGACTATTACAAGAGAGAGACACTTATTGATGCATACTTGGTTCCTATTATGCATGTTGGTCATCCTTCTTCATGGGTAGTGCCATCCGACATCGCAGCGTAGGTGGTTTTAAATCCAAAGTTAAAGAGACAATCAGGTCACCCGATGGAGGGTCGACATGCCTCGTTTTTGGAGAGGACAACCACACAATCATGTAGAAGATGTGGACAATCAGGACATAATAGCAGGAGGTGGTCCAACTCGCCTATGGTTAATGAAGGTCCCAGCAAAATTTTTCCCAAGGAATACCATCGCAAGTGCAGCATCTGTCATTCAGTTGGACACAACAAACAAATGTGTCTTGAGAAAGACTCTACCGTAGAATGAATAGAGCCGTTGATATTGATGTAATTTTAATTGTTTGGAATTAAATGACTTGTTCATTTTAATCGTGCTGTTTAAATCGTGTTGGAATTGAATGAATTGAATTGAATAACTCAAACAAAAAATTCAAATGTTATGTACATCAACAATAGAACAAAATTGGGCTTCGAGTTACAATAAACCTCCATGACCATCTTCTCCCGAATGGCACCCATATCCTCTTCTGACAAGTCGAGCATATCCCTGTTTGCCAACAAGTACTCTGCCAATCATAAAGTATGAGCACCACAGTTACCCCAGCAATTCACCACATGAACAACCGTTATAATGGAAAGTTATTAAAACCAATTGGGATAGAATAAGATCTTGAAAAGTCATACCCTCTATGCTGTTGGGGCACACGTGATGTAGGCACAATGCTCATCCGTAATGGCTTATCCATCAATTTGTATGTCATAACACCCCTCCATCTGTTCCTATAAAATGTGACCTGATGCAACATCGAGGGTAAAAACCACTGTAAACACATGACCTGCTCATTCCTGGTGTTCCATGTAACCTCCTGTCTGAATGGGTCTAATAGATAGATCTTCCCGACTGTGAGGTCGATGCTAGCTACTACCCAATGCTGTCGTCCATGGTTGCAAGGAATCAGAATCTGTATGTATTTCAACAAAGTGTTATCAGATTCAAATTTATTTATTAAACACATTGAAACCATATAATTTAAACACTCACCATGTCAACCTTGTGCCATGGCCAATTTCCTGATGGGAGTAATCCACGTACCACCATAAGGTCATCGTTGGACAACTCATACTTCAGCACAGACCAATCCTTAAGGGGTTTGCCCACAACCCCCTTAGGCATAATTCTCCCCACTGAATATATAACCATGACTGTACATAGAAAATTTACCAAAACGTTAGGTAAAAGATGTATGAAACACATCAATGCACAAGCGAAACCATACAATATAAACACTTACATAGAACTGTGAATCTAGTATGTTGATCCTCAGACTTTAGACAGTGGGGTATGCTCACTGACGCTTCCGTAGAATATGCAAGTACGCGTCAATGTGCTGACAATGTCACAATTTTATATTGTTAGGATTCTACCATTTCTCAAACAAAATAATACAAATAGTTCAAGTAAGGAACATACCATATCCTCCAACTCCATGAAGTTGGTTAGCAACCGGTGGAACCAAGTGACAGCAACTGGCTCATGTAGATCCACGTCACGTATGCATAATTGTTGAAGAAGTTAGATAACCAAGTAATTTTACTTATGTGTTTCAAAATACTAAAAAAGATTGTAATATGTACGATTATACTTATAATTCCCTCGTCTCGTTCCTCTTGTAGGCTTGGTACCGCTGCAAACTGGTTGGCATCTACCAATTCCTATGGCGTCCATACATGTACTGGTTGTGGCAGTGTCCTTAGCCTCTTCGGCCGACAGGGTACAATGTAAGGGGTCATTAGCTGCCAACCTCGCCTACGAACCCCCTACTGATGCTGAACGTGGGTGGGGGGGACTACGGTACGAAGCACTGGGATCAACCGGAGGGGTGGGCTATGAGGAGAAACTCTATCCCCTTGGATCGCTGTGAGAGGTGTGCTGCGCTGGGATCGACTGGAGGGGTGCGTTAAGATGGATGGAGGAGCTAGGCTGGGATCGCTAATCGTGCCAAATATGTTACATATTTTGGCCCTCATTTCCTTATCATTTGTCTCGTTTTCTTACGTTTTAACATCTCTTATGGAATCTTTGTTTATAATTGCAGGCATTCGTACATTTCTGGTGTAGGAAACAGTATACGGGACTTTCATGTGACAAAGGGGTCAAATGGTGCAAAAAGAGGACAAGAGAAGATAAAGTGCTGTTCAGCCACCCATACACTTCTAGTGTAGGAATTCCTGCATAGGATCCATGCACAACCTGTACACCGAAGGATAGAAAAAGACAGCAGAACGCCATAAAGTACGGGTACAATGCGGGTCCCTTACCCGCACTCGACCTGCATTCTACACTTTATAGCGTGGGAATTCCCATGTTGGACCCGCACTCCACCTATACTATATGGGAAACCGGGAGCTGAACTATTAATGAATCGATAAAGTACGGGTACAGTGTGGGTCCTGACCCGCACTTGACCCGCACTCTACACTTTTCAGCACCGAATGATGGGTTTTGGGGCAATTTTTTAGGGGTAATTTGGTCCTTTCATGCCTAAATCGTTCCCTAACCTCCCAAGCCTATAAATACACCACTTTATTCACAATACCAATCAACTCTTAACCCAAATAACCTAGAAACCCTCTCTTCTACACTTCATCTTCTTCACACAAAAAAAGAGAGAGAGAGATCTTCAAAGGCATCCGTGGAGGTTTTCCTCCATGGATTACCTCACTATCACCACCTTCCACTTTCAACCACCCATCTTTGGAGGAGATTCATGAAGAAAGAGCCATTCTACCTTGTCTATGAGGAGGAGGATCTTCAATAAAGCTTGGAGATCCGAGATGACAATTGGGTTCCTCTTCGAGTTTTAAGATCCGAGATTGACACCTTGGGTTTTCTCTTTTACTATTATCTTATATTTTCTTTATTTGATGTGTATCCTTATTAGGGAAATATGAAAACCTAACACTAGTTCTATTTATGTGATTAACTTGTATTTAATAATTTCAAGTATTGTCTCATTCAATTGCTTGGTATTGATTCTTGACGTGTGTTGAATAGGCTTGACAACCCTCTTAGATGCATGTTTAGGGATATCTCTTGTCTTTACATTCATGGCATGTAGGGTAGAAATTGATATATGTTCATGATTGGGATTATGAGTAGATTAATGTAATTTAGGAGTAGATTAATCAAACATCCCTTGATTGTGTGTATGTTGATGGATATTTCGAAATGCATGTTTTGAATTGATTTGAGTGTTTGAGAATTAGGGTTAAGTAAGTACTTCAACTCTTGGCCTTGATTACACTCTTAATTGTTTGGGTGAAATTCATTATGAGTACATACCATGTCATTGTGGATTTCGGTTCTTTAAACCTTCATGCTTTATACGACCCTTGGTCATTACTCGCGTGATACACCCTTGGTGAGTAGTGATCGAGGGTCCGAATTTACACTTAATGTTTCCATTATATGGTTGTTACTTACACGTGACAGGTGAGTAGCAATCAATGGTCGATCCTTTAATATTCCCTTAAGCTACCCCTTTGTCGTTGCTTACGTGATACACCCTCAGTGAGTAGTGATTGAGAGTCGGCCTTTATGCTTAATGCAGTCCTTTTATGGTCGTTGCTCATGGGATACACTCTCGGTGAGTAATAACAACCGAGGACTAGACGACTCTCCCTATTTCCATATTTAGAGGTCGTATCAAAGGCTAGGTTTAACCCAATCTAGTAGTGTTTTATGCGGTTAGTTTTTATGAGTGGTGAGAATGTCATGGTGGTCATGAGTACTTTGTGTGTCCATCTATTTCTCTCTCCAAGCCATCTTTATTTTCGTAACTTAGGGTGTTTGCCTTTAGGAGTAGATTAACTTTAAAAGGCATGCACCGGTTACATTTCTATCCTTAGTTATCCTTTTGTTTTCTTATCTCATGCTCTCTCACACACACATGAATATGCTTACATTTCACACACACCACGCTCATCTTTGCCATGTTCGCATTTACATTGCTTTAATAAACACTAAAACGTGAAACGATCGACAGATGACACCTCCCTATGGACGATACCCTCGCTTACCGCTTTACTAGTTTTCAAAACTTTAGAGCACATTGCGTAGGAACATCTTTATAAATATCTTTTGAATTCACAATTTAATAACGACATAAAAAGCGCGTTCAAAATGGCACTGCTGCCAGTGAGGTGGCTTATTTGTTATTTGCTTCTAGTTTTAGCAAATAATGTAGGAATGTAAATATTTTATAGTCTTCTATTTGTTTGTGTTTGATTTATTATTTTACCTTTTTCTTAAGCATATGTGTTTAATGTTGTTTGAGTTATGTTTGTGCAAGGAACAAAAATTTTCAGGTTGGCGAGCAATCAAATCGATGTTGGAGTGGTGTCCAACAATCGCGAAGTAGAGCGCAAAAAGCCAAGACTGCACAACTCAAAAGAACAATGAGTGCATCGATTGCACTCCAACAACTTCATTAAGCTTCATTAAGCAAACAGCAACGCAACGACGACCTAAGTGGTTGATACAACCAAGGACGCAAGTGGTGTCGCGAAGAGCATCAAGTGGAAAAGAGGTTAGAGCGCAGTGATGAGCGTCGTTTGTGTACTCAACAAAATAGTAATATGTGTTTTTTGTTGATTCTTGAAAACTCTTTTTAAGCCACTTAATCCTTTTTAAAATGTGATTCGATAGCAAAATAGTAAGCAAGTTCGTTCCACAGGGAATGGAGTGTTAATTAGATAAATTGACTAATCTTTGAACAAGAAAGTAAATCATAGTGTTTGATAGATGTGTGGTTTCTAAAACCACCAATGCTAACTACTCAAATGAAAATACACAAAAATGTTATGAAAAATAGAATACTCAACACCTTGATAAGAATAGTGATAAAATCAAATAAAGAGATAGCTAAGGAATAGATCGATTAACAATTGAATGTGGGTAAGCTAACTAGCTACTTTAATGTGCCAATCTCATTATGTTAACCACTTAGAGGCTTAGATTAGTGGGGTTGATATACCCACCACCAATCTATCCTATCCAATGGGTTCTCAATCACACAAGGAGTGTCAAACCTCATATGAATATATAACAAATTACTCCACTCAAGATTGCAATTAACAAGTGATATACAAGTCAATTATAATGAATGGAATCTAATTAATTTGAATGAATAGAACACATAAGAGATTCATTACAAGCTAAGCTAAACCCACAACCAATTGATCCTCAAATCTATCCCTTAGATTAGGGGTTTAGTTACACATATTTGCAATAAATGAAAAGAAGTAAATAATAAGGAAATAACCCTTGGGTCACCTTCTTTAAGCTTGATCTTTCTTCTCCTCTATGCTCCTAGATGTAAGGAATGGAAGTAGAGGATATGTCTTGGAATGTGGGTGTTTTGGTGGGAAGTGACTAAGGATTTTGGTGGAGAAATGGTGGGATGAGGAATGATGTAGTGAAGTAATCAAGGTTTTGTGTTGAGGGTTGGATGGATTAGATGAGTTCAAGGAGAGAAATGGAGGATGAGGAATTGTGTGCCATGGATGAAGAGCTAGATCTCAAATGTATTCTCTGTTTTCTTTCTCAGATTTTCGATGGATTTGAAGATGAAGGGCCGTTCTATTTATACACACTCTTGGACATGTACTGATAACTGCTTGATTCGCTGATGTGGCGCCTTGTTCGCTATTTCGTCGCTATGGCGACCCTGGTGCGTAAAATGGTTACAGGCAAGGGTCGCCATGAGAACCATCTTTTTTGCCATCTAGCAAGTGGCGACCATGGGCAATTTGTGTAGAGGTCACCACTTGCACCTCTAGGTCGCCATGGCGACCATATGTGGTGACCCTGCAAAATGTAAAGGGGTCGCCACTTGCAACATCAAGGTCGCCATGGCGACCCTAGGTAGCGACCATGGCTTGATTGAAATAGGTCACCACTTGCAAGGGTGGTCGCCATGGCGACCCCACCTGGTTCATTTGGAGACTTTTTGTCGCCATGGCGACCAAGTGGCGCCCAAATGGCGCCCAAATGGCGACCTTCTGATGACTTGGAGAATCCTCTGTCGCTATGGCGCCCATGTAGCGACCTCTCATGACTAAGTGGCAAAAATGTCCTGTTTCTTCCCATTTGTGAGACCTGTTTCTTCCCATTTGTGAGACATTTTCACACAAGTCCTCCACTTCATCTCAATTGCTTCTGAAACCTGATAAAACTTGAAACACTCAATTTAACAACATTAAACACCGGGAAATGCCCGAGAATCAAGCGAAAAGAAACGGAAATGAGGGCCAAAATCATACCAATTTTGGCTTGATCACGCATCAAGAGGTAGTGTCTCTGCAAGCTTCTCCCCAAATTGGAAATTCGGTATCGACTCCTCTAACTGTTTCTGTTTTTTGATATATATTACCCTACTTATGTTGGTGTAACTTAAACGTTTATGGGTAACATTCTTAATGTTGAAGCATGTTTGAGTGAGTTGATTGGATGTACCGATATGTGCTTAAATGCTTTGGGAAGTTTTTGATGTTATTAAATGTGCTTGTGGAATAGTTGTTAAATTGGGCGGAAATCGCCTATGTGCTTTAAATATTATAATGCTATGTTTATGTTGTTTGTGTCTTGAGTTCTTACCTTCCTTGCTTCATTTATTCATTGTCCATGCATCTCATGTCATATAAAATATTGAAGACAATGTTTAGATTGGGTTTTGGGGTGTGGATTCATTATTTGAGTCATTTTTCATTTTACTTTTTCAAGTTTTTCTTTGACCTTTGCGAAAGTACCTTGTTTTGAAATATTTGAGGCCAAATGTTTCGTTTATACTGTACTTCTTGATGAGGAAATAAATTATTTCGCCCATGCTGCGTTCTTTAATTTTTCAATAAGGTTCCAACGGTATAAAGAACGTAAATTTCTGGGTGGGGGTTCAAAAGTTATGAATGTTTCTTCGACCAAAGGTCATGGGCGATGCCCTGTTTTGAAAATCTGCACGTGAACCATCTTTGACGTCCGTTTGCACACTTTTCTAATTTTAATTTTGAAATTTTTTCTAAATAAAAAGTCTGATTTTTTATGTCTATTTTCCTGTGCCAAAAGTTGAGAAATTTTTATTAAGTATTTCTAAACATATGCACTAAAGAGTGGACATATGTCAATTTCAAAAGTCATCAGTGTTTGAAATGTTATCCTCCATGTTGAGATGGTCTTTCACATTGTGTTTTTATGTGTTTTAAGATTGCACAATTTATTTTTCTCTTGTATACTAAGTTCTTATCCCTTAATTTGTTATAATGTGAATGTAAATGTATGGGAAAAGCTAGGTTTATGGGGGGAAATCTATTGTGTGATTTGTTTAATTAGTTTAAGTTATTTTTTCTTAAATAAATGGTATTAAGCTTTGGTTTTGCAATTGCTTGAATTGAAAAATCTTGTTGCCTGAACTCTCTAATATGTTTTGTGAGTGTATAGATTGTTTATAGCTTCTTGAGGAAATGATTAGTGCTGCTTGGGCGTTAATGCTAGGTTCTTATCTCTTGGGATGAAACAATGACAACTTGCGAGTCTTTAAGGGACAAGCAAGCCAAGAGTGCTCATAAAAAGAGTAAGAGCCTCATCTTTGTGAAGGGAAGTAGAAATTAGGAGTTCGAAGAGCCGAAGTGCCATGCCAACATCTTGCCTAGACGATAAATAAAGCACTTGTGGGAGGCAACCCACCTCGATTTTGTTTTCTTTAGCACATTTCTAGTTTTTGAACTTTTTCTTGCTTTTGTTTTTAATTGCTTTAGTTAAATAATTTGTAGATGTTTGAGCAGGAAGCTCTTATGCATGCGCTAAATGATTATGAGTCGGAGGCTTTATTGCATGAGTGTGATTATATAGGTTTTAGCTTATTGTTTAGTTCAGTTTGGGGCTTTCCATGCCCTCACTCCGTCAATTTTGAAATGTTTATGGTAAATTGATGGTGAAGAGTATGTGTGTTTTGTGCTTAATTGAGATGATGCATGGATTGTTTTTTATTAGTTGAGCCTAATTTTGAGTCTTTTCTCTTTATTTTTGTCGGGCATTGATTGTGCGTGATTGGTGCCTAGGTTTGTTTTCCTTTATGTCATGTTAGGTGCACGCCTCTAGGCCAAACTCTTTTGTCTTCAACATTAAGGACAATGTTAGGTTTTGGTTTGGGGGTGTAGATGCCTTTCTGAGTCATCTTTTTGTGTCTTGAGTTTTTTAGTGTCTATTTTTTTGAATTGTCGCATGGCCAAAAATTTCAAGCTGTCATTAGCTTGGGTGTGATGCATTGAGCGTGTGCATGTGGCGAATGTACTTATCCGTAGTGTGCTTAAATGAGTAGGTTGTTGTCCCTCTAGGGTTTCACTTGCACTTTCATGGGTTTGTCCCATCCTTTTTGTGTTTAAGTTGAGGGGACTCGGTACTCTTGCACCATGTTCTAATAGTGGAGACCACCTAGTGAGTTCACAAACACAAACCCTAAAAGAACGTATGTTGAGTGTTATCATTTTTCTATTCTTAAACACCTTTCTCATCATGTGCATCATATGCCATAGGACATTGCATCATATTGTGGATTGCTTGATGGACACTTACATTCCCTTGATAGATAGATTTGTTGAAATGATCTTAGGCGATAAACAAGCCTATGACACATTCTTATGTCCCTTATGTGTGCTCCAAAGCCAAACTTGAGGGCAAACACATACCATTTCATTTGGTACCACATACAACCATATAGCCATAGCCTAAACACATATCTACCCTTGTTGCTAATCATGTTAGGATGTGTAATAATTTTGTGGTGTGAAAGGCGTAAAGCTCTATATGTTAAATAGTGTGTATTTAGGCAATCTTTGCAAATGTGCTAAGCAAATGGCTCAAAATTGTGAAAGTTCAAATTGCTAAATGTTAAATGTGGAAAAAAAAAAAAAAAGCCTTGAATGTTAAATGTAAAAGTAGAGTACAAAGTGAAGCACAAATGTGTGTGAAAGTGATGCCTAGACGCTAGAGTTCAAGATTGCATGTAAAAAGAGCTAAGGATGGGGTGTAAGTAATATAAATGTACCTCAACATGATTGGTGGTATTTGAACTCCAAATTTTCTGATGACTCGCTTTTTGTGTCGTTACCAAATTGCGAATTATCAAAAGAATGTTTATAAATGAATTATTACGCAATATACTTTAAGTTTTGAAAACTAATAAAGCGGTAAGCTTAAGATTCGTTCCACAGGGATTATGTTAGATTAATCAATTTGCTATCTAATCTAAGTTAGTCTAACTAGTGTGCCATAAAGTAAATCATGATTAGTGAGATAGTGAGTGGTTTGAGAAACCACCAAACAATGCATGTAAATAAATGTACAAAAATGCAAAGAGAATATTAATGGAGATAGGAATCCAATACAAACAACTTAGATAAGAAAATGGGTTTAAACAATTAAGAGAGGTTTAGGGAAATGATAGAGTAGCTAATGGACCATTGAGCAATTCATATAAAACTTCATTAATGCACAATCTACACAATCAAGGACCGATCTCATTCGAAAGTGTTGTTTAGGTCATCACTACGAACCCTAAACAACTTCCCACCAAAATGCCTAAACGATTAAGGAAAGGGGGTCAAGGTGGGATCGGTTAGTGACGATCGATTGGCCTAGGCAATTGGGGTGATATCCCCACCAACAACCTAACCTATTCACTATGTGCTCTAATCAATCAAGTGTATCAATAACTTAACCAATTTTATCATAAATAAATCCTACAACATATTGTAATCAACAAGTGTGTCAATACTCATTAAATCACATAAGTGCAAAATCTAATTAAAAAGTAAATAGAACTATAATCATGCAAACAAAATATCCAAAGCTTTAATAAATACTCAATGTCCAAATAATCTCTCAAACAATCCCCCTAAAATGGGGGTTTAATTACACATAATAACAAACAAGAAAAGGAAGTAAAATGAAGAGAAATCACCCTTGGGTCTCTCTTGTAAGTTTGATCCTCCCTTGAGCTTCCTTGCTTGAATCTTGTGCAAAGATTGGGTGTTGAGGATGTGTCTAGATAGGTGAAGTCATATGGAAAGTGACAAAGGAAATGGGTGGAGAAGATGGAAAGAGAGGAATGATTTAGGTGGAGTAATCTAAGTGTTTATTGGAGAGGAGAATGGTAGGATTAGGAATGGTTGAAGAAGGGAGGTTTCTTGATGAACAAGAGTTGTCAAGAGCTGTCCATTCTCTATAAAAATGGTGTATTTATATGTTTTAAAGGCTAGGGTTAGAAATAGGCATGAAAGGACAAGAATACCCCTAAAAAATGGCTTGAAAACGTCCATTTTGCTGCTTCTAGAAAGTGGGGTCGCCATATGGTCGCCGTGGCGACAGAGAGTGTGCAGTAGTTACTAAAATAGGCATAACTTTTTGTAGAAGACTCGGAATTGTAATCCGTAAAAACCGTTGAAAATTAGACTTTCGGGGCTTTCTGAATATATATAATTGGAAATGTGATTCGATCCGAAGAGAGAGATATGCCTATTTGAAGATGAATGATCTGCACACACTTTTTACAATTTCAGCCCCCTTTGCCACCAATATTACTCCAATGCCTTTGAACTTTATAAATACCTGAAAACACTTAATTCACACCATTAAATCATGGGATATTGCCCAAGAATCAAGCAAAAAGAGAAGGAAGTGAGGGCTAAAATCATACCAATTTTGGTTCGATCATTTTCCTATTTCTTTTGTTTACCACATTTTACCCCATGGTCCCATTACAACCAAAAATGGAAGACCTATTTGATCTTCGATAAAATCTAGATTAGGAATGTTTGTTGAAGCATGATCTTCCAAGTCCATGGCATTTGATTCCTTTCTTAGGCTAGTTCACAATGAAATTAGCGGTCTTTTAATGATTTATATTGTATGCAATGCATTAGATTCCTATGCATTAATTCTATCTTTGCATACCTTGCATGAGAGTGAACTTAGGACTCCGAATGGAAAGAAAAGAGAG
This sequence comes from Acer campestre, assembly GCA_954870605.1. Lineage (NCBI taxonomy): Eukaryota > Viridiplantae > Streptophyta > Magnoliopsida > Sapindales > Sapindaceae > Acer > Acer campestre. The sequence continues at coordinate 15,625,839 of OX940799.1, read as the reverse complement.
TTTCCACGTGAGGCTTAGAGTCGAAGCGAATTACACTCGAGGTGTGAGAGTGAGTAGTTCCTAATATGAGAGTATTTTTAGGTGTGGGATTCATGATTGTGTGAGTTCCCTTAAGTGACTTCGAGTTACCTTATAACATTTTGCATGAGTCTACTTCCCTCTATAACACTCCATTGTATCTCACCGCTAGTTGGAAATGCGGCTTTTTGTTTTGTCTTTGTTGGTGTCTAGGAAAATTTTAGATTAAGTCAGTTTGTTAGTACGTCTTATTTATTTTATCATGTGTTTGCTCAAGGACGAGCAAAGGTTGGTTTTGGGCTGTTTGATCGTGCCAAATATGTTATATATTTCGGGCCTCATTTCCTTATCATTTATCTCGTTTTCTTGCGTTTTAGCATCTCTTATGGGCTCTTTGTTTATAATTGCAGGCATTCGTACATTTCTGGTGTAGGAAACAGTATTCAGGACTTTCGTGCGACAAAAGGGTCAAATGGTGCAAAAAGAGGACAAGAAAAGATAAAGTGTTGTTCAGCCACTCGCACACTTCCAACATAGGAATTCCCGCACAGGTTCCTTACACAACCCTCACTCCGAAGGATCGAAGAAGATAGCGGAACACCATAAAGTGCGGGTTCAGTGCGGGTCCCTTACCTGCACTCGACCCACACTATACACTTTCCAGCGTGGGAATTCCCACGTTGGACCCACACTCCACCCGCACTATATGGGAACCCCGGGAGCTGAATTCTTAAAGAATCGATAAAATGCGGGTACAGTGTAGATCCCTGACCCGCACTCTACACTCTCCAACACCGAATGACAAGTTTTTGGGCCATTTTTTTGGGGTAATTTGGTCCTTTCATGCCTAAATTGTTCCCTAACCTCCCAAGCCTATAAATACACCACTTTCTTCACAATACCCATCAACTCTTAACCCAAATAACCTACAAACCCTCTCTTCTACACTTCATCTTCTTCACACAACAAACGAGAGAAAGAGACCTTCAAAGGCATCCAAAGAGGTTTTCCTCCATGGATTGCCTCACCATCACCACCTTCCACTTTCAACTACCTATCTTTGGAGGAGATTCATGAGGAAAGAGCCACTCTACCTAGTCTATGAGGAGGAGGATCTTCAATGGAGCTTGGAGATCCAAGATGACAATTGGGTTCCTCTCCAAGCTTGAAGATCCGAGATTGACACCTTGGGTTTTCTCTTTTACTATTCTCTTGTATTTTCTTTATTTGATGTGTATCCCTATTAGGGAAATATGTAAACCTAACACTAGTTCTATTTATGTGATTAACTTGTATTTAATAATTTCAAGTATTGTCTCATTCAATTGCTTGGTATTGATTCTTGACTTGTGTTGAATGGGCTTGACAACCCTCATATATGCATGTTTAGGGATATCTCTTGTCTTTACATTCATGGCATGTAGGGTAGAAATTGATATGTGTTCATGATTGGGAATAGGAGTAGATTAATGTAATTTAGGAGTAGATTAATCAAACATCCCTTGATTGTGTGTATGTTGATAGATATTTCGAAATGCATGTTTTGGATTGATTTGAGTGTTTGAGAATTAGGGTTAAGTAGGTACTTCAACTCTTGGCCTTGATTACGCTCTTAATTGTTTGGGTGAAATTCATGATGAGTACATACCATGTCATTGTGGATTTCGGTTCTTTAGACTTTCATGCTTTATACGACCCTTGGTCGTTGCTTGCGCGATACACCCTCGGTGAGTAGTGATCGAGGGTCTGAATTTACTCTTAATGCTTCCATTATATGGTTGTTGCTTACACATGATAGGTGAGTAGCGATCGATGGTCGATCCTTTAATATTCCCTTAGGCTACCCCTTGGTCGTTGCTTACGCGATACACCCTCGATGAGTAGTGATCGAAGGTCGGCCTTTATGCTTAATTGAGTCCTTTTATGGTCGTTGCTCATACAATACACCCTCGGTGAGTAGCAATCGAGGACTAGGTGACTCTCCCCATTTCCATATTTAGAGGTCGTATCAAATGCTAGGTTGAACCCAATCTTGTAGTGTTTTATACAGTTACTTTTTATGAGTAGCGTGAATGTCAGTGGTCATGAGTACTTTGTGTGTCCATCTATTTCTCTCTCCAAGCCATCTTTATTTTCGTAGCTTAGGGTGTTTGCCTTTAGGAGTAAATTAACTTTGAAAGGCATGCACCCGGTTACATTTCTATCCTTAGTTATCCTTTTGTTTTCTTATCTCATGTTCTCTCACACAAACATGAACATGCTTACATTTCACACACACCACTCTCATCTTTGCCATGTTCGCATTTACACTGCTTTAATAAACACTAAAACGTGAAACGATCGACGGATGACACCTCCCTGTGGACGATACCCTCGCTTGCCGCTTTACTAGTTTTTAAAACTTTAGAGCACATTACGTAGGAACATCTTTGTAAATATCTTTTGAATTCACAAGTTGATAACGACACGAAAAGCGTGTTCAATCGCCTAGAGGAGGGAGCTACGCTGGGATCAACCGGAGGGGTGCGCTGAGACGGAAGAACTCTGTCCCCGTGGATCGCCTGGAGGGGTGCTCTGTGAAGAAGAACTCTGCCCAAGTCATGGGGATGAACAGGATGATGCAGCAGCTGCTCTGGTAAAACTTGAGGAAGTACTTGCTCCAATAGTGTTGTCTCTATACCACCAGGTACCTCCTCTCATTCTGTCACAATAGGCCCTTTCTAATCGGATACTGTCTACGTATTAGGTTGCACCTCACATCCGGTCTCTGGGTCTATCCCATCCTGATGACTACCTATCATGTCTCTGGGACCAGAGTCTCGGTCATCGAACAATGGGTCATCAAATGGTGGACCATCCATATGGGACTGCAATGTCGAACCCTAAAGCGCTCGGATCAAGCTGAGCAACTCCGTAAACTACCGATCTCGTTTCTCATCACTCTTTCGGACATCCTCCTTTAAGCCTCGGACATCTTCCTTTAACTCTTGAACGACATCCAACACCTCAATGAATTGACGTTCTCAATGGTCCTGAAAGGGTTTCGAAATTGTCAATACTAAAACCGTTCACTCGTTTGAAATTAAATAATGCAGTTCAAATATTTTTACATACCTCTGGATGCCCTCCAATGCCTCATCATGAATCACCTCCAGTTGGAGGCTGTCTAGGCAATGCGAATCGAACCCGCCTATGCCTCACGAGAGTCCCACCGCCACCCTCAGGCTCAGAACCCTCCGCATCACTAGTTCCGACAATCGGACTCTCCATATCACTGGTTCCAACAGTCGTATGTTGTTTGGAATCCAGTACCTGAATGGGTCTATCGGCGGCATCATACTGACTGCCCTCCTCCTCTATGCCCTCGTACTACCGTTCAGCCCTCTCAACTGCTGTCGACACCAATTCAAGCCTTGCAAATATCTGAAATCGTAGTTAAACCATTGTAATTATATACATACTAATAACTATGAACATTAACAAAAAAGATACTTACCCTTTAAGTGAAAATTTTATCCAGCTTTTTCGCCATCGGTCACTGACTCAACTCCCATTTCAGAATATGGAGGGATATGTCGATTTCCCTACGAGTCCCACATTGGTTGCCAAGACCAGGGATAACCTCAAAAGCAAACATCTACATAATAAATATGTACGATAAGAATCCAATATATGTATTCCATCAGTCATATGAAAACAATTACAATTAAAGTACGGATTCAAATTTTAAATTCTCACCAACAGTGCATGAGTTAGACCGTATATGTTGTACATCTCCACGGTGTGTACGTCAACGCCCTTTTCTTGTTGTCATTTTTCAAACCGCTCCCATCGACCGTCCAACGTATGCTTGAAACCAAAAATAGATCGTCTATACACGTGTGCACCCCACGAGAATGCATCAAAAGCGTCCAAGTCCTCGACTAAGCGCATCTGCCATTCTGGAATTTTCTCTCTCTCATCCAACCCTATCAGTATCTAGTTGAGCATATGCAATAAGCACAGCTTAACTTCATCGTATTGCTCCTAAAAAATACCAATCCGCAGAACCAATCTCAGCTGTTCATACTCGATCTCATCTCAACCTTCAAAATACCACTGGTATATGTCATTCTCAACCATATCATAGCTCGCCATGTCGAGAATGACTCCGAACTTCAAACCAGTAATCAAACAAAACTCAACCTTCAAGAACCGGACCGAATGACAACCTAACATAAATTTCATCTCATCTTCCGCCCCATTGTGATGCAACTCACGCATAAACAGCCGATGGACAATGCTAGCTGAAAACGTCATCTCACGATGCATCCGAAAGAAATGTCCAAAACACGACTCAGTATACCAACATCGTTCTTCGACCGTAAAATGTGCAGGTACCTTGTTAAGTGCGTTGTCGATATCTTGAATGTCATCGAAATGGTCATGCCGAGTTATTTTTCCCTCGTACCATTCTCCCACGGGAGTTTTAAGCGAATTCTTGAGTTGATTCCTCATCTGCATATTCACAGAAGAAAAAAAAAAACATATAAGTTCATTAAAAGGCTCGAACAGTGTTTCAAAAGGCTCGGAGACATTGTTAAAAGGTTTGGAGATTCTAATTTGACAAACCTATTCATAAAAAATAAAAAAGCTCGAATTACTATTGAAAAAGCTCGAACAGTGTTTCAAAAGGCTCAGAGATAGTACTAAAAGGCTTGGAGATTCTAATTTGACAAACATATTCATAAAATAAAAATAAATAAATAAATAAATAAATAAGCTCGGATTACTATTGAAAAGGCTCGGATAGTGTTTCAAAAGGCTTGGATATAGTGTTAAAAGGCTCGGAGATTCTAATTAGACAAACTTATTCATAAAAAATAAAAAAGCTCGGATTACTATTAAAAAGGCTCGAACGGTGTTTCAAAAGGCTCGGAGACAATGTTAAAAGGCTCGGAGATTCTAATTTAACAAACATATTCATAAAAGCTCGGATTACTATTGAAAAGGCTCGGACAGTGTTTCAAAAGGCTCAGAGACAATGTTAAAAGGTTTGGAGATTATAATTTGACAAACCTATTCATATTCATTAAAAAAACTCGGATTACAATTTAGAAGGCTCAGACAGTGTTTCAAAAGGCTCGGAGACAGTGTTATATGGGTATATGAATATCCCTATTATTATAAAGGCTCTTGTTGTGAAGTTGTTCTCGTAGATATATTCTAATTTCATTGTTTAGTAAAATAAGGAAATTTAGGTATTTCTGAGATCACATTATCACAAAATATATATAGTGGTCATCCTTATGGTCCTTGGTGTTTGTTTGTTTGTTTAAATGTTTGATTATATATATCATATTTTGCTAATTACAACAGGTAGTCAGGTGCATGAGTGGGCGGTGAGACTGCCTGCCTACATCTTGAGATCCCAGGATACGATCGAATAGGTTCAGCAATATCAGTCAGTTTCCTTTTCTTTCTCGAATAATTAGATGATTGATGAATGTATGCATCATTTCTTGTTACCAGATTTAATTCACCTGTTACTGATGGGTCATTTTGAAAGATTTATTTCTGTTTGTGAATCAGTGCCTGTTTGCTTTTGATTTGTGCTTCGTTGGGAGGTAACTGTAATTCACCAAAGAAACAGTTTTCTGCTCATTCTTTGGTTTTTTTTTTTTTTAAGAAGGAAGTCATTTTTTGTTTAAGGGATATTCATATACCCATATAACTGCTCATTATTATAAATACCGACAGCAAGTGAAAATTTATTTAAAATGACGAGAAGATCTTTCATTTAGATTGACTTGACGTAATGAAATACTAATCTTATATCATGAAGAAAATGATGTCTGAAATCATTGAAAATGACATGCATCGTCTTGTACTACGTACCAAAACCACCGACATAATTGATAATGAAAGTTAGAAAGAAAGTTATACGGAACAAAAAAAAGTGCATTCAGCTAAAGACTGCTGTCAGGGCTGGCCCATGGGGACAGTAAACCCAGTATTTTGCTGGGGCTCTCAACTGACTCAATTTATTTTTTCTTTTTTGGGGTCTCAGAACCCAATATATTTATGTTTAAACAGAGTCCAATTCTAAATCTTTTACTACTTTTATTTATATATTTTCCTTTTCAACCCAATGAACTAATTAAATTTTTTTAAAAAAAACTTCAAGCTCAATAAACTTGTCATTGTTTTTGTTTAATCATTAATTTCTACATGTTGATTTTAACTCATCTTTTAATTATTTATTTTATTTACAATAGCAGATTAGTATCCACTAATTTTAGGATTTAGTGATCTCAGTTCTCAAATCTATGTGTATTGTGTATTTGTGTAGTCACTTTGTTAAGCTTTTCTTGAATCATTTCTTGAATCTTTTATGGACAAACAAGAATATTTTATAATAGGTTCTTTTATAATAGACTATATAATTATAATCATTAATTAAATTGACTACGGTCTACACAAATACACAAATGGGTTTAAACGAAAAAATATGTAAGTTAAAATAAAATAATCTATATAGGGTCCCGATTTTTGTTAATATCATAAAATCGCTCGGGCCCTAAAATGTCTGGAGACGGCTGTGGTTGCTATCCCGGTAGTGTCTCCTACAACAGAGATAGAGAGAGAGATGGCTTGCCTGAATTAAGCAAATATGATAAGATATATGCCCTTCTGCTTTTACAACAAATTATGGTGTGTTTGGTAGGGATGAAAATCGAGTGGAAAGAAAGGGTGGAGGGAAAAGAGAGAAGAAAATGGTGAAATATGTGTTTGATGTGGAGAGAAAAATGGAAGGAAAAGAAAAATGGGTGGAAAAATTTATGGGTGGGACCTACGAATTTTAATCCTCCCAAAAGTGGAAGGAAAATAGAGAGAAAGAGGGAAGGCTTTTTGGATTGATTTAGAATTACAAATTTATCCATTTTTTTTAATATATAATATATAATGTAAGGATAAAATAGTAAAATTGATAAAAAAGATCTTTTAGAAAAATTATTTTCCTTTCCTTCCCTCATGTTTTCTATCCCTCTAAATCTTTCTATCATTTATATTTTTTTTCCTCTCTACGACTCTACAAAACACACCCTTAAAGTGTTTGCATCCGTGTATATAATATTGGAATAGTATGGTTATGGAGCGACTATATGAGTAATATATATATATATTTTTTTTTTAGTTTTTTGAATTTTCAAAATTTTAAATTTTACGTACCTTTAAATTAAAATCCCATGACTAGTAATCATGTACCCTGTAACAATACAAATACGGCGTAGTAACATGACTCATAATATAATATCACAGTATTATTTATAAATTAATTAAGAGAACCTAAATTCAGTCCCTACTTCGTAGGGATCCATATGCAACTTGTACTCTGACAACACGCATGTCTATTTAATTATAAAGTTTACTTTAAAATAATAATAATAATAATAAAATCAAATCAAAATCAAAATCCCTCTATCATATATAGTGAGAATGAAATTTAAATCTAATACCTGCTAAAAAAAAAAAAGTTAGTACTTAATACCGACGTAAAATTATATAGACCCTTTTTTTTCATTTTATCATGCAAAATTACTTTTAAGAGTGATTCACAGCTAGTCATTCGACAGGTGGACGCTCTTGCCGACTTGGGTTCTACAATTCAAACCGACAACCCAAAAATGATCCATATTGTATATCTCTAATGGCCTGCAGTATGGGGAAAGAAAGAAAAGATCTCTCCTATCGAGGACAGCTCGACATGGATGAACCCTATAATTGACTACTTGCAAAACAACGTCTTGCTAGATGACAGGGACGAGTCCCGAAAGCTCAGAATTAAAGCTGCCAAGTCTGCGTTCTACATGGTAAGTTATATATAACATCTTTTTAAGGACCCTACCAGAGATGCCTCAATCCCAACGGGGTCAACGATGTGCCAAGGAGCCTACACGAATAAGAGTGTGGCAACCACTCGAGAGCAAGAAGTCTGTCAAATTGAGTCCTAACAGCTGGTTATTACTGGCCAACAATGCGATTCGACTCCTGCAACTTCATAAAGAAATGTGACACATGCTAGAGGTTCGCACAGACCACTTACCAACCACAAGGTATGTTAAACTTTATCATAGCCCCATGGCCCTTCATGAAATGGGGAATGGAAATTGTAGGCAAATTCCCAGCAGCTCCAGAGGGAGTAGTCTACATGCTAGTTTTACGGATTACTTCATCAAATGGGTCAATACGGGCTTATGCCAACACATACGAGATTTTGAAGTAAAGAGTTTCGTGTGGAAGAATATAATTTGCCCGGTTCAGGGTCCCAAAAGAGATAGTCACCGATAATGGGTCCCAATTCATCTCGTTCGAGTTTCAAGACTTCTACGACAAATACAAAATAAAACTTAGCTTTTTGACCCCTTGCTATCCACAAGCGAATGGTCAAGCAGAGTCCACCAATAAAACAATTGTGAACACCTTGAAAAAGAGACTAGAAAGCGCAAAAGGATGTTGAGTCAAAAAGCTTCCTAAAGTACTTTGGTCCTATAGCACGACCCCTTGAAGATCAACCGATGAAACCCCCATTCTCTCGGGTCTATGGATCCGAAGCCGTAATACCAATTGAAATGAAGCACTTGACAGCTCGTTGTGAGCATTCGACGGAGGAACATAATAACCAGCAATTAATCCATGAGCTTGACCACCTTGATGAACGTAAAAAGCGAGCAGCACTCCAAGTGTAAGTAGAGAGGACCCCGGTTCGGTTCGGTTCAGTTTAGTTTTGATTTTCGTTTTCAAACCGGAACCGAAACCTCCTGAAGGAAGGTCCCGATTCACTCAGTTCCAACGGTTCAATTCATTTATTTTATATATTATACACTAACAAAAAAAAAAATATGAGACATGTAAAAGCAGTTTGTTGGGTAACCTGAAATTAAAATAAAATAAATATAAGAAAAAAAAATTGAAATAAAATTAAAAAAAATAATAATTGGTCTTGCAATTAATTTTTACCACAATTAAGTTGCATACATATCCTCTTAAGGTTTAGAGGAATCAAAGGCCACATAGTTCTCTTACTTTTTATTACCGGTTTAGGGATGTGAGTTGGGATCGTAACTAATCACTACCATCCATTCCAGTGGTAGAGGTATGGTCATCGTCAAAGAAATCATAGAGTACTTCTTGATCAGTTTCTTGTTTTCTATTTTGCGCCTTGGTCTAATCATCAACACAAAATTGGGCTTGAATTGATTCTAGACTCAAAAGCGAACGTGTTTGGTCTTGAATATTTCCACCGGCGCTAAACTCTTTTTCCACGGCCACGGTAGAAACCGATGTTGCAAGAATTTGTTTGGCTATAATAGTCAAGATTGGGAAGTACTTTTCATGGTCCATCCACAATTGTTGGATATTAAATTTTTTAAAATAACTGTCTCCCAAAAACGCAAAAGAGGTACTTAGATAAGTTTCAACCTCGGAATACGAGGTCGAGCTGGATGAAGAAGAACCTTGTAATTTTTTGGTTTTTTGGGACAATTGATACCCTACCTCCATTAATCTAGAGGATAGAGTATGAGATACAATTTGAGTTTGTGGAACATCAATGTTCAATGATAGACCATAAATTCTAAGATATTCATCTTATAACTAATTAAATGATGTCTTAATTCTAGAACAAGAACTAGAAATATCAAAATCTATTTCTAAACATTGAAAATAAAGAGATAAATATTCAGACAAATTTTCTAATTTACAATGTGGATCAAAACACAATGCAACCAAATAAATAGTTGGAAACTCGATCCTTATAATAGTCTAACCCTTTTTTTTCATAGCATCAATGCAATTCCTTAATTTTATATCGGATGCACACTCAGAAAATACACCAATAATATTAGTACTCTTAAAAATAAACAAATTAGCAATAGGATAATAAATACCAGAAAATTGTTAGTAGCATTATTAAAGACTTTTAACAAACCACAAATTTTTGTACATACATCCCAATGATGTGCATAAAGATCAATGTCACTAACACTATATTGTATAAAAGTAACTAATAAATCTCTATAATTATAACTTTCAACAAGCAATTTATAAGTAGAATTCTAACGTGTTAGAACATTATGAGGAAATCCTAATGGCACATCTACCATGTTGTTTGCAAAATTTTACCCATGCTTTCATTGCAAAAGAATGTTTCCACAAATAATAGAATATATCTCTAATAGGTTTAATAAAAGTTTGAAGAATTTGTAATCCATTTTGAACACATAAATTTAAAATATGGCATGCACATCTTTGATGAAAAAAATTACCACCAAAATAAGGTTTGCATAAATAAATTAAAGAATGAATAGTTGCGGTATTGTTAGAAACATTATCAAAACAAATTGCAAAAATTTTGTTTTCAGTTTTATAAACTTCAAAAATAATTTTAAGCTATCTAAAAATATTAGCATCAGTATGTGCATCATTAAAAACTTTAAATGTAAGAATTCTTCTTTGCATAGTCCATGCATTATCCATATAATGACAAATGACACCCAAGTATAAACGCATTTGTCAATGGTCACTCCATATGTCAGTACATACGGAAACATGACCTTTATAATTAACAAAAAAAAAAATTGCAAATTCCTTTTCTATCTTCTATAAATGTTAATAAATGCACATGTGAGAGTGGTTCTATGAACACGACATGCAACAAAATTAAATGCTTGTTGACAATAATTAAAATAAATAAATAAATAAATAAATAAAACCAACTTTTTCACCAAAACTAAATGGTAAGTGTTTTACTGTAACCATTTTAGCTAATTCTTAGGCCCAACACATGGGCCCACATTTACTTTGCTTATGGATCCGGGTCAAGTCCAAAGATGAAGGGTCTACCCAAGACCTAATCAATTCAGGTTATCTCCTCTCGATGAAAGTTTGACCAGGTCCAGTAGTTATCTGATAGTGATAACTGCACGATTAGAGTTTGACTTGGTTATTGCTATCAAATCCCACACAATCTGAGCGTGATCCGAGGGATCTTGATACTCAATCAACCATGTAACCACCCTACCTCAAAGCTATAAATAAGACCCTTCTTTCATCAAAAGGGGGTTCTAGATTCTTTCCAGGTATCACAGGCTTACTTGCATACTAAAACTCTGCCAAAATCCACATTCCGGCCACCAGAAAACTTCCATTTATTCCACTCTGTTCATTCATTCTTTGTCCCCTATTCCTACACAAGTCAATCCTACAATTACATCCAAACTCCACGCTCTTGTTATTGGATTATAGGCTCTAAGCTTTACTCACACAAACACTCGACAAGCTCAACGAGAGCTCTACAGTTTGATACATATATATTTTTCCATTTTATTCAATAGTCATTTATTCAAGTGTTTTGTTCTACATTATTAATTATTCACGAGTAAATTACTGACTTGAGTGTGTTTCTTTACTCCTTTTTCCAGTTTATACGAGCACTCAACGTATTTCTGCCCATTGAGCTCCACTTACAAATTGCAGGTGTCCAGTGACCTATTCTGGCTGTGGTCTTTCTATGATCAACTGAGCAGAATGGTCATACGAAACTATAACAATATAATGATAGGCAGGTAAATGTACAACTGTAGAGCGATTCCCTACAATATGTTAAGATAAAAACAACTAATGTTTATTGTTTGACTCAAAATAATTAAATTGATTATGGCTCATGAGTGCAAAATGCAAATGCGGAGACAACTACCCCACTTCAAAGATGCTAACGCTTGAATAGTTGATCCTTACAGGGGGTAGGCATTTGGATAATCAGGCTTATATGCATGAACCCACTATGTTTCTTTTTTCCCCATAGTTTCTCTTATCCAGAATTAAGATAAGGTAGACAATGCAAATGCAAATGGAGTTTAGAATATATATTCTTTATATTATCTAAATTTTGTATTGTACTCTTCCATATATACTTTCTGAGACCACCTCCATTGCAAATGACAATGTTAATGTCAAATTTAGCACAAAAAAAGAGTAAAATGTTATATTTGACACATCAATTTAGCATTATGTTTCAATGTACAATTCTATTTAAAATACTATTTTTATTATTTTATTAATTAAAATTATAAAAGTAAACACTTACCATAATACATTCATTATTATTTTTAATACTCCAATGTGAAGTTTCATTAATGTATTTATTATTTCATTTAAAATATATATATATATAATGGTATTTTTGTAATTAAAAAATGAGCATTTATTGTTATGTCAAATTTGGTATATGCTATATTGTGTGTCAAATTTGACAGACAATATGGCATATGCTAAATTTGACACAACATTTTTTATTTTTTTTTTGACAAAAGATGCAAACCAAAAAAAATGGACTACAACGAATTTGGGCAATCGCCCGACACAATTGGAACCACATCAAGTGGAACCTCCTCCATCCAAAAAGAATCTCTACCACTCGAAAGACCAAATTTAGAGATGCAATGGGCTGCTAAATTGGACTTCCTACCAGAAAAAACAACCAGACAAGCCGGATGGCAATCCAAAAACCGAAGAATATCCGAGATAATCGTCCCCAACTCAGAAAGGGGAATGCTTTTAGCCTTGATCAAATCAACCACCACCTGGGCATCCGACTCCAAGGTGCAAGGAAGAATACCAGTATCCCGAGCAAAGATCAAACCTTTGTAAATAGCCATCGCCTCCGCAACCGTAGGAGAAAAACGAGCCACCATATATTGAGCACTGGAAGCAAGCACCTCTCCCAAACAGTTTCGAAAATAATTCCCACACCAACCTTTCCATTAGCTGAATCCACAGCTGCATCCGTATTTCCTTTGAAACTGTCCACGTCTGAAGGACACCAAGAAACCCCCTCAATCCTGCTCAGAACAGAAGTCATGCCACCAACATTAGAAGCTGCCCGAAACTCATCCAAGAAGGAGTCAGCCCAAGGAACAACATCCTCATCAGGAAAGGAATAGGACTGATGAATGATGCGGTTTTTGGGAAACCAAATTCTCCAAATAATCACACAAAGGGACTCCATATTAGAGGAGGACAGATGGTTCTTACAAGAAAGCATAAAATCCAAAAAGCTCATATTGTCATCCTCAACGAACCCCTGCATAAAGAGACACATAGCTCTGATTCGTTTCAAAGCAAGGCACCCCCACAACGCGTGCACAGAAGTTTCCGAGCCACGATTGCATATTGAACAAGAAGGGTTCACATCCAATCTCCTGTTAGCCAAATTAACATAAGTTGGAACCCAATTATGGCAGGCACGCTAGACTAGCGGCTTCACTTTCGCAGGGATCTTCAATCTCCATAAGTATTTCCACCAAGAGTCTTGTTAACCACCAAAATTAGTGGAGGACCAAAGAATAATTTTCCACCTTAATACAAAAGAATTCAGACAGCATTACTCTGAGACGGGCTACCAGCTACCCCATAAGAGGCGGTGTCCTAACTAATCCGGAAGAAGGGGGACCCCGACTGATCCAAGTGTATACCCCCTCCAGCGGGGTCCGGTCTGACTTCTCCCCAACTTCTCAAGGACCCCGCCAGCATCTTAATTCAGAAATATGGCCGCAAGCTGGACTACTCACTAGAACTCACAGTAGGATCCAACCTCGCTATGACCGGGCTTTCTATAGACCCCGCAGCACCCCGACACAGCTCCCTATGGACCCCGCAGCACCCCGACATAGTTTCCTATGGACCCCTTAGCACCCCAACACGAAGTACCACTAAGCATCCCGATAAGGTATCAGCTAGATCCTCCCCTGTTTCAATAGCAGGATGCGCTAGTGGTTCACACCCTCTGAAATAACTACCCCGCCAAGCAGGAAGATACCAAATTGCAAGACTCTTATGCCAGGATTAAAAGCTCCACATTAAAACGCTGTCGTTCAAATAAAACAGAGGAGATATACTCCTTCTTGCCAGAGAGTCCTATTTTGAGCAGGTCAGCACATTTAGAGTCCTCCTATGAAGGAAAGATTTACCTACGAAATTGACTCCTCCTAGGAAGGAAAGTCTGAATTCTACACTTAAGAGCTCCGAGATTATCTTCTAGAAAGGAAAAAAGGGCCGGCGGCGGCCAAACCCTAGACCAAAATCATAGGAGTGCATGACAAGTAACATGACTTACATATACAAATAGTTTATTCACGGAAAAGGGATCGGAAGAAGAAGAAAAAAAAAACCCTACGTTCAAATTCTACTTATCGACAGGCACGAATTCACCATCACCACCATCTCCATTACTTACCAAATCTCCATACCTTGTTGTTAACCCCTAAAAACATAGTTCGTATATCTGTAATGCAAAGTGACGATCAACAAAAGCTCTTTCTTATTTGATTTCCTGTGTTCCATATCATACTTGCATTGACAGGGACATAGTCAGTATCAAACTACGTGATACCCCTCTGACCAGGATCAATCTCGATCATGGCCCTTTTAAAGTTGTTATTTGGAATTTCATCCCATTGACGATTTTCTGATAACAAGTCCGATTGATTCAGACCATAAGAGCTAAGAGAATCGCCCCAGGACATTGCAATGTGGTAACCGCTCTTTACCGAATAATGGCCAAACTTGTCAAAATGACAAAAGATCGAGTCCGGAACCTGGACGGAAGAGCACAGAATACGTAGAATTAGAGCAGCATCCTCGAAGGAGAAAGATTGAAGAATCAGATTCTTATTCCAAGAGCCATTTGGGTTTTTCAGCCTGTTAACCGTCGCATCCAACCCCAATACTGGTGGAAAACAAACCAAGAAAGTCGAAAGGCACGGAATCCATCAGTCTGAGTAGATACGAACCAAGGAACCATCCCCAATCCTCCAACAAGAACCACGATCTAGAACCTTCCGCCCCCAAATGAAGCTCTACCAAAGGAAAGAACTTGAAGCTTTACAACCCGCTTGCAGAAAATTAGAATCAGGAAAATAACACTACTTTAAAACTTTTGCAGCTAGCGAGTTTGGGTTTTTGATGAGTCTCTAACATTGCTTGGCAAGAAGAGCTTTGTTAAAGAGGCCAAGGTCCCTAAACCCAAGACCCCCAGAATCCTTACTAACACACAGCTTGCGCCACTTTCCCCAATGAACCTTGCGCTTATCCGGATCCGAACCCCACCAAAATCTCGTACTCAAACCATGCAGCTCCGAAATCAAACATTGAGGAAGCCGAAAAAGAGACATGGAATACGTCGGAATACTCTGAATAACGGCCTTCAAAAGAACTTCCTTACCCCCTGACGAAAAAAGTTTACTTTGCCACCCCTTTAATCTATTCCAAACTCTATCTTTAATAGACGAGAAGAGATCCTTCTTACTCCTCCCAGTAAAACTAGGCAACCCGAGATAGCGTTCATGACACCCCACAAGTTGAACACCAATAGACCGGGCTAGTAAAGTAGCCATATGCCTAGGAACCTTACTACTAACACACATAGCTGATTTATCAAAATTAACCATTTGTCCCGAGGCTTTGCCATAGATATCAAGCACATTCCGAATGGCATGGCAATCACGCTCTGAAGCTCTAATAAAGAGCATGCTATCATCAGTGAAAAAAAGATGTGAAATCTTAGGACCTTGCTTACTACATCTGAAACCAGCAATGTCCCCTGAATCTTCCGCTTTTCGAATCAGGCTAGACAAGCCTTCTGCACAGAGAAGAAATAAATATGGGGATAGAGGATCCCATTGTCTAAGCCCTCTAGAAGGTTTTAACGAGCCATGTATAGGGATGCACATTGGGGAAATGGGGATGGATATAGGTCCCCCCATCCCCATCCCAACTTCTCAAACCCTTCCCCATCCTTCCCCATTTTCCCCAAAATGGGGAAAATAGGGATGGGGGAGTTTTGGGGGGAGGTCCCCCCATCACCATCCCCATTTTCCCCGTTTCCCCGTTTACCCCATTCACCCATTTCCCCATTTGACTGAAAATTACAAACTAAACTAAAAATAAATAAATAATTCCATTACAAATGCAAAAGAAAATACATTACAAAATAATGTTATATATATATATATTACAAAATAATGTCAAAGAAAATACATAACAAAATATATATATAATTATTTTTTAAATATTGTGGAGGAAATGGGGAAATGGGGATGGGGGTACCTCCCCCCATCCCCATTTCCCCATTTTCCCCACTAATAATAACCATCCCCATTTCACTATATTAGTGGGGAAAATGGGGAAATGGGGATGGGGGGAGGTCTCCCCATCCCCATCCCCATCCCCATTTCAATTTGGGGATGATTTTCATCCCCAAACCTCCTCATTTCCCCATTTTTCTCCAAAAATTTCTCCCAAATGGGGATGGGGATGGGGATGCGGGGAAACGGGGATCCGGGGGAAAATGTACAGCCCTAGCCATGTATCTCCCCATTAATAATGTAAGCAAAAGAAACAGATTTCACACAATTCATAATTCTATCAACCCAAATCTTCGAGAACCCCAACTTTCGCATCATACCTTCCAGGAAGGCCCATTCCACTCTATCATAGACTTTTGACACGTCAAGCTTGAGAGCCAAAGCCCCTCTCCGGCCCTTCTCACGTCTTTTTAAAGCATGCATACACTCAAACCAAATTATCGCATTATCCGTGATCAGGTGCCCAGGAATAAAAACACTCTGAGTCTCAGAAATCACCTCATTTAGCACTCCACGGAATCTGTTAGCCAAGGCTTTCGCAACAATATTATATAGGACATTACACAGACTAATATGACGAAAGTCCACCATTTTATCTGCTCTCTTAACTTTCGGAATGAGCACAATCAAAGTCTGATTAATATCTTCCATACCAGCACCATCATTAAGAATTTTCAAACACACAGCAGTAACTTTATCTCCCACCACTGGCCAAAATTTTTGGTAAAAAAGCACAGGGAGGCCATCGGGACCAGGAGCTTTCAAAGGAGCCATATCAAAGACCGCTCTCTTTATCTCATCGGGCCCAAAGTTTGCATCCAGTAGCCTACCCAAACTAGGAGGAAGCCGTGGCTGCACCGAATCCAAAACGTAGGCCAAATCAAAATCGGACGGCAAACTCTATTGGAATATATCACTAAAATACCCATCAATAATCTGAAAAATGTCCTCTTTACCAGTCCTCCAAATGTTCGAATAGTCAAACAATCTAGAAATGGTATTTTTTGCCCGACGCGAAGACGCCCGAGAGTGGAAATATTTGGAATTCCTATCACCATCCCAAAGCCAAGTCTCCCGAGACCTTTGTCTCCAATAAATCTCATCCCGATCCAACAGAGCATTAAGTTCATCCTCGACCCTTTTGATCTCCTTCCACTCACCCGGATTGATGAAGGAAGTGCGGCGGCGCAACTCCTCCTGCTTCACTTTAATATCTCTATGCAAAGCACCCCTGAATCTAAAGTTCCAAAAATCAAGTTGGTCAACACAAATTTTTAACCCACGTACTAGCTCATGCATGCCATATTGTGGCCTCAAACCATCAAAGGAATTTGCAACAATATTGGCACACTCTTCCTTCTCAACCCACCACTCCTCAAAGCGGAATCTTCTAGCCGGCCTCATCCCACCTCCACCATCCGCAGCTTGATTTTGACAAACATTCAGCATGATTGGTTTATGATCCAACCGCCAGTATTCAAGATGATCCACAAAAGCACCAGGAAATACATTCTTCCATTGGAAATTACACACACCCCTATCAAGCCGTTCTTGCACCATTTCAATACCATCCCGCTTATTGCACCAAGTGAATTTTGGACCTGAAAATCCAAGATCCCGAAGACCACAATCATCAAAAGTCGACTGAAAACTTTCCAATTGACTATGCGGTTTGTCACGACCTCTCATCTTCTCCCCCTCATCAAGCACTTCATTAAAATCACCCACACAAACCCAAGGTAGATTAGACAACCTACTGAGCCAACGGAGAAGCATCCAACCATGGTGCCTCTGCGAAGTATCCGGGTGCCCATAAAAACCAGTGAACCGCCAAGCAATCCGATTATGCGACACTGTCTGAGTATCAATATGGAAGTGGGAAAAGGAAAGGAGACTTACATCAACAGAATCTGACCATAGAAGACAAAGACCACCCCGGCTGCCCACACTCTCAACAAGAAGTTTACTAGAAAAACCTAATTTAAGTTTAATAGACTTCATACGGTATCTGACCGACTTTGTTTCAATGAGGAACAGAATATCAGGATTGTACGTCCTTTTCAGACGCACCAGAATCTGGAATACCCGAGAGCTCCCTACTCCACGGACATTCCAAACTAATATTTTCATGGTGCCCGGCAGGTCGGTAGAGACCGACCCGCCGATGTAGCTTCAGATACCGCTCGGTGACTTTCATTGCTCTTGGCAAACTTTGGCTCCTGCATAGTATTGTTAACCTCCAAATCCCCATTCAATTTCCCTAACTGTGCCATCGGCTCTAAACCACTGTTAGGCTTAACCCCATCACGAGCCCAACGCTTCCATTTTCCTCTCTTTGGATTCGTCACCTTAGAGCTATCAAACACACCATTTTCATGACATTTCACTCCTTCTGGATTCAAGTTTTCATTCCTAGTTGTCTCGGTCTTTTTATCAATATCCATCTTAGTTGTAGTACCTCCTTTATCCATAGGCCCAATAATAAATGAAGGGCTCGTTTTATCATCACAAATCTTTGTTACTGGAACCCTAGAGACAGGCCCATTAGAGCCTAACCCATCAACTATTTTACTTTGACCAATCCCAGATTCAGCCGCAATATCTCCACTATCAACCAAAGGCACACTCAAATCTCCAATCATTTGATTTCCATCAAAACTCTCTTTCTGCGTCGAAAATTCCTTTCCCAAAAGAACCAAATCACCTCTCTGACAATCTTTTTCCTTAATAGTATTTGCAATAATATTGACACCTTTATTTCCACTATCAGTATCAATCTGTTTCCTACAATTAAGACTGGGATCGGAAACTTCCTTTTCCATTACAACTCTATTCTGTTCACCATTTCGAACCACCACCATCGAAGACTTACCACTAGCATTCAGGCGTTGCACATCTTTTTCCCCTCTATGATCCTGATGGCTAAGATTGTGGGTTGCACCACCACCCCATCCTTCTGAACGATGATCTCCCCCCTTCCCCCGATTCCCTCTGAGTCGCACGCAACCAAGATCCGAATAAGAGATTATAGTCCTCAGGTTCTGTAGATGCTGGTTCAATCAAACAATCATGAACAACATGCCCCACTAGTTCACATCGAAAACAATGTTCCTGTAATCTTTCATACCTGATAAGCATCAGTGACTCATGCCCGTCTTGCATGACATCCACATGTAGCAAACGTCGTAAAGGTTTACTTACATCAACCACCACCCTAATCCAAATATATTTCCCTACACAATCACCTGATCCCCCATCATCAATCTCTTTAACTTCCCCAATCATACTTCCAAGGAAACGACCAATCTCAGAGGTCATGCAAATCAGTGGTACCCTATGAATATGAACCCAAAACGCCACCTTATTAAATAGCATATTCCGGATATCTCCCATTCCCGTCGGTACTTCTAACACCAATAGAGCTTTATCAAAGTGCCATGATCCTCCTTGCATAACATTCCTTTTGTCAATGTCATTCTTAAAGGTGAAGGAAAATATATTTCCATCAATGATTTCGATCTCAAACTCCTCCATCGTCCTCCATATTCACGGCATAACCGTAAGAAACGCTTCTCTATTAACAAGTTTATTGGTCAGTAGTTTTCCAGCCAAACGTAAGGCTAATTTCTTCTCACCACCCACCTTCATCGCCGTCTGTAAAGGCCTCACCGAGCCCTCCTTATCTTTCAAACTGAGGCCTTCACATAACTTCGCTACCTCCTCCACATTCATCATGATAACAAGGCCAACCTACCACGCTCCTAAAGAGCGAAACCAACGACCCCCCTGGATCCCTAGCTACTTTCACCAAAAGGCTCACTGAAAACCTAGAGAGAGTTTCAATAAACCCTAAGGGAGAGAATATTAATATAATTTGACACAACATTTGATATTGTATTGAAGGATGGTTTTTATACCCTATGCTAAATTTTAACATTGACATAAGAATTTAGCACAGTATTGGAGATGCTTTGACTACTCCTCAATATGTAGTTGATTTTTCTCGAGAAATAAGGTTCATAAAGTTCCTTAAATGTACTTATTTTATCTTATTTAATAAAATGAAAAAGGATAAGATATACTCGTATGTGCAGAAGCAACAAACCATGCATGCGTTTGCTAGCTGAAAATGACTATGTAGGATGTAGCAGTAGCACTAAATGGATGTGCCCACCTAGCTGCCATTTAGTGGGTATTTCCCACAATAACACGCGTCCAATTAACCTGACAAAACTGTGTGGTATCTGTGTTGTATGTATATAGAAAAGGTCACCTATCAACTCACTGTTATAAACTTACCTTACGTATAAACCCAATTTTTAGCCATCGGATCAAAATCCAAGGATTAAGATGTATTCTTATAAGGGGGAATTGCATAAATATAGCAATTTTGATCAAAACATTTTGATTAAATATAGCAGTTTTGATCATATACACACAAACTTCCCTTAATATTTGAAAACTGTTGCACAAACATCTCCTACCGTTAGATGGATCCGTCAGTCAATGGTTAAACGTATAAAAAGTCTAAAATATCTTATATTTTTATTTTAAATGAAATAAAAAAGTAAAAAATTAAATTAAATTAAATTAAAAAATCTTTTAGAAAATATGAATGTATCTTAAACCAAAAAGCTAGGAAAAAAAATTCATCTTCAAAAATAAATAAAAAAATAAAAATTTAGTTTGTGCAATTCCCCTTGATTTTAAAAAAATTTAAAATTTAAAATTTATTTATTATTAAATTGTTTTAAAAAAGAATTTTTTTTTTATTTGTAAAAAATTAATTTGTTTTTCCAAGTTTTAGATTTAAAATACATTCATGTTATCTAAAACATTTTTTTATCTTATTTTTTTTAATTTTTTTAGTTTATTTAAAATAAAAATAAAGGGTATTTTATACTTTTTACACTTTTGATCATTGACTAACGAATCCATCTAACAATAGGGGATGTTTGTGCAACAATTTTCAAATGTTGAGGGAAGTTTGTATGTATATTACCAAAACTTTCATATCTGTGCAATTTCATCAAACCTTGAGGGATGTTTGTGCAATTCCCCTATCTTATAAATTGTGAGGAGACGAAAATAATTGGTGGGCTGGGCTAGGGAGAGAGAATACATAACAGTCTTTGTATTTTGTATTTTGATTTATGAGCTGAAAATTAGGTTCATATATAAGGCTTATACCATGGCATTTGTAGGTGAGAAATCTTCTATATATGGACTAATTGCACAAACTTCCCCTATGCTTAGGCATAATTGCATGCATATGGAACTTTTACCAATAATTGCACAAACGTTCCCTACCGTTAGTTGACTTCCGTTCCCTACCGTTAGTTGACTTCCGTTAACTTTATCCATTGCCACAATTTTAACCCACAATGACTAAAGTGCCACTAGTTACCTATTTTATTATTTAAATTAATAATTAAAAAAAAAAACAAAATAGAAAAGGCAAAGAAAACAAAAAAACAAAATCGATCATTTTTTTTTTCTCTTTCATTTTCTCAACCCCCAAACACAATCCAAAAATAAAATTCACAAACAAAAACCAAAACTCAATCCCAAAAATCAAAACCGAAACTCAAATCCTCAAACAACAACCAAAAATCAAATCCATCAATTCCACAACCAGTTAACAACATCCATTCTAGGTTGAAGTTATAATTTATTTATTTTTAAATGGATGTGGTTAACTAGTTGTGATATTGATGGATTTGGGTTTTTAGTTGTGGATTTGATTTTTTGTTGTTGTTTAAGGATTTGAGTTTTGGTTTTGATTTGTGGGATTGAGTTTTGGTTTTTGTTTGTTAAATTTATTTTTGGATTGTGTTTGGGGGTTGAGAAAATGAAAGAGAAAAAAAAAATGATTGATTTTGTTTTTTTTGTTTTCTTTGCCTTTTCTATTTCATTTTTTAATCATTAATTTAAATAATAAAATAGGTAACTAGTGGCACTTTAGTCATTGTGGATTAAAATTGTGGTCAACAGTTAGAGTTAACGGAAGTCAACTAACGGTAGGGGACGTTTGTGCAATTATGGATAAAAGTTTCATATGCATACAATTATGCCTAAACTTAGGGGACGTTTGTGCAATTAGTCCTTTATATATATATATGTATAGTCCCGTTCTGGTCAGTACGCACTAATATAACTTCATCAATGCGTTACATCTGGGCCACTGATTATGGAGAAGCACTGACAAGTATATACACATTTAAGTCAAAGCATGTAAATCTAGTGGTCCAGATGCAACGCACTGATATAAGTTACATCAATGCGTACTGACTTGAAAATTTATATATATATATAATCTTTCTCCTGTCAATTCGACCTAATATAAAATACATCAGTGTCTTGAATGTTGGTCATTAAATTCAAATGCTTTGACTCAGTCTGCATACATTTGTCAGTGTTTATCTATAATTTATAGCCCACATACAATATACTATGCATTTTATATATATCAGATCGAATTGACAGGAAAAGGACTATATATATAGTCATCACTATAAGAAATTTCATTTTTAGCAACATTCAAAAAACAATGCGCAGGCTACACACGTTGCTAAAAGTCATCTATTGCAACGCGTAAAAAATGTGTGTTATTGAAACTACTTATAGCAACATACATGCGATTGTTGCCAATAATTGATCACATATGGCAACGCACAATGGATGCACGTTGTTATGTTATTTCATTAAGTTTGTGCACATTGCTGTAAATGTGTTTTTAACAACGTACAAACGCGCATGTTGTTTAAAAAAAAAAAAAAACTAATGTTTGGCAACACACATATCATGAACGTTGCCATATAAGTCGATTTAGCAACTGGTTATTTGTGCATTGCGAAAAAATCTAATATTTTACAACACGCATGTCATGCACGTTGCGAAAACTTCTAATATTTCGCAACACACATAGCATGCATGTTGTTATAGGAGACTCTTTAGTAACTATTGGTTTGCATGTTGCTAAAGGTTGATATTTAGCAAAACACATATCATGTGCGTTGTGAAAAGTCTAATATTTCGCAATACATATATCGTGCACGTTGTTGTAGGAGACTTTTTAGCAACTACTAGTTTACGCGTTACGAATGATTGTCTAATATTTTAGCAACACACAAGTCATGCATGTTGCTGCATGTCATGTGCGTTGTGAAAGGCTAATATTTAACAATACACATGTTTTACGTGTTGCGAAAGACTAATATTTTAGCAACAAACAAGTCATACACATTGCTATAAATGTCATGCACGTTGTGAAAGGCTAATATTTAGCAACATACATATCATACACGTTGCCGTAAAAGCCCTTTTAGCAATTATTGGATTGCGCATTCTGGAAAATACTAATATTTCGTTACACACATATTATATGCACATTGTCGTAAGAACATTTTTAGCAATTGTTGACTTGTGCATTTCGAAAAAAAAAAAAAAAAAAAAAAAAACTAATGTTTAGAAACCCAAACATCATAAACGTGTTCATAAATATTAAAAATACATAACAACCATAAGCAAAGTGATTGGACTCATCCTCTTCTATTTTGTGATAAGGATTCAAGCCTCACTTTTGACTATCAATTCGTAAAATGTGGGGGAGACCTCTTCTATGTTGTAGGAATTTCATTTCGAGCCCTTAGTTTGCAACGTTTGTTATTATCAAGTTTCAATAGACTCTAACCCGATTATATTTAATTTCAAATAAAGAATATACTTTAATTAAATGCTACACTGATTATTATTTTTTAATATCTATGTCGTTATCATACAAAATAATTACAAAAATTACTAGAATGAGTTTACATTGCCAAGTAATAAAAATTAATATTTTTTTAATAAAATATTAATTCCAAAAAAAATAATAATAAGCAGATTAGTAGCATATATATGATATATATAAATAGTTATGCATTATTTAATAAAGTTAAACTTCCAGCCAAATGGTAAAGTCACTTCTCACAGTCTTCATTGTCTCATATTCAACTCCCAACCCAAACAAATAATTGTGAGATTTAATAAACACTGGTCATATATGATCGGAGGCCAATAGTGTTAGGGCCTAGTAGAGGGAGCCCAATAGGGGATCATGGGCGATCATTTACGTTTATTTAATTATTTTTTCCATGGCCTAAGGCAACGTACAATGTGTGTTGCGATAAATGACTACAACAACGAAAGTCTTTTCTGCAACGCACTTATTACATTGTCGTTGTTCTAAGATAACGTACAATCAACGACAATGTACAATGCACGTAGCGTTAAACTTTTAACGCAACATCTATTGGGCATTGAGTTAAATGTCTACAACAACGTACGTCTCTTTCACAACGCATTTATATTAGTACGTTTTCATTGTTCTAAGACAATGCACATTGTGCGTTGCGAAAAGTCTTTAGACTTTTGGCAACAGATGTATAAACAACGCATGGATGTGCGTTGCGAAAACCTGTCACAACACATTTTGCGTGTTGCGAAAGGACAAATTTCTTGTAGTGCATATAAGACTTGGCCTTCACACTGGATTCAAATAGAAATAGACGTAGCTAATTTGGTTTTGGTTGTTTATCATCACTCGATGAGAGATACTGTTTATGTCAATCCCATCACCACTACTTTCAAAATTATCGTTTTACAACTAACAACTTACATATATATATATATATATATAGCCAAATTTGATTTGTTTGTCACTCAGGCATAATTGTCATGTTAATTATTTGCAACTCAAACATGACTAGTATAATTTTGAAACAACCTGATCCAGATATTTTTGAAAATATAATAAAGTCCTTTAAACAAATTGCAAATAATCGAACCCTAATAAACTGCTGAGATGATGTATATATAAATCTTTTTTTAAAGTATTACATTATTACATAAATCGGGGTTTTTTTAGGAAAGGGGATGACTCGAACCCGTAATCTCATGATGCAAGTGTGAGAGGTTTCACCACCAACCAACCTCATCTCATCATGTATATATAAATAGCATGTCATCATAAATTCACGATAATCGTCTAAAGCAAGTACAAATCATCAAAAAGAACATAATAAATAATGGGTAATTACCAATTTGGTCCTGGACTTTTTAAAAATTTCAAGTTGTTTGCGACTTTTACAAAAGTGACTAAATTGGTCCTCACATTTTTTTTCAAGTGTCAAATTAGTCCATCTCTTTTTAGAAGTAACCAAAGTGGTCCCTATAACAGTTTAACGGTGTTAAATATAACAGTTGACTTTAACAGTTTTAGTTCAAGTATGTAAATAACTTTATTTGTCATATTGGTCTGTAGCTTCGGTTTCTTCTCCTTTTGTGTTGTCTTGGGTTCTTTAATAAAGCCTTCTACTGTTTTGCTGTTCAAAAAAAAATAAATTAGAGCAAAGTTGTTTTGTCTTTTGTGCATTAAATTCACCATTATAATTACAACAAAATCCAAAAATATTATTAATGAAACACCATTTCTATCTTTTTTTAATTAAAATTTTCTTAAAATATCTAAAAATATTTTAATAAGACAATGTCAATAATACACATAGTTACCATTCATTCCCAATTTAGTCTTTTACCATTTTTATATAATTGTTTTTTTTTTTTTTTTTTTTTTTGTTAATATTATACAAGTACTATTGTCAAAATTATTTAAAAATCAAAATACATAATTAAAATAAACAAAAATATAAATGTGTTAAAAAAAATAATAAAATAAAATAAAAAACTATGCATGTGTCATTATTATATTGTTTAGGAGTAAAATACAATTTTATCTTTACACAGTTAAAGTTGACTAACGTAACTTAGTTAGAGGGACTAATTTGGCACTTAAGAAAATTGTAAGGACCAATTTGGTCACTTTTGTAAAAGCCGCAAACAACTTAGAATTTAAAAAATAAAAAATCTAGGACCTAGTTGGTAATTGCCCATAAATAATTAATAGTGGAAATTACACTGGCACCCATGAGGTTTAGGTGAAAGACAGTTAGATGGAAAAAGTTTTATTATTCTACACTAACACCCTTGAATGAAATGGTAGTGACATGGTAGTTAACAATTCTGTTAACTAGACCCACTTTGACCTATGTACGGTCAAAAACACCCTTGTATAATAATAAATAAATAAGTAAGTAACAACAAAATTTAAACTAAATTTAAAAAAAAAATAGAAAAGATGAAATATTAAAAATAAAAAAAAAGTGTTTAAAAATTCAAAAGTAAAGATTGTATTTTAAAGACGAGATGAGGTTGATCCGATGGTAAACCCCTCACACCAACACCAACACCAAGAGGTTACGAGTTTGAGTTCTTCCTCATCCTCAAAAAACCCCGAATTTAATAAATTGTTATATGTTGATGACATGCTAATTGCTACGAAAAGTGAGATTAATATATTGAAATCTCAGCTTAGGGATGAATTTGAGATGAAAGATTTTAGTGCTACGAAGAAAATTTTGGGTATGGAAATACGTTACTTTTGTCGTAGAAAAACTATATAGAAAAAATTCTTGAACGCTTTGGTATGAAATATTATAAACCTGTGACTACTCCGGATCCACTGGCTAAACATTTAAACTTTCATCAGCTTTGTCACCAAAGTCTAAGTATGAGGAGGATAAAATGTCTCGACTTCCATATGCTAGTGCTGTTGGGAGTATGATGTATGCTATGGTTTGCACTCATCCTAATATTTCACATGATGTTAGTGTGGTGAGCAGATTTATGGGTTCTCTAAGACAAATTCATTGGAAAGCTATAAAAATGGATTTTTTTTCGATATTTGAAAGGTACTGCAAATTTGGGTTTGGTTTTGAAAAAAATAATACCACCAATAATACTATTGGTTATGTGGATTCTGATTATGCCGATGATTTAGATAAAAGGCGATCTTTGGCAAGTTATGTTTTCACACTTTCAGGTTGTGTTATTAGTTGAAAGGCTACTTTACAGTCTACAGTTGCTTTGTCTACTACAGATGCAGAGTATATGGCAGCAAGTGTAGTAAAGGAAGCTATTTGGCTTAGAGGTTTGGTTTGTAATCTGGGTTTACAATAGAATTCTACAATTGTATTTTGTGATAGCCAAAGTACGATACATTACAAAAAATCTTATATATAATGAGAGGACCAAACATATTGATGTCAGATATTACATTTTCGGGAGATTGTATCTCAGAGAGCAATTATAGTCAAGAAAATTGCTATAGCAAAAAATCCAGCTGATATGTTGACCACGTCTATTCATGTACTCAAGTTCAAGAACTGCTTGGACTTGATTTGTGTTTGCAATTTTTGAGTTACCCTAAGGGGTTTGTTGGAGGAGATGAGAAACTGAAATTATGCTCGGTATACATTGGTACGAATTTAAGCTAAGGTGGAGATTTGTTATTATGTGGTTTAAATTAGTCAATAACATTATTTGATATAGATTCTTATTTTGTCTCTATCCATATTATAAATATGTAAGTGGTTATAAGATCGTTTAAGAAATAAGTCTCTTTTGAGAGTTATTTGGGTGCAATAGGGTTTTAGGTTTTATGAGTGATTCTAAGACATTCTTTTGTAATCTTCATTGATCATAGTGAATTTCTTTTCATCTCCATCCGTGGACTGTGGACATAGTCTTTACGTTGAACCACATAAATTTCTTTTTGTTCTACTTTGCTTTTATTTGTCTAATTATTTTGTATCTCGATAATTTTCACAATAAAAAATTTCTCTAATTGTCTTTCACCGAAACCTCTAAGAGCATCTCCAACGTCACACAAAACACCCCACCAACTCCAAATTAAAGCTTACTATTCTCCAAATACACTCTCCAACGTTGCTTCAAAATGTGTTTCCCAATAAATAAATAAATAATTTACAGTAATACACTAGCTTTGACGAGGACTGTTCCTCAGCACAAAACTCTTCTTTTTTTTTCCTTGTTATTCTCACATCAACGTTTTTCGTCCTTTTTTTAAATAAAAAAAAATCTAATTTAACTCTTTTAAGTATAATTAAAATGATATGTATTCCCAAAAAATATACCGTTGGAAAGATCTTGTTGAGATTTTCAAAATGACACCCACTTTGATATATATTTTATGTCAATAAAATTATTAAATATTGTATAATTTAACTAATAGAAATTAATAGGTATTGTACAAATATTTATCAAAAGAATATTCTTTAAAAACACTTTTTTAATGTAAAATTTGATATGAAACATTGGAGCGGAAAAAAAAAATTTGGTGTTAATGTATCCCTAAAAGATTTTCATTTATCATCAAATCAGTGTCGGTGTAATTTCCCCTAATTAATAAATTAGGAGTAATGTTACATTGTTCAAATTTTGTGTCGAAATCTGGTGCCCAAATGATGTAATAACAATATAAACCATTCATTTAAATCATAAATCATATGAAGTGATCGATGTGATTGAATTAAAAGCCTGCATGCAGAAGCAGAATTGAGATTCGTGGGGACCGAGACATCGCCAACAACTTTGGAGTGCGCATGGGATTTCACATGGCAACAAATGGCAATGCCTCTCAAGTAGAGATGCACATTTCCCCCCGGGGCCCCAATTTTCCCCGTCCCCATCCCCATTTGGGGATTTTTTTGGGGGGAAAAATGGGGAAATGGGGAGGGATGGGGATGAAAATCATCCCCAAATTGAAATGGGGATGGGGATGGGGGGACCCCTCCCCATCCCCATTTCCCCATTTTCCCCACAATTATGTTGAAATGGGGATGGGGATGGGGGGGAGGTCCCCCATCCCCATTTCCCCATTTCCCCCAATTATATATAATAATATAAATATAAATATAATTATAATATATATATTTTTATTTTTTTTTTATTCTTTGAAAACCTAACTCCCTAACCCTAAGTATATATACAATTTTACTCATTTTAACTTCAAGACCTAAAACCTAAAACCTAAAGTTGCTCTCATTTTCTCAACAATTAGTTGTTATTGTAATGAACTTGTGAATTTTAAAACACTTTATTTTGCATTTGTAATGCACTAATGAATTTTATTTTATATTTGCAATGGAATGTTTGATTTTTCAGTTTAATTTGTAATTTTTATTCAAATGGGAAAATGGGGGAACGGGGGAAACAGGGGAACGGGGAAACGGGGAAAAGCGGGGAAAATGGGGAATTGGGGATGAGGATGGATATAGGTCCCCCCAAAATTCCCCATCCCCATTTTCCCCAAATGGGGAAATGAGGAGGGATGGGGGAAGGGTCTAGGTAGTGGGGATGGGGATGGGGGGACCTATATCCATCCCCATTCCCCAAACGTGCATCTCTACTCTCAAGTCTCTTCATACATCACCATCAGTATTCTTCTCCTTCTTTCAGATCTCTCTCTACGAATCATATAGTTTCCATATCTAATCAAAATTATCACTATGCATCATGGGCATTTCAAACTTACGATCATATCATAAAAACCCAGTAAAATTATTGAGCAGTTACTATTCCCATAATATTGTAGAGCAACCCAAAAAAATTCTCCTCCTCCCCATTTACTCATTAATTACACCCAATATTAGTATAGTTCATTTTAATTTTTACATTCTTTTTATCGATTTTTTTTGGTCAACTAGTTTTGTTATGCAACAACATTTCTCTAACCTCATGAATTCCTTCTTTTTTTTTTTCCTGTATATGCACAAATATTACTCGATTTCACAATTTTTGAAAGAATATTAGGTTGAGTGTACTCTTTTTCTTTGTAATTGATCTTGGATATATCATATTTTAGATTTTCTATTGAATTAGTTTTAGGATTTTTCAAACAATATTTCATTACAATATGATGGATTTAGGAATAAGGATTATGATAATTAATTGTACATTGAATTGAATGGGTGAAAAATTTGCGACTTAGGTTTATGATAATTAACCATACAATGAATGAGGGAAGAAAATAATCTTATTTTATTTATTTAAATTATATAGTAATTTTACTTATGGTTATTTTAGTAATTAAAATGATAAGAAAAAAAATGAGTTTTGACATTTTACTTTCGGTGGACTGAAATAGTTATATTTTTATTTTATTTTTTTTCTGAATAATCAATCATAAATTGCTTACCATAAGAAAAATTAATTATTTTTTATATAAAATTAATTTTTTGTTAAGCTTACATTAGGGGTGGGCACAAAAACCAAAAGTGAATTAAACCGAACCAGCCAAACCGAAAAATGGTGCTTGGTTCGGTTCATAGCTTCTATTCGGTTCAAACTGATTTGAAATTTGAAAACCGAATTGAATTCGGTTCGGTTTCGGTTTTGATTATACAAAACCATAAAACCGAACCGAACCAAATAAACCAAATTGTCTTAATTAATTATTTTGTATGGTTCAATTTTATTATCGACTATTTGTTGATGATGTTTTATTTTGGACTACATTTTTTAACTTCTATTTTATATAAATTATGAAAATTATATATTTTGATTGAGTATATAGACTGAACATAATTGAAATTTCAGATTTGGATTGAAAATTGGGTTGTATTTTGTTTTAAAATTTTTTTTTTTACATATTATGTTTTCTTAAAAATAATAAAAAATAATAAAAAATAAAAAGTTTAAGCCTAAATGCCTACAAAGCAACTTAAAGGCCCAAAAATTTTTTAAAAAAAAACATATAAAAAACCTTCAAAGCCCAATAGGCCCAAAACCGAATTGAACCAAACCGAGATAAAGGTGTTCAGTTCAATTCGGTTTTCAAGTTCAAAACGATTCAAACCGTTTCACATTTTCAAAAATCGAATATATATCGGTTCAATACGGTTTTGGCCAAAATCGAACCAAACCGATCCAAGCCAACCCCTACTTACATAGTTCTATTATTTTATAATTATCTTTAGTATATGATAATATATCAGTTAATTTTTCAATTTATCCTTTATAACTAGGTATATTATAAAGGTATATACATGTTATGGCATTTTAATATTACTAGCTTTTTCAAATATTTGATCAAATAGTGTGATATCATTCGTTTTATTTACAAATTTGTTGAAATCTTTTATCATTTTTATGGACCTTGAAGTTTTATAGTTTTTAAAAAATATTGGACCAACCACCGTCCAATGTGGCTTAATTGTGGAGAGAATTCATTCACCCTGGCAAATCCCAACACTACAAAAAAAAAGTCTATCAGTGACGAACTATTTTCGACGGTGCTAATTGCCGTCGGAAATGAGTAAATATATGATACCACATTTCCGACGGCCAAATGCCATCAGAAATAGTCGAAAAAGCCGTCAATTTTGTTCCCAATTCTAATGGCATAAAAAGTGCCATCGGAAATAGTATTTGTCCGGTTGAAAATGAGGAAAAGGAATACACTATTTTCGACGGCCTCAATGCCGTCGGAAATAGTCTTGTTCCATTTGAAAAAAAATGGAATACACTATTTCCGACGGCCTAAATGCCATCAGAAATAGTCTTGTTCCATTTGAAAAGAAAAAATGGAATACACTATTTCCGACAGCATTGAGGCTGTCGGAAATAGTCTTCTTTTGTTGATCTTAGTTTCATAGAATAAATAAATAATTTATTATTATAATATTAATTAATAAATTATAATGGAATGTATGTAATTTATAACACTACACAAAAAATGTGACTTGTAGGTCAATATTTTAAATGTATCACTATATGTGTTAAATGTATCCAAAATTCACTGTCAACAAAAACTCTAATAATTTTAATAAAATATTATTTTAAAAACAATATCTCAATAGTTATATTTAAATAGTATACAAAAAAAATATATTTAATTACATAGTATACAAACATATCAATAGCTTATATATAAATAATATGCAAAACACATCAAATATAAGGTTATAGCAAAATGGTAAGGGAAGCCCTTACTGTCATCTAGGTCAAGGGTTCAAACCACATGAATTTCATGGATTTAGAGTGCCACATGCTGGGTGACGTGGCACGTGGAACGTGACACGTGACGAGTGATGTGGCAAATATCAAGTCCAATCACACTCTTTTTTTTAATAATTCGACTATTTCCGACGGCAATAAGCTGTCGGAAATACAAGTAATTTTGACCACCTTGAATCACTATTACCGACGATATTTTCATTTTATCCGATGGCCATGGCCATCAGAAATGATAGTATTTGTAACGGCTCGTCAGTGAATAGTTATTTCTGACAAGCATATTTGTGACAGTCTCCGACGGCTTTTTTCCATCGGAAAAGCGTATTTTCGATGGGAAATGGTCTTTTCCGACGGCATTTAGCCGTCAGAAAAGACCATTTTTTTGTAGTGCAAGTTCAAATCAGCATACATATGGGTTGTATATCATCTCTCTCTCTCTCTCTCTCTCTCTCTCTCTCTCTCACCAATGGGGAGGAAATAGGGGGTTTTGTCACTTTTTTAAGTTGGTGTTTCAAGACTATCACCACTTTAATAACTTAAGTTTTAAATGCACCAAAGTAAGTGACTTCCAAAAGTACCATTACTATACATATATTTTTTTTATTTATTTACTTTTCAGTTTTTCATTTTTTGATTTTATTCTTTCATCTTCTTCATAGAGGTCTTTTTAACAGACCTCCAATGGAGATCAACATTGGAGGTCGATGAGGGTTGAAATTGACCTCCAATGGAGGTCGACGTCATTCGACCTCCGTTTGGAAGTCTGTTTGACCTCCATGGAGGTCGAAATTGATCTCCATTGAAGGTCGATGGAGAAGAAGATGAAAAAAAAAAATTGGAAATTTTTTTTTTTTTAAAGAGAATTCATGTATTTTCTGAGACTTTTCATTTTTTTTTTTTTTTTGAGACTTTTCAAGTATTTTTCGAGACTTTTCATATTTTTCTGAGACTTTTCATGTATTTTTCGAGATTTTTCATATTTTTCTAAGACTTTTCATGTATATATACACACGACTATAAGACGCTCAGATGATGTATAAATCATGTCATCATAATTCAAAACCCACCAAAGGAAATATATATATATATATATATTGAAAGTAGTGGTGATGGGATTGACAAAAACAGTATCTCTAAATTCATCGAGTGATGATCAACAACCAAAACCAAATTAGCTACGTCTATTTCTCTTTGTATCCAGTGTGAAGACCAAGTCTTATATGGCTATATATATATATATATTCTTTTTCCTATCAATTCAACCTGATATAAAATACATCAGTGCATTGTATATGGGTCATAGATTATAAATAAGCATTGAAAAGTGCATGCAGACTGAGTCAAATATTTAAATCTAATGACTCACATTCAAAGCACTAATGTATTTTATATCAGGTCGAACTAATAGGAGAAAGACTGTATATCTGTAGATTATGAATAAGCACTGACAAATACATACAGACTGAGTCAAAGCATTTGAATCTAATAGCTCACATTCAAGACACTAATGTATTTTATATCAGGTGGAATTGATAGGAAAAAGACTGTATATCTACCTTTCTCCTGTCAGTTCGACTTAATATAAAATACATTACATGTGGGCCATAGATTATGGATAAAGTATAGAAGCTCAAAATTAAAGATCATAATTGTTCAATGTAAAAATGTGCTTCGGATACGGTCCCAAAGATTCGGGAGGCAATAATTAAAATAACAAGATTAAATGAGGATATCTTACACAACTTTTATTCAAAGGGGTTAGGTAAGGGTAGACATTATGTGGAATCAAACTAATGAGCTTATATCCCTCGGAATATTTATCTCGTCCTGTTACAATCTCTCTTTCTCTCTTTTCAAGTAAAAGTCCTCCCTCAAATAAGGTCAAAATTGGGGTTTATATAGGTTCCTCTTTTGACAGGTGAAGGGGTATCGTGCCGCCTCTTCATTGGTGCTGTCTTGTCACGTCACTCTGTCATTACTGATCTGGTTGATTCATAAAAATGTGACTTCGAATGCATCAACGGTGGTAATCGGGCCTCCGATAGAAACATGCATGAAAGTGCAAATACAACTCGGGTGTGTTTACAATATATTAATCTAGAGGGGTGAATAGATTTTAATTAATTTTTACCCAATTTTCGTTTAAGGACAATATTACGAAAAAACCCCTAATAGTCAATATAAATACAACAAGTGTAATATGGTGCGGAAATTAAAT
Source organism: Acer campestre (assembly GCA_954870605.1). NCBI lineage: Eukaryota > Viridiplantae > Streptophyta > Magnoliopsida > Sapindales > Sapindaceae > Acer > Acer campestre. The sequence goes on along the minus strand of OX940799.1, from coordinate 15,591,501 downwards.
CATACTTGATATATACGTGGAAAACCCAACCACTGGGAAAAAACCACGGGCTGTATAGTGCGCCACACTCGAACCTCAAAATTCACTAATTGAAATGGAGTTTACAACCTATGTAGATCTCGTCTACCACTCCGGTCTATAACCCCCCACTTCTACCACGCAGGCCTTTAAAAGTAGCTCTAGTCCATTTTGCTTGTGGCCTAAGCAACCTTAGCCAACAAGACTTAAATTCTCAATGAAGAGATTATGCAACTTATGTGTGAATATATAAAAATACTCAATACATGCAATAAGAGCTAGGCAACCCTATATGCTTATCTAGGATGATAATATGTCAATAAAAACAATCCTAGATATCAATAGCTAAATGACATGTCAAATAGCTTAGCTAAAAATAGATTATAAAAACCTAGATAGCTATCACAATACAACACTGAATCATGTCATCACAAACAATCTCTATTTTGAATATAAGATATCAATCTAAGAACATTGATGAGGTCGTTTGTGTACTCAACAAAACAGTAATAATATAGATTTTGGTTGATTCTTGAAAACTCTTTTAAGCAACTTAATCCTTTTAAAATGTGATTTGATAGCAAAATAGTGAGCAAGTTCGTTCCACAGGGAATGGAGTGTTAATTAGATAAATTGACTAATCTTTGAACAATAAAGTAAATCATATTGTTTGATAGATGTGTGGTTTCTAAAACCACCAATGCTAACTACTCAAATGAAAATACACAAAATATGTTATGAAAAATAGAATACTCAACACCTTGATAAGAATTGTGATAAAATCAATTAATGAGATAGCTAGGGAATAGATTGATTAACAATTGAATGTGGGTAAGCTAACTAGCTATATTAATGTACCAATCTCATTATGTTAACCACTTAGAGGCTTAGATTAGTGGGGTTGATATTAGGGACGGCAAAAATACCCGACCAGCCCCAAACCGGCGGGGCCCCGGTCCGTTTGGGGCGGGTTTGGGGCAGTAAAAATGGGTAACGGGGCGGGTTTGGGTCAAATTTCTTGACCCGGCCGGGTTATCGAGTCGGGTATGGGGCGGTCCCTTTTGACCCGACCCGCCCCGTTTGACCCGGAATATATATATATTAAAAATATATATTTTAAATATAAAACCAAAAAAAAAAAAAAAAACCCTATATTATCTGAAAAAAAAAAAAAAAACAATTTGAAGTTCGTCGCATTCTCTGAAGTAGCTTCTGGTTTCATCTAAGTAGCTTCCCACGCCGTTCACCGATCACCATTCACCACTCAATCACTCACCAATCACCATACTCCAACAAGTCATTTTGCTCGCTGAAGTAGCTTCTGGTTTCATCTCAGTATCTTCTGGTTTCATCTTCTTCTTCTCACTCGAACCAGGTTCTATCTCTTGGAAAATAATTTCCTTTTGTTGATTATTGGCTTGACTGCAGTAGCTGCACTTATTTGTTCACTGCTTGGAATTAAATTTACATAGCTTTAAGATATGTGGAGTCTATAAAATGTAGAAATCCAGTTTAGGTTTTAGGAAATTGAAACCCATTTTATGCTTTGTCAGTTGCTTGGAAAATTTTGGGAATAAGAATTTTGTTTATATTCCTCTTGAACCACAATTAATCTATGTGCTTAATTTACCTAATTTGGACGAGTGGGTTAATGCTTGATTATTGAATCAAGCATTGTGGTTCCTGGAGTTTAATATTTTTTTTTCTTTCTGCTGATGTTGTAGGCATAAATTACATTTTTTTTTTTTTAACAGGATTAGAGGGAAAAATCACCCTTTTAAGTAGCAAAATCATTCTTTTGCACACTCTATTAGTTTTGAGTCTTTTGACTATTAGAATTTCGCTAGACAAACCAATTTGATGTATCTATGATAATTTAAATTTAAATTTACGTAAATGAATCGGGTCATTTGGGTTGGGTTTGGGGCACCCTTGACCCAAACAAATCGGGTTTGGGGGGAAAATTGAAAACCCGTTCGGGTCACGGGTCGGGTTTGGGGCAACTGTTGAAAATCGGGTTTCAGGTTTGGGGCGGCTTTGACCCGCCCCGACCCGCCCCATTGCCATCCCTAGTTGATATACCCACCACTAATCTATCCTATCCAATGGGTTCTTAATCACACAAGGATTATCAATCCATATATGAATATATAACAAATTACTCCACTCAAGATAGCAATCAACAAGTGATATACAAGTCAATTATAATGAATGGAATCTAATTAATTTGAATGAATAGAACACATAAGAGATTCCTTACAAGCTAAGCTAAACCCACAACCAATTGATCCTCAAATCTATCCCCTAGATTAGGGGTTTAGTTACACATATTTGCAATAAATGAAAATAAGTAAATAGTAAGGAAATAACCCTTGGGTCACCTTCTTTAAGCTTGATCCTTCTTCTCCTCTATGCTCCTAGATGCAAGGAATGGAAGTAGAGGATATGTCTTGGAATGTGGGTGTTTTGGTGGGAAGTGACTAAGGATTTTGGTGGAGAAATAATGGGATGAGGAATGATGTAGTGAAGTAATCAAGGTTTGTGTTGAGGGTTGGATGGATTAGATGAGTTCAATGAGAGAAATAGAGGATGAGGAATAGTGTGCCATGGATGATAGAGCTAGAACTCAGATTTTGTTCTCTGTATTTTTCTCTGATTTTTGCGATGCCTTTGAAGATGGAGGGACGTTCTATATATATGCACTCTTAGACATGTACTGATAACTGCTTGATTTGCTGAGGTGGCGCCTTGTTCGCTATTTGGTCGCTATGGCGACCCTGGTGCGTAAAACGGTTAGATGAGAAGGTCGCCACGAAAACCATCTTTCTCTCCATTTGGCAAGTGGCGACCATGAGCAATTTGAGAAGAGGTCGCCACTTGCACCTCTAGGTCGCCATGGTGACCATAAGTGGCGACCCTGCAATTGTAAGGAGGTCGCCACTTGCAACATCAAGGTTGCCATGGCGACCCTAAGTAGCGACCATGCTTTGTCTGAACTAGGTCGCCATTTGCAAGGGAGGTCGCCATGACGACCCCAAGTGGCGACACCACCTGGTTCATTTAGGGACTTTCTGTCGCCATGGCAACCAAGTGGTGCCCAAATGGCGACCTTCTGATGTCTTTGGAGAATCCTCTGTCGCCATGGCGCCCATGTAGCGACCTCTCATGTCCAAGTGGCGAAAATGCCCTGTTTCTTCCTCTTTGTGAGACATTTTCGCACAAGTCCTCCACTTTCATCTCAATTGCTTCTGAAACCTAATAAAACCTGAAACACTCAATTTAACAACATTAAACACGGGGAAATGCCCGAGAATCAAGCTAAAAGAATCGAAAATGAGGGCCAAAATCGTACCAATTTTGGCTTGATCAAACATTCAAATAATAAAAGAGATGCCTTGATAAATAAAACACTAAATATCAATGGATAAAAGTGAAGAACATACCAAGGGAAGTGTGATGACCGAGACCCATTCAAATAAGCAAACTAACTATGCTAGAAAATGCTTAGATGATCTTTGATGCACATGTATATGGTTTTGAGTGTTTAGGAAATGAGTTCTCTATGAAATATCTCTCCAAAATCTCTCAAATGAGTTTAGGGTTCCTAAGGAGTCAAGAACTTGATCAGAGAAATGAGAAAGTGTGATATTTATAGATGAAGAGAACAGAGCATGTGAAAAGATGAAACTGCCCTTGAAATCACTGATCGGTGGTTTCATTCTACGGTCGTGGCCGCAGCGACTGCAGAATTGAACCACCGAATTGAACCCGAGAAGCAGGGGATCATTCGGCGACCACATTCGACGATCAACGAAACTGCCGATCAAAACCCAAAAAGAAACCAATCTAAAATATCTAAATCGGCGGTTTCATTCAATGGTTTCGAAACCGCCGAACAGAGACCGATATAATAAATGCATCAGGTCTATTCGACTGTTTCGATTCGGTGGCCTGGCCGCCGATCGTAACCGCAGATTCAATCCAGAGCTCTCTGGAATCAAACGGCGGTTTCATTCGACGGTCATGGCCGCCGATCAAACCGTCGTTTCACCACTGAAGGTGAAACCAAAGGAGAAGCCAAGGGCATTCTCCGAAGGCGATCTTCGTGCTAAACCAAGCACACTTTCGTGCATGCGCGGACGTTTCCGAACAATGTCTAGAAATAAATTACAAGACACAAAAGACACACAACAAGATACAACACAAAGTGCAAGTGTGTAGATGTGACATTTGAAGAGAATGCACACAAAAGAAAAGCATACATATACAAACATTACTAGTGAGTGTGTGCAACTAAATCTCTTCAATAAGAAAATAAGCACTAGAGATATACCTTTGGAGTGCTTGTCATCCTTGAGGTCTTGAGTAGGGCCATTGAGCATGATCACCTATCACCTAAGTTACCCTTTACAAACAACCTCAATATGTGGTTTGCCCACGAAATAAGCCAATTAAAAATCGGGAATCCTTACAATGCAGATGAAGGACGAGGATTTCGATAACATATTCTGTGGTTGAGGAAAAGGTCCGACGGGCGTCATCCGGGAAACCTTCGGATATAAAATCTCCCACCAATAATTCCCCTCAGGCCTGTAATCGGAGCAGAAGGCATCTCACTATAGAGCTAACAGTTGCGGGCTTGAATAGCGGGCCCTAACCGGTTAGGCCCATAGATTTTCGGTCTGGCCCGTCCCTCTCCCAATAACAGGTTGCCACGCGTCGCACAATGAGAGAGATGCTTGGGCGGCTGTCACCTCGGAAAGGTAACCGCCGCGTCGTTTCGAATTTGCTTAAGGGCGGGCTCAACGCTTATAAAAAAAGGGACTGTTGCTTGGAAAAAATCATTTGTGAACCTTCAAAAATTCAGAACTTCTTCGGAGTGGAAATTTGTGGTAAGTCTTATCTCTGCTAAACTCCCCTTTCTGTTTTCATTATCTGTATTTCCCAGTATTTAATGATGGTCAGGAAGGTGGGTGCACTTAGTGTAAAAGACTTCACTAGCTCGTCGGAGTCATCTGATGGTTCATCGGGGGAAAAAAGCATAAGGAGTGTGTTTGTTGTGAGAGATGATCCGGTGGATAATGAACCGGAAGTGAATAAACCGGAGTCAGAAGCCGGAGGAGGTGATGGGCTTCCAGTCGACCCTAAATCATTGCTCCCTGGAAGGGAAGGTTACGAAGTCGGAAATAACTCCGAGGAATATTTCAGGCATAACATGGACCATACACGGCTTGCGATAAATCAGATTAGGGAGAATAAGATGACTGCAGTTAGGATTGGTCAAATTACCGTAGAGTTCTCTATCCCTGAGTCTGTTCATATGAGGATGCTGATGGCAGGAGAGATGGTTAGCAATCCATTCGGCGTGTCGGTGGCCTTCCATCCGGGTTTCTTAGAGATCGGTGCGAGACTGCCCTTGCATCCATATATCTGAAGGGTTCTTCAGGAATTTATGATAGCTCCAGCTCAGCTAAACCCGAACACGTGGAGGGTTGTGATCGGGATGTTTGCTTTGTGGCATAGTTTAGGATACCCTACTCCGACACTTCGGGAGATTGGACACTGCTACAGCTTTCGTCCCCACCGAGCGAGGGGTAACAGTTGGTGGGCCCTTGCTTTCTATGACAAGCCTGATAACCAGCCTGCTGTCTTCCAATAAGGAGTGGAAGAAGAGCTGGTTCATCGCTGCTGGAGCTTGGGGAAAAGACATCCAGCTCGGTGGTCGTAGGCAGAGTGTTCGTTCGATGTTCAATCTCCCAGGTGTCTGTGAACTCTTTTTATTCTTACTTAGTGTTTTCTTTGACTGCTTACCCCCCTTAGTTTTATTATCTAATTCATGAATTTCTGGCAGAGTCGTAGGAGCGTGTTTCCTGGGAAGAGCTTCGGAAGGTAGAGCAAAAACATATACAGAGGGCGTGGTCAGTTCCTCCATCAGAGAGGAGCATCGATATACTGTTGAGTGACAGTAATCTTCACAGAATTGGCTTCATCTTAGATCTTTCGGAGGAACGAAGGAAGATTTCGAAGACAAACCTTGAAAAAAAGAGTAAGCATAGTTTTACGTTATTTCTGAGGTAATTTCTCACCATGGTATGTTGTGACTTACCCCCTCCCTTTTATGGTTCAAGAAAGCTGACAGCAATTGGAAAGAGTAGAATGGAGGGAAAGGGAAAAGGTACGGATGGCGGGACAAGGAAGAAGAAGAGAATCCTGTCGGGGTTGACTCTCCTGAAGTCCTCCTCCTTCGGGAAAGGTAAAGCTCCGGTGGAGCTTAAGGAGATTGTGACCATATTGGAGAAGACCCCAACCCCTCCAATGGGAATCCCGATGGAAAGTGCGGCGGTGGACAAATCTGCAGAAGCCGTGGTGGTGGATAAGCCACAGGATACATCAACTTTCGTCGAGTCGGAAGAGATGGGGGGGGTGTTCCAACCTATTACGTGAACCCTCCAGCAATAGGCTATGATCCCACCCAGGGCCCGATCACCCCCGAGAACAGGGTCGAATTCCTCTGCTCGTACGGGAAGAACATGTTGAGGAGTAGGGAATCTAGCATATTCAGGAAGATGTCCACAGTTGATCGGATTTGGCAGTCTACAAGCAACCTCTGGCATGTAAACCTTGCTGCATTTGCATCATTGCACTTGCAACATCATTGCACTCGTATTCATACAAAGTTTATCATCCTGGTGTTTGTTTATCTCAGATGGTAGGCCATGGGAGCTCTCCTGGATACGGAGAAGAAGTACGAGAGCGTGAAAGAGGTAAATGTCAGGCTTCATGAAAAGGCCAAGCATGACAACGCGCTAATCGGTTCCCTGAGAGAGAGGTCCGTCGAAGCCGCTTCTTCTTATAGGAGGTCCAAGACGGTGAGCAGAAAAAAGCATGAAAAATTGATGGAATATCGTGAACGTCTTCAAAAGGCAAATGAGGCCATATCTGTCATGAAGAGGGATCTCGGAGAGAATGCAATTGACAGATATTTGGTCTCCGAAGAAGGCTACGAGCGGGACAAGGACATCTTTGATCAGACCATCATCGATCTGAAGGCTATGCTTGGCAGCATCGATCTGAAGGCTATGCTTGGCAGCATCTATCCTGAATTCAACTTCTTCAAATTTCATGCGGAGGTTGCCAAAGCCTAGGAGGAGAGGGTCCGCCCTGAACCTGAACCTGAACCGGTGGAGGACCTATCATTGAAATTCAATGAAGTTGATTTCTCAGAGGGCGAGCCTACGAATGTCTCGTCCAATGATGAGCGATTCGCTGAGAACCTGAGGGAAGAGAGGAACATCATGAAAAAGTAGTAGGGCCCTCCCTTAGTCTGTCAAGAAATTTTTGTGTCTGATACTCCGGGGAGTGTCCCGGATGTATATAAAATTTTTTGTAAAAAATATTGGAATGTTTAATCTTGAATGTTATAATATATCTTTTCTTTTTTCTATGTGCAAAGTGAATGATTTTGGAGGTTTCCTCCCTCTTTACATATTTTCTTCCCCCTAAGGGGGTTTATTCTTTTTTTTGTGAAAGTTTGCCGTATTAGGGAGAGCTTATTTTCCCGGAGGGAGTTATTGCTCTCTGGATAAGGAACTATTATGCTCCTTAAAGGAGACTTCGATTTCCGAGAGGAGGTTTTTAATGCTCCATGTGAGGAGACTTCCGATCTCCCAGAGGAGGCTTTTAATGCTCCATGTGAGGAGACTTTCTATCTCCCGGAGGAGAATTTTAGTACTCCATGTGAGGAGACTTCCGATCTCCCGGAGGAGGGTTTTAATGCTCTATGTGAGGAGACTTCCTGTCTCCCGAAGGAGGTTTTTAGTGCCCAATGTAAGGAGACTTCCGATCTCCCAGAGGAGGCTTTTAATGAAAGATGTTCTTTCTCAATAGTCTTAAGCATAGGAAATAGTAATAGTGCATATATTCTAAGAATAAAGGATCCTCCTTAGTTACATATTTACATACCTGATCAAAAACGTTATCCTAAGTAAAGCACCATGGCCTTGATCACTGGTAGTACTTTTTGAGATGGTCAGCATTCCATGGGTTTCTCAGGGGAACTCCCTCCTCTGTCTTAAGTTTGTATGCCCCTCTCATAGATGCGGAGTCGACAATATACGGTCCCTCCCAGCTATCTCTGAGACACCCGGATAAAGGCTTTTTAGTGCTAGGAATGACCTTCTTTAGCATGAGGTCACCGGGAAAAAATCTTTAAGTTCGGGTTTTTGCATTGTAGTATTTGGTATTCTTACTTTGGTGATAGGCCATCCGGACTCGTGCTAATGATTTTGTTCACGGCCTCCACTTGCCCGTTACTCTGTGGGTGAGAAGGAGATGAAAAGTTTAGCTTGATTTTGAAGTCCGAGCAAACCTTTCGGAAGTTTAAGTTATCGAACTGGGTGCCGTGATCTGCCACAATGGTGTCTGGTATACCTAACCTGTAGATAATCGAGGTTTTGATGAAGTTGGTGGTATTGGCTTCGGTAATGTGCTTAAGGGCATCCGCTTCTATCCATTTGGTAAAGTAATCGACGGCGACAACCACATATCTTTTATCTGAGGTTCCTCTGGGTAGTGGCCCAATTATGTCAACATCGATTTTGGAGAAAGACCAGGGGGACACCATTGGAGTGAGTGTCTCTGCATGTAAGTAGGGTACCAGCGCTGTTCTTTGGCATCGGTTACAAGCTTTAGAAAATTCCTTTGAATCTTTAAAAAGGGTAGGCCAATAGTATCCTTGCTGAGCAATTTGGTGGCCAAGGTTCATACCAGCGGAGTGACTGCCGCAAGTTCCTCCGTGTACCTCTTGGAGGATGAGAGTAGTCTGAGGTGGGGCGACACAGCGGAGATATGGCAGTGAGTAACCCCTTCAGTAAAGAGCTCCATTGATAAGTAGGTACCTGGGGGATTGCTTTCGGACCTTGAGTAAGGCGTTCCTTTCGGTTGGTAACGTCCCATCTTGCAAGAATTTTACTATCAAGCTTATCCATGACTTGGATTTCGAACGGTATTCGGGTATCAATACATGAGTGGACGAGTCCTCCGTGATGCTTGGTTACGGGAGTCTGTATACTGTTATTATTCTCGGTAATTTCATATCGGAGGTGGATGAGAGTTTGGTGAGTGCGTCTACCTGGGAGTTGTGATCTCGCGATATTCGGAGGATGCTGCAACGGATAAACATTGCGACAAGTGTTTTAACCTCTTCTAGGTACTTGATCATCTCAGTATCTCTGGCCTGGTAGTCCTCGTTGACCTGATTGACTACTAACTGAGAATCACTGTATACCACCACATGCTTCGCCCCCATGCTATGAAATATTTTGAGACCGGTGGTTAATGCTTCGTACTCGGCTATGTTATTGGTGGCTCTAAAATCAAAGCGGAAGGCGGTTTGGGTCATACACCCATCGGGGGTCTTTATTACTATCCCTACACCACTACCGTGCCGATTAGAGGAACCATCTACGTACATCTCCCACAGGTTTACAATTTTGGTGGTTATAGACATTACATCTGGATCTGAGAATTCAGCCAGGAAGTCTGCTATGACTTGTCCCTTGACTGTGGGTCAGGGTCTGAAGTTAACCTCAAATTCACTAAGTTCAATTGCCCACTTTATGAGCCTCCTGGTAGAATCTGGTTTCTGGAGGACCTGTCGTAGTGGATGGTTGGTCAAAACGATAATAGGATGAGACAGGAAATAAGGCCAAAGTTTCCTAGCCATCACCACCATCAGGTAGAGTGCCAATTTCTCAATCTCTGGGTACCGAGTTTCCGAGCCAGTCATTCCTTTACTGACGTAGTAGACAAGCCTCTAGGAAGATCTGTCTTGTCTGACCAATGCTGAGTTGGCAGAGGCCTCCGAAACAACTATATATAGGAAGAGTACCTCTTCATCGGTTGGTTTCGAAGGCATCAATGGCCTCTGGAGATAGGTTTTCTACCCCTCCAGGGCTGACTGACAATCTAGAGTCCAGCTGAAGTCCCCTTTCGTTTTCAAAGCTTTATAAAAGGGGAGGCACCTGTCTGTGAGTTTGGATATGAAACGAGAAAAATATACAATCATGCCATGGAGTTTTTGAATATCTTTGGACCTTCTCAGTGGTTTTACGCTTATCATAGCCTGGATTTTATCCGGATTGGCTTGGATCCCCCCTTATGTACCATGAATCTGAGAAACTTTCCTGATGCTACCCCGAAGGCGCACTTTGTTGGGTTTAGACGCATGTGGTATTGCTTGAGTATAGTGAATGTTTCTCGGAGGTCTTTAGTGTGTTGGTTCAGGGTGATAGATTTGGTAAGCAAGTCATCGACGTACACTTCCATTGTCCTTCCGAGCTGATTGACGAACAACCGGTTGACTAACCTCTAATAAGTTGCCCCAGCGTTTTTCAGTCCGAAGGGCATCACTTGGTAACAGTAAACCCCTCATTCGGTGATGATCGCCATCTTAGGCTCATCCTCCGCATTCATACTAATCTGGTTGTACCCAGAATATGTGTCAATGAAACTGAGTAGGAAGTGTCCGGAGGTTGCGTCCACAAGCTGGTCTATCTTTGGGAGGGGGAAGCTGTCTTTGGGGCAGGCTCTATTCAGATCAGTAAAATCGACACACATTCTCCACCTTCCATCTTTCTTTTTGACTAAGACGACATTCGAGAGCCATTCATTATAATCTATGTCATGGATGAAACCTGCCTTAAGCAACTTGTCTATCTCTGTGGCTATTGCTTGATACCTCTCGATAGTAAAAGACCTTTTCTTTTAGGACACTGGTTTGAAGGTGGGATCCACCGCTAATGAGTGGGATATAATTATCGAGTCGATTCCAGGCATATCAGAGTAGGACCATGCGAATATATCTGAGAACTCCAATAAGAGTTTCACCAATTTGTCTCGGATATATGGAGACAAATCGGAGCCTACCAGGACCGTTTTCTCAGGATCTTCAGGATGGAGAGTTACTCTGGTTAAGGTTTCGGTGGGATCTCTTGCTGGCCCCAAACCAACCTCTCAGGGGTCTAAACTAGTCACTGTGATCTCTTCCCCCGATACAATCTCGGAACCCTGTTCTTCGGCTTCACCAATGTAAGACCTTCCCTTGGGCTTCCTAAATCGAGGCACACGACTTGATTCGGGTGAAGTTGCCACAATGTTGCATACTGTTAACACGGGATTAGAACCTATCTGGATGCATCTCTTGTATTCCTCCTAATCCGTACAAGCTTCCCTGGGACCCATGTCGATAAGGAACTTCATTTTCAGTGAGTAGACGCTGGTCGCTGCTCTGAGGGCGTATAGCGCTGGTCGTCCAATCAAGAAGTTGAACGAAAAAGGTATGTCGACAACCTGGAAGCTAACCAATACGGTCCGAATACACGGTCTGGTTCCAAAGTGTACCAGTAATTCGATCTGACTGATTGGTCTTGTTCGATGTCTCTCAATTCCTCTGATACAATACCTGGAGGCTTGAAGTTGCTGCTGTGTATAACCCAATTTCTGTAACGGATCCCAATGGATTATATCTAATGAGCTCCCGTGATCAATTAGCATTCTTTTTACGGTCCTGTTTTCGATTTTGACCGATATGATGAGAGCGTCACAATGAGGATAGCGGATTCCGTTAGAGTCGAAGGGGGAGAAGGCAATGGGACCCCAACTACCGGGAGGATCTTCTGGGGTAGATGTGAGACATATGGAAGCTGGGGCGCTTTCTTGAGAGGACGTTGGTAGGTCTCCCGAGAGAGACTCCGTAAGAATGAAGTTGATCGGCTCGTCGTCATCCGAGTTGTGGTTGTTGAAGCGGGATCTTCCCTTTGGAGTGTCCCTATCTCGTGACGCAGTCGCAGTGACGTCCCCTTGCTTCAAATATTCCTAAAATTTCTCGTTTCGAATGAGCTCTTCGACCTGATCCCATAGAGAAATACAGTTCCCCGTCTCATGACCATGATCCTGATGGAACTTACAATGGAGTTTCTTGTTCTACTTATCCGGTGGTGCGCGCATTGACTCAGGTGTACGGAGCAAACCGCTCTTGCCAACAATCTCGAATACCTTGTCAATGGAGTATCTCAAGGGGGTGTACCTCTCAAATCTTCCCCTAGGTGGGGGCATTGTGAGAGTGTCATTAGATCCAGTATTTACTAGTTTAAAGGTCTGATGCTCCTTTTCCTTGTCTGAATATGACTTCGTCCACCTCCTTAATTAACCTGATGGTTTTGAGGATCCCGTGGTCATGTCCCAGTCTTTGTTTGGGTGATGTCCTTTACTGTGGCGTACTTCTCGGCTCTCTCTATGAGTTCCTGATATGTGGATGGGTCCCGCTTGGATAGGGACCAACTGAGTCTTCCTTGAAGAAGGCCTTGTGAGAATGCCATAATGGCTCCTACCTCATTAAAACCTTGAACTTGCCTGGCAGCCTCGTCGAATCTCTTCATATAGTCCCTGGTTGATTAGGTATCTGTCTGTCTAACAGAATTTAAATGGACCATGTTTCTGCGCCTTCTCCGGCTCAAAGCAAAACTGCTCTGGAACTCCTTTGAGAGCTCGTGGAAAGAGGATATGCTTTGTCTTTTAAGATTGCCATACCACGTCCTTGCATCTTCGGATAGGGTTAACGAAAAAATCCTACATTTTACTACGTCGAAGACGGTTTACATATTCATCCAGTCCAGATACGTGTCGAGGTGATCCTCGGGATCCCCCATTCCAGAGAATCCGCACATATCCTTTCGAGGGAGTTTAATATTGTCTGGCACGGGCACGGAGGTAATGTTCTCTGAAAACGGGCTCTCCCGATTGGTGGGATGGCTGAAGTGCATCTATTCCTGAATATCTACTAACTGCTCTTGAAGGGCGCGGAAGGCTTCCTCTCCGACCAACGTATTTTGTTCTGTTTCCCTTTCGGGGTAGTTCGATCTTCCCCCCTGTTGCCTGTGCCGTGTTCTCCGGGGTACCTCTTCTTGGGCAATACCGTCTCGCTCCTCTCGGCTCCTCGTTGTCCTGGTGGTCCTATGTGGAGCATCTCCTCCTGGGTTCTCTTCGAGAATTTGCACTGTTCGCTGAGGCCGGGTTCTCCTTTCTCTCGGAGGGTTTACATTCGTCCGAGAGTCTGCCTCATCTGAATCTCCCTGGAGGCCTCCACCATCAACAACGTTGACTACCCTAGTCACATTTTGGGCGAGTGCATTGATTCTACTAGTAATGCCTCGTATCACTGGGTCATCTTGCGGTGGGAAGAACTGTTGCATTTGCGGAGGGATGCACATTGCTGGTGGATAATGTGAGGGAGGAGGCGCTTGAGTGTAGTACGGCTGAAGAGGTGTTGGCGGGTAAAACTGAGGATAGCCGTGATATCCCGAATGGTACATCTGAGGTGCATATTGCATTTGGTACGGTTTTGTTGCTACCGATGCTGGTCTCCCATCTAGTTTGATGGATTTTGTGGTACAGCCGCTTCTTCAGGCCCCGGATGGTATTGCTGCGACGGTGGTTGTGCCTGGTTCTCCTGATCCCCGGGCTACCGCAGCCCGAGATCCACACTGGGGTATTGATTCATTTATCCTGCGGGGGTGCTGGCTTCTTCTTACCCCCTCCTTCTAGCATCAATTGTTTAATGTAAAAATGTGCTTCAGATACAGTCCCAAAGATTCGGGAGGCAATAATTAAAATAACAAGATTAAATGAGGATATCTTACATAACTTTATTCAAAGGGGTTAGGTAAGGGTAGACATTATGTGGAATAAAACTAATGAGCTTATATCCCTTAGAATATTTATCTCGTCCTGTTACAATCTCTCTTTCTCTCTTTTCAAGTAAAAAGTCCACCCTCAAATAAGGTCAAAAATGGGTTTTATATAGGTTCCTCTTTTGACAGGTGGAGGGGTATCGTGTCGCATCTTCATTGGTGTTGTCTTGCCACATCACTCTGTCATTACTGATCTGGTCGGTTCATAAAAATGTGACTCCGAATGCATCAACGGTGGTAATCGGGCCTCCGACAGAAACATGCAGATGAAGGACGAGGATTCCGATAACATATTTGGTGGCTGAGGAAAAGGTTCGAGGGGTGTCATCCGGGAAACCTTCAAATACAAAATCTCCCACCAACAATAATAATTGCCCTAATAAAAAATTTAAAAAAAAAAAGGTAATTACCCCGGTGGCCATCGACTTTTGCCACTACTATCAAAATGACCACCAAATGGAGAATTGGTTTAGAAATGGCCATTTTTGGCAAACAATGTTACACTAATGGTCATTCCGTTATAACACCGTTAACTTTGTCTAAGAATATTACACTAATGGTCATCAATTTGTTCACTTGATATCAAAATGGCCATTATAATTGTTTTTCTCCAAAATTACTCTAGTAGCCATCCATTTGGTCAATTGGTATCAAAATGATCATTATAATTGTCTCACTTTTTCTATAACATGTGTATTGACCATCCATTTGGTTAATTGGTATCAAAACAATCATTATATGTACAACTATATTCTATTAAAAAAAATAGTATAAGCAATCATTAAAAATAAAATTTCATTCAATATAGAAAATGAAGAATTCATTTTATTCAATATAATTTCAGTCTCATGCACATCAAATACTACTTGTTAAAATCATGAAGTCTTTAAGTATGTTCACATTTAATCTTTTTATGTGAACATAAAATCTTAGGGGACGGTTGTCAATGAAATGTAATGTTTTGTCCTTTTAGTGATTCCTTATGTTAAAAGTTGATTTTTTATTATTATTGTTTTATCAAACTACACAAGTATACCAAAAGTCATGATTTTAAATGTGAACATACTCAAAAACATCATGATTTTAACAAGTGGTATTTGATGTGTATGAGACTGAAATTATATTGAATCAAATGAATTCTTCATTTTCTCTATTGAATGAAATTTTATTTTTAATGATTGCTTACCCTATTTTTTTAATGGAATATAGTTATACATATAATGATTGTTTTGATACCAATTAACCAAATGGATGGTCAATACACATGTTATAAAAAAAGTGAGACAATTATAATGGCCATTTTGATACCAATTGACCAAATGGATGGCCACTAGAGTAATTTTGGAGAAAAATGATTATAATGGTCATTTTGATACCAAGTGAACAAATTGATGGCCATTAGTGTAACATTCTTAGACAAAGTTAAC
Organism: Acer campestre; assembly: GCA_954870605.1. Taxonomy (NCBI): domain Eukaryota; kingdom Viridiplantae; phylum Streptophyta; class Magnoliopsida; order Sapindales; family Sapindaceae; genus Acer; species Acer campestre. The sequence continues at coordinate 15,576,308 of OX940799.1, read as the reverse complement.
AGTGTTATATCGAAATGGTCATTAGTGTAACATTGTTTGCCAAAAATGACCATTTCTAAATCAATTTTTCATTTGGTGACCATTTTGATAGTGGTGGCAAAAGTCGATGGCCACCGGAGTAATTGCCTCTAAAAAAAAAATGGGAGTGATATAGTGATTGAATTAAAGGGCGTGCAAAATTGAGGATGGTGGATCGGTGGGGCTACACCATCACGGCATCACCAAACAACTTTGGAGTACTGCTGCAGTGCTGCGCATGGAAGTTCACATGGCAACCAATGGCAATGCGTCTCATCATCCATCTCAATTGTTTACTTTTGATAAGAAACGAAATGACCTGTGCTGGCTTCACTCTCTGATCTGTCGGCGCTTGCATGGATGCATATTCTTCGGTGGATGGTCTTGTCTGAGGATGGACACGTTCGGGGATGCTTTCGATATGATAAAATCGATAGTAATTCATAAGATATGCAAAGGCGGAGCTGGAGTAGAGCTCAAAAAGGTCCAATGTTTCGTCTAAAATAATTAACTATATTTCCTTTTAAGAAAGTTATAAATTGATCTCAAAAATAAAAATAATTTAATTAATCTTTGAATTATTATAAAAAAATTTCTACTTTGGTCCCTCCAATAATAAACTGTTGTTTTAATTATTAGGTGCAATTTGCAATTCTCTTTATATTTTTCATGGCAGATAATGATGAAGTGATAAAAGATTATTATTTAATTAGTAAAGTGAATTAAGTTTTGCTATTAAATTGAAATTTAGAGGATTTCTTCTCATGATAATTTGAACACGAATAAGGAGAGCTATTGGCTAGGGCTAGCAAAATTATCCACAAATATGGATATCCGTAAGAATCCGTTTCATTTAAAATAGAGATGGATACTATTATTTTAAGGACGAAGCGGGAATTAATGTCATCCTAATATCCATTTTTTGTTTAAGGATGGAGATGGAATATCTTCTATGGATATCCAGACATCTCCATTTGAATCTATTATAGATTTTAATATTTTAAAAATATAAAAAAGATATTATATAATTATTAATTATAATTATATAAGTTATTATTAATTTTTATATTTAAATTTTATTAGATATATTTATTTATCTTTAAATAGAATAAAATTTACCGTTATATACGTTAGTTAAATCGTTTTCACAATTACAAATTTTAAATTTATTGTGAATATTTTCATGTACCCCGCAAACAATACAATAAGTCAATAAAGAGAAATGGACATAAAGCAGCCGCCCTTTATGCATTTGTCTTCAGTGCACAACAAAATAGAACATGCATGCAGATTCACGTCATGATCATCTAAAAGAATGATATATAAATTGAACGGATATACATTGATTTTGGATATTTGAAGTTTATTTAACTGAAAAGAGTCGTGAAGTTTTAAGCTTAATTTTGTAACAAATTAAGAGTCGTTGTTGTCGACGTGCGTGATTAACAATGCATGTCCCACCTGATCCACGAGGATATTCTCTGAGGAATTTTATCTTATCTGATTGCTTTTGGCATTTTACAGGCTTCGTACAAATATTTATACGATAAAAGCATCTTCGATATAAATATATATTTTTTAAATTTTTAAATAGTACTATATCTATATTTCTATTTGTTAGACACACTTTAGAAGAAGAAAAAAAAAATTAAAAATACATATTCACATCTTCAATACAAGTATCTAAAATCTAATATGCATCTAAGACCTATAATATTATTAGTTGAAATAGTTAGAAATCATAATCAACATTTCTAGAAGAGTTTCTATAATTAAAAACTCAACTTCATATTCTTCAACTTCTTTTTTTACCACATCATCTCCGTATTAAAGTTAGATAATTACATTGGAGAATATTTTTATAACTTTTTATCTATCTATCCTATATGTTATTCAATTTTCTCTAAATATATATTTATATCGCAGATGTTGAGTTGGCCAAGAGAAAAGAATATCTCAATTGGATGGTGACAAACAGAGACCTTGACAAGAAACAAATTCAAAGTTGATCGTTTATTATGTGCACTTTTATATATAGGTGGTGTTGTGAATTGGCTGTCCACCAAACTTGCTTTCCTTACATTGTCCCATCTGCCCAATATAAACATATTCAAAAACTAATAATGAAAAACCTTGATTTCTAGAAATATGCACATATGCATAACATGCTTAAATTATTTTTTCGGTTTGTTTTGTTTTATGTTTGGTTGTATTCCCACTTCTGTGTTGGCGTTTTTCTCCCAATGTAGGACTCTGTTCTGGGCTTGTGCTCGACTAGCTTTATTTGTGGAGTCCCAGTTATGGTTGTTTCCTTGCCCTGGATCTGGTTTCCAGGTTTTCAGGTTTTCAGGTGCCCTTTCAAAAAAAAAAAAAAAAAAAAAAAAAACATGAACCACCAATTATGTCATCACATGTTACCTATCTCACGAAACTAAAAAATCTATAAAATTATAAAAAATAAAAATAAAAATAAAAAGTGAAATTAATGGTACTAAATTGTAAATTTGCAACTTTTTAAAAAAAATTATAACTTTTAACTTTTTAAAAAAAATTCGGTGGGCCAAGGGGGGTCTACAGGGTTCTACCCTTGGCCCAGTGGGTGGAAATAAACTTTAAAAACTAAAACTTTTCTTCTTATAAACTTTACTAAAAAATCTACTCTCTCTAAATAAATATGAAAATATAAGTATCTTCTTTCCTTTTCTGAAATCAAATCTCTTTCTGAAAAGCATTATGTACTTAATAAACTTTATACTGCGTAGATAAAATACAATTCTAAAAACTATTAGCTGTAGAAAACTTTTGTCTACTTCTTTCTGAATTCCATATCTCTTAGGCTAAACTTAATCTATAGGAAATATTTATGTATCTCTTTCTAAATTGTGTACCTTTTCCTGAAACAAAATTAGGACTAAATATGAAAAGTGCTCTGTGACATAAGCTGAGAACTAATCAAATTCTTTTTGTAATTAAAACACATTTTTCTGTAAATACTATATAATATAATAAAACATTTTATACTTTTATAAATAACATTTCTTATATAAAAACTATCTGAAATCTTTTCTTTACTGATCATAATCAATAAACATATATAAATATATATATACACATAATTAGAAATATCTTTATCAAACTGGTACCTAGGGGATTATGTCACGTACGAGGTAAAGAAGAGCATGGGGAAATACATATCTCACATACACAACAATATCCAATCACCCATGCAGAGTATTATATATATAATTTCACATACACGTCTTAAAATCTCTTTAGGAAACATACGGAATTCTTTATAAAAACTTTTCTCAAAACTTGCATAAATATTCTTTTATTTCCTTTTCTAACAATTCTCATAAATAACTTGGATTTGAAAATCTAGACATTTGTCTAAAAATACTTGTACCAATTCTTCTTGTAAAACTTGTTCTATAAATCAAATACTATAATAAATCTATTTCTAAATCATCTGGGAATCTGTTTACTAAATATTTCTAATAATTCTCTAAATAATTAAAGTTAATATATGATTATAGAATAATTAACTCAATCATAAATAAAAACTATCCATTCACATAACTCATGTGCTTAAATCTGTTCTTGGATTGAGTTCATTCATGAATTCATCTCTCCGGCTGCACCTTATTCTTTTTCCAATCTGTCTATATCTCTATCTCTCTCTACCATCTCTGTCTGTCACGCACGCACAAGATCTGGTTCTCTGTTTTTTTTGTTCTTTTCTTTTCTTTTCTTCTTTTCCTCTCTCTCTCTCACGCACGCACAAGATCTGGTTCCCTTTTTTTTTTCTTCTATCTCCTCTCACACTCTCTCTCTCTCTCTCTCTCTCTCTCTCTCTAACATCTCACTTTCTTTCTTTTTTTTATTCTATTTTATTATTTTAACCTTATCCCTCCTCTTGCTTTTGCTACCTAAACCCTCGTCTTGTCACCTAGCATACACTAGCCACTTTTCTTTAAACTTATCTTATTGAAAAAACTTTGGTTTGAGCTTGAGGCCGGATCATGTGTCTAGACTTGGAAATTGGAATCCAAACTGGGGTATATTCTCCGGAACCGAACCTTACACTTTGTCATATTCTTCGGAACTGGACCTTACACTTTGGTGACGATCATGTGTCTACATACCATAATGTGAGGTTCGGTTCCGGAGAATATACCCCAGTCTAGATTCCAATTTCCAAGTCTAGACACGTAATCCAGGCTCAAGCTCAAGCCAAAGTTACTTACACTTTAATTGTTTAATAATTGCTTACCATGAATTATTTTTTCTGATTTGAATGAATTATATCTCTTTCAAAGGAAAGGTTAAAAAAAAGGTCCATTGAATCAATGATTGAGTTTGTACATAATATCCGTAGTTTTAAACATGTATTAATTTATTTTTTAATTTTATGGAAGCAACTCAAACATGAGACATTAATAGGATGAATGAACGTTTTTGTTTATTATATAATATATATCTTGTCATAAATAAAAATGAAAATGGATCTTTTGTTGTGTTTACATTTACATTTATGTTTCAGTTTTTGGATTATGTTAACTTTGATATATATAAGATTCACACCGAAAACAAAGTACCCTGGACCCCTGGAGTATCCTCCAGAAAAACCTTCTCCACATACGAAGGATAAGACTCCAACCAGATGCTATACATTTGTCTTTTCTAAAATATCACTAATAACTAGATCAATATCAATGTAAGGGCGGGGACACCCTGAATTTAATAAGGTACACAACACTCAAAAGCATCAGACTCTACACTGTGGGCACTAACCCAGAATCAGGGGCGACTTAGGATATTCAGGACCTTAGGTGAAATTTTAAAATAATATAATTTTATTTGTTTATTTTTTTTCTTATTTTTTTTTTCATATTCTTCATTGGAGAGTGTAATATTTCATGCTTTGTTATCATTTTCTTCCATATTATATTATTATCTACTGTTGATGGTGATTTTTGGACTGTGTAAGGTCAATCACAATTCCAACAAGTTAATATGAACTAACAGTTAAAATATATGATAAGAAAAAAGATTAAACATGCAAAACACAATGTTATACGTAGAAAGCCTTGAAAGGGGAAAAACCACGGGGATCCTGTCAAAATCACTAATTTTTGTTAGTAAATGTATAAGAGCATCTTCAATACAAAAGTGGCTTGCATACCAATAATCGTTGACATGGCAATAATGTCAAGAGACTCGCTTTCAATGTAGCATAAAAATAGACTTGATAGACAATCAATTCAAAATTTGGTCTCCAATGCTTCTATCTAAAACATAATTTTTTTAATGATGTGTCCATTTTTTTTTTCTTGTTTTATATTTTATTTTATTTCCTTACCAAAAATATATGAAAAATTAATGTCAGTTTTAAATATTTATTGAGTCAACTTAAAAAATAGATGTGCAACAGACCTTCTGAAAGTAGACGGTCATATTGATAATGTCTAATATTTTTTTTGTCACGTCAACTTGAGGTTGAATATACACAGTTGCATTGGAGACACAGTTATTAACAGAACGTATATTTATCCTAAGTAGCATTTCTTTTTTTCACAAACTACACTTGCATTGAAGATGCTCTAAGGGTTTCTTTCATTTACCTCTCATCTTTTAAGACAATTTCTAGAATCTTTGCTTTTGAGAAAGTTTTGATAAATTCTTCAACTGGTATGGAGTCGTAAAGCAATTTTTTTTTTTTTTTTTTTTTTAATATGCAAACAAAACTAAATTTTGTTTTCTTTTTCTAATTTTTTGGAGACTATATCATCTCGATATACCTAAATTTTTAATATGAGCAGTAATGGTACGAAGAGACGTTCACACCAAATATGTTAAACTCAAAAAAGCTCATGAACACAACATGTGATGATAATATGAATGAACGTGCATGCCCAAATCTAAATTCATCATTTCAAATGTTTACAATGTTTTCTCAAATATTCTTACTTCTTCGAATTCATACGGTAGGCATCTTAAAACTAGTTTTGTATATGGGTTTTATTGAAAACTAACCCATTTGAGAGGCCAAAATTGATATCTAACCCATTTTTGAAAAAATTGCACAACTAACTCTTTTTTCATGCGTAAGTACCATTTAACCCTTACTTACAAATTTTTCTCTTTAACACATTATATCTCTTATTTCTTTTTTCATCACTTCTCCTCTCCCATTTGCAAGCATTTCCTTCTTATTTCCTCATCCTCTCTCACGACCAAACCACTCCCATTCTTTTCCTTTCCATTTTTTTTTTCTTTTGTTCTCTCCTCCTTTGCAAGTAGAACTCCACCATTCACCAACTCCACAAGGTTTCCTTCCATTCAAGGTTTGAGGTGAGTTTTTTTTTTACTTTTTTTTAAACTTTTGTACTTTATAATTGTCATCCATGTCCGAATTTTCTTGAATTTGTGTAATAAATCATGGGTCTTTGTTGAATTTGATGTTATTGTTGTCAATTTAAAGTTTACAAGTTGAATTTTTAGTTTATTTGTTGATAAAATGTGGTATTTCCTTAGGTTTCTTTATTTTTAATTAAATGTGTATTAGGGTTCTTTATTTTTGTGGAAATAGCTTACATAAGTGCAATAGAGCATGGGTCTTTGTTGAATTTGATGTTGTTGTGGTCAATTTAATGTTTACAAGTTGAATTTTTGTTGAATTTTGTTGTTAAAATGTGGTATTTACTTAGGGTTCTTTATTTTTAATTAAATGTGTATTAGGGTTCTTTATTTTTGTGAAAATAGCTTACATAAGTGCAATAGAGCATGGGTATTGGTTGAATTTGATGTTGTTGTGGTTGATTTTCCATTATAGCATTGAATCTACACAATTGAAACAATTTTTTCGAATGTGTCCAGCACTGTTTTCCTAACGGTCGTTAAGAATTTCATAACCGCCGTTAGGAATTCCTAACCTCTGTTAGGAATTCCCAACTACCGTTAGGAATTCCTAATAGTGTTTGGAATTCTCAACTGTCGTTAGGAATTTTCAACTTATAGTTAGGAATTTTCAACTTATAGTTAGGAATTCCTAACGGCCGTTGGGAATTCCTAACATCTGTTGGGAATTCCTAACGGCAGTTGGGAATTCCTAACGGCCGTTGAGAATTCCTAACGGCAGTTGGGAATTCCTAATGGCAGTTGGGAATTCCTAACAATATCCGTATTTCGAAACAGTATTTGGATTCATAGTATTTTGTAGATTTAATGTACCATGAATTTATAATATCTATTTAGAAATTTAATTATAAGTTTCCAATGAATTTGAAAGGTGGGTGGCATGGATAAAGTCCGGTTTGTTGTTTTATATGATGGTGAATGGAGTAACAATGGTGGAAAGTTCAAATATCAATTTGGAATGTGTAAAGTAATTTCGGTTTCAAGGGAAACGACATATCAGTCATTACATGATATCATATCTCGTCTTGTTGAAGCCAATCCAAGCGAGTCCTCCATCAAAATGAAGTTCATCTTTAATTCACCTGATGTTTTAGTACCATTTGAAGTTTTGAATGATGATGATGTGCAAGTATTTTTGTGTGAAAATTCTGTTGTGAATACAAGAACCTTTTTATATGTCACTATAGAACGTAAAAGAAGAATAATTCTAAACACACAAGGTCCTGACATTGAACTTGTTAACGATGACATTGCCAATGTTATTATGACAATTGTAAATTTCTAGAAAGGTTTTCTTAATTTTGTTATGGTGGTTTGAGTGTAAGTAATTATAGAGTGCTCAATCAATTAGTAAATGCTCTTGTCATCTCCGCAAATTACTTACATTCATATCTTAGAATAGTCGATTACATGTTCATTTGATAAATTACACATAATTGCCTACTATAAAAAATCTTGCCTCCTAAAAAGGTTTGAATAAAAAATCACAATAATCCTGACTAGTCCATCACATTTGTACTTGAAGGCTACGTTGTAACAGCAAACACAAGAATCCGAAACAAACTAAAGCAAAACATTCTTTGGCAGTCTGGCTATGCAATCTGGCTGAAACTCGATCCTTGCATGCAAGAGAAGCTGCAATATTTAACATGAGCCAAACTTAAATTGCAAGTTCATTGAGAATATATTCTGGCAATGAAAGCATCAATGCCAAATAAGTCATACTTCATCGACTTATTAGTGGAATATTAACTTAATAAGATAAAAAATAAAAAAATAAAAAGAGATCAAATACTTATTAATAGCATGATATTGGGAATATTAGGCCAATCTTCACCTGTACCCAGTTGGCATCTTACATTCATTTTCGTAACTACAGTTAGGAATTTCTAACACCAGTTGGGAATTCCTAACACCTGTTTAGGAATTCCCAACAGTAGTGAATTCCCAACTGATGTTAGGAATTCCCAACTTGTGTTAAGAGTTCTTAACTGCTATTGAGAATTCCAAACGGCAATTAGGAATTTCCCAACTGAAGTTAGGAATTCCCAACAGCAGTTGCGAATTCCCAACTAGTGTTAGGAATTCCTAACTGCCGTTTGGAATTCCCAACGGTAGTTAGGAACTCCCAACTGGTGTTGGGAATTCCTAACACCGGTTAGGAATTCCCAACCAGTGTTAGAAATTCCCAACAGTAGTAAGGAATTCCTAACACCGGTTAGGAAACCAAAATGCAGTACAAAATATCAAATCTAAGAGAACACAACCACTACAAAATCCAATTCAAACATTCAAACATCACTGAACCCAGCAATATAGGAACTCAACCATACAATGAGATGGCAAAAACATCATCAATATAGCAAATCAAACATCACTATGCCAAAATTACTGAACACTAAAACACCAAAACATTGTTGTCATCACCAAACACCCCACACAACCATAGCAATCACATTGTAAAAACACCAACCAATATACCTGTTATAATTTTAGGAACTTTTAACCCAGAAATATCGAAAACCAAACATCACAATGCTAAAATTAGAACAAGAGATGCATAAGCTCCACTTGCAAATAAAAGGATAACTAAATATAAGCTACAGTATGTCACTATACAATTTTCCAACAAGAAATTGCTGCCACAATGTAAGGAGTTCAAACACAAAATTAATTCAAAGTTGAATAAATATATACTTGAATACTGGAAACATCTTCCTTTTACACTTGGAATAAGGAGTAGTAAACAACTGAACCCATTTCTCAGCAATCTATTTGTTCTCCCTGTATCCAACCGTCGCTTTACTTAATTTCTCAACGGCAATCTCATTTGCAATGTTCGCCATATGATTCTAAAATCTTCGGTAAAAGGATTTTATGGTCCTTGTGGTGTACACCAAAGGTATCCCTGATGTACTCTTCTTTTGCAGCTTCGAGCTCCTGAATTACTCTCTAAGGCGTGTACACACAACCCTGAAAAATATTAGAAGATTTGTTAAATTAAATCTTGTGGTAAACGATCAAGCTACATAGATATCGATACATTTGGTGCTACGTAATCAAACGATCAAAACCTGATGCAGCTGATGCCGAACAAATTTGTAATCAAGTACTACTACTACTGAAACTAAAGATAAATAAAAAGATAGTGAAGTGTATACCACAGGATCAGAATGGCTTCCTAAACAGAACCCAAAGTGCAGAAGGGATTCTGGATGCTCGATTGCATATGCTTGCCTTTCATCTCCAGTCTTGAATTTTGATTTTGAAGAGAATAGCAAGCGAATCCACTGCACATAGAAGAAAGTTCTATCAGCGCCGTTACAAACATGAAGTTGACTAGTTAAGAGTACACACCCACTACAAAATCTAATCCAAACATTCAAACATCACTGAACCCAGCAATATAGGGCTCAACCATAACAACGAGATGAAAAAAACACCAGCAATATAGCAGATCAAATATCACTATGCTAAAATTACCAAACACTAAAACACCTAAACATTGTTGTCATCACTAAACACCCCACACAAGCATAACAATCACATTGTAAAAACACCAACCAAAATTAAACCAAAAGATGCATATGCCAACTTGACAGTAGAATTGAGGCTGGAATTTGACTATAGAACATGGATTACCATGAACTTGACGCACGATTTAAGAATCAATCACAATATCAACGAGGGTAATTTCCATGTTCAAAGCAAAATAACATGGATTACCATTTTCATAGCAAAATAACAGTCCCCTCCAATAAATCGTAATTTCATAACAAGAGGGCAATTTTACATGTATATTATCTTCACTTTGCTAGCTTATTGGTTAGGAATATAAACACGTATATTGGTACTGGAACCATCCACATATACTAATTTGACCATCAGACCAAATCTTTGAACATGTAAATACCATTTGCTTGTTAGTTCCTTTCTTTGCAATGCAAAAATTCTGGTCTTCTGGTCTTTGACCATCAGACCACTTTCTCTGCAATTGCATTTTTCCAGCCAACCCACGTTACAGGGAATATTGTAAGCCGGGATTAGGGATTTTTAGTTCAGTTTAGGGAAAAACTAATTACAAGAATAAAATTTTTGAGATTTTTCTTTCAATTTAGGGATTTTTCAAACTAAAAAAAAATTAGGGTTCTAATTCAATTAGGGATTTTTCAAAGTACAAAGATTGAAGGAGAAAGGTTAAAAAAAAAAAGGTTTCAAAACAGCAGTGTTCAAGAACAAAAACAACACCACTAATTTAACAGATCAAAAAACACCACCACAAAAATAATCACAAATTGAAGAACCATTCACCATATGTTTACTTAACGTCGTGTTGTCTTCTTTAAGCTTCCGTTGCGCTGCCATCGTCTTCAAGTTTCCGGGAACTGCCGCTGTGGTTTTTTTTTTCAAAAAGCAATGCCATTTACATAAATCACAAAAACAAAAATTCACAAAGCCATATATATATAAAACAAAAGATAGTTGCAAGTCTGATTTGATAAATATAAAGTCAAAGTAAGTTTACCCAAACATGCAACAAAGACAAGGATGCAAGCAAAACCCAGATGTCTAACAGCTAGGACTAGGATTAGCAGCATTCAAAGTCCTGCCAATCTCAAAAGAAACAAAAGCATCAAGACAAGCATACTGAATTTGTGCAGCGCTGAGCCATTGATAGTCCCATCTACTCATCGTAATCGCTTTCGGCTTCGAAATTTCCAAACCCAAAACCTCTTTCGACAGACTCTTCAAACCCGCATTCCTCAAACCCACCGTTTCCAATGCATCAGCAGCCAAACCCCTCAAATCGACTCTGTTTCCAACACGTAAATTGTAATCCTCTTCAAGTTTATCAATGTCCTTGTTGATCCCAACACCCACGAAAGTGTAATTCTGATTCAAAAGGAAATTGACGAGTGATGGAGGGATGTTTGGGGCGTGAACTAGTTGGAATACTAGACATCGGCGACCCACGCACAGCTGGAGAGTGGCCACTGGGTTGTCCTGGTTGCGTTGGAAGTTTGGACGCCACTCCACGTCGAAGCCGACTATACTGCGGCGGTGAATTCGCTCTATCTCCGAGATCCAGGAGTCCACCATGGAAGGAGAGTGAGTCACCAGAGTTAGGATCTGGTGCTCGTAGAAAGTGACAGCGTAGATGTTGTGGCTGTCGTACGGAAGTTCGTGATCGACGATGCTTATAGACATGGTGAAGACTGAAGAAAAACAAGTCAACTGCCGCCGTGGTTGGAGAGCGCTGCCAAATCGACTTGGGATTTGGTCGATTTCAGAGGTTTCGTCAATTTGAGAGAGAATAGGGATTTGAAAATTTCAGAGAGGTTTTGTCTGAATAAGAGAGATTAGGGATTTTGCAAAGGCACAAGATGTGTGATCGATTTGATACAGAGAAGGGATTTAGATTGTTATAATAGAAATGTAATTTTAAAATTTTAGAAGGGCAATATTGTTACAAATGAGTTAGTTTTGCAACTTTTTCAAAAAGAGGTTAGTTTTCAATTTAAACCTCCCAAAGGGGTTACTTATCAATAAAACCCTTTGTATATATACGCTCTTTTGAAGAGAAAAAAAAAAAAATTCCGAATGCAAAGGCAAATATATTTTCATTAAAACATTTATACAATTTATTTCTTAATTACTTAATTAGTTTCCATGTAGGTATTACTGATACAAGAGGCACTTGTTTGTTGCCTTACGGCCGGTGAAAATGGGACTGGACCTTACATCAATGGCATACTCCATCCAATAATAGAAATAAACAGATTTTCTTTGATCCTTTTCATGCTACTGAAATCACTCATTTCAGATTAGCAAAATGTTACTTAAAATACTAATCGATATGTACCCCGATTAATTTGATTGATTTACTGCAAGATTAAGTACTAAATCATTGCCAACAGTGGCGTAACTAAGCTGGTAGATGGACAAGTTTGGGGCTTTGGGCAAATAACTCTCAGGTCAGCGCACTCGAATCCTACAAATAACGAAAGCTTTCAAAAAAATATATGGTTCCGGATTAATAGATATTATTAAAAAAAAATAATAATAAAAAAAAAATTAAGTACTAAATCATTTTGTAGCAAATGATTCGATCGCCTAGTTTATATTGAAAGGGTTGGCAATTTGAGGGCTTGGGCCCAGTGAAGGCCCTCGAAAAGCCCACATAATTTAAAAAGGGCTTAAATCCTGCCCAGATAAAAAATTTAAGAGGTTGGAACTCAACCCGCAAATATCAAGGCTTTACCTAAACCCGTCCTTTGACCCTTACTTTTACTTATATGTTGTGATCCGAATTTGGACCCAAATTTTTTACATATATTTTTTTACTTGTAATTTGACCCATATCATTATCCATATTGTGACCCGAATTTGGATCCTAATGTCACACTTTCATCTAATTAATTTTTTTTTTTATCTAATTAATTTTTTTAGAGTTCATTAAAGGTATTTTTTTTTACCCCTTAAATTAGTATTTTTAATATTTAAAATAAATAATTTAAAAATAAAAAAAATAAAAAACATCATCCTCATCTTCATCAGCCCCTCTATCTCTCCATCGCCATCATCAGCCTACAATCTCAAAAAAATTTATCAAATTTTTTTTTTTGCACAAAGAATCTAATAAAAAAAATCCACATACAGTGTATCCATCAAAAAACAACTCTTCATCAAACAAAACTCAAATACTCAAACAAATAGTTATAAAAAAAGTTGAAGATCTGCTCCAATGGAGAAACAATAATTAGCGATTCCCAGATGACGAAAACGCTAAAGATGACCGGAAGCGAGAAGGGTACTGAAGGAAGTTTCATCGTAGGCAACTGGTGGCAAGAGTCGTGACACGTCGACAACGACACGACGGCAAGAGACAAATGACGAGTTGGTGTTCGTCTTTTTGAAGAGAAGTGTAGGACCGCACTGGTGTTTGTTTTTTGAAGTGTAGAATGGCTGGTATTCTTATGGCTTTTTGAGGGTTTAAAAATGAACACCAGTTAAAACTCACACCAGCCCACAATCAATTTGGGCTTACAATAAAGGGTTTACTGTAGGCTTTTTAATGATGTGATCCGGATTTAAACTCAGCCCTCGTCGTGCGGGTAAGGGTTAGACCCTCTAAACCCAGCCCATTTTGCAATCCAGAATACATAGCAACAACAAACAAGAGATTCGGTTGCCTAGTTCAAGCAAAAATTGAAATTAAAAATTGTGTAATTCTTTTCTTTTCTTTTCTTTTTTTTTTCCTTTTCCATTTATAACTTAAAAACCAGAACCAGGCAAAAAAAAAAAAAAAAAAAAAAAAGGTGCAGTCACTGCACAAGGGAAAAGAAAGAAGTTGAGAAAATGAATACAAAATCCTTATGCAAAGTCTGTATATTTTAACAGTTCTTAATACATCAAAGAGAGACAGACAGCTCACAACCAATTTAAGTTATTTGGATTCCCGTTATTGTATTGCTCTACAATTCTATGGGCTGTTAAGGTTTTTCAGATCCTCCTCTTTGGCATACCAATTCGGTATTATCTTTGACACGTGGGGATACAGATCCTTGTACGAGTTTCTGATCGTACCTTCCGCGACTCCAGTAGCAAGCGATATATCTACATTCAACCAACTTATGTTAAATGCATGCACGAAAAAAGAACGACAATTAGCAGCACGACTTGAGATTAAAGATGCACATTTTCCCCCGAGGCCCCAATTCCCCATTTGGGGATTTTTTGGGGGAAAATGGGGAAATGAGGAGGGATGGGGATGAACACATCCTCATCACTATTTCTCCGTTTTCCCCACAATTATATTGAAATGGGGATAGGATGGGGGGGAGGTCCCCCATCCTCACTTCCCCATTTCCCCCAAACATATATAAATATAATTATAATATATCTTTTTAATTTATTTTTTTATTCTTTGAAAACCCTAACTCCCTAAGTATATATACACATTTTATATAAAATGCACTAATGAATTTTATTTTGTATTTGTAATGGAATGTTTGTTTGTTTTAGTTTAATTTGTAGTTTTTAGTCAAATGGGGGAATGGGGAAACGGGGGAAACGGGGAAAATGGGTAATTGGGGATGGGGATGGATATAGGTCCCCCCAAAATTCCCCATTTCCATTTTCCCCAAATGGGGAAACGAAAGGGTATGGGGAAAGGGTCTGGGAAGTGGGGATGGGGATGGGGGGACCCTATATCCATCCTCATTCCCCAAATGTGCATCTCTACTTGAGATCCACATCTATTTGCAGTTCAGTTTCTTCACTAGCCAAATCAAACAGCATAGTGCATACCAAAAATATTGGTTTTTATTAATTTTGAACAGGGAACCAAACTAAACATATCAAAAACCGAACTGAACCACATAGTTCGGTCTGGTTCGTTGATTTTTTGTCCACCCCTTAGTTTGGATCCTATTCTTCTAAACCACAGTTTTTGGTTCTGGTTCGGTTGGGTTGGGCCAAAACATCATTAAACTGAAATTTTCCCACCCCTCATCATTAATTAGTTTTGAGTTATCTATGAACCATATAAAATGACCCATCAGCTTCAACTTAACAAAATGATAAAGATATATCAAACCTCGGAGTGGCTTCTTGTCATCTGAAAGCTGAGTTATAATATATATAACTGCAGCTGCAATAGATATAGGACTCCTCCTGCAATAGTTGTAAACCAACATATGAGGTTAGATAGAAGCAAAGATAATGATTGTGAATATGCTAACTAAATAATGTAACACACTTCTTTTTTAACTATTACAATCTATTCAGGATTCGGAGGAAGGGGACACAACTCAAACCCACAACTTCAATAATATAGGTATGAAGGTCAATACAACTAGGTCAATCTCATCTCATCATAACACACACAAATATTAAACACATCAA
Organism: Acer campestre; assembly: GCA_954870605.1. Classification (NCBI taxonomy): domain Eukaryota; kingdom Viridiplantae; phylum Streptophyta; class Magnoliopsida; order Sapindales; family Sapindaceae; genus Acer; species Acer campestre. The sequence goes on along the minus strand of OX940799.1, from coordinate 15,560,963 downwards.
AGTTTTACCAAAATCTTTTGCTAAATGAAGTGACAATTTACATTGGCATAAGCTAAGTTGGTCAATCATCTTAATAACAGACAAACTTAAACACATAGGATGCTATGTTAGTCGCTTGTTGATATAATTATGCCACACAAAATTCCTACAAAATTAGGCACATGAAATGCGACCACATGACACTTATCATAGACTTCCATGTGATTTAGTAAAAAACTTTTAAAGCATCGAGCACCACTCAATCATTATTCACTCGAACTTTCCAAAGAATATTCCATACAAATAAAGAGTAATGCTAGGGATCCGAACTTTTGTATTACAAAGTCAGGAGTCAATTATATTGCACTGACATGTGGCTACACATTAAGTATGACATCATCTCGCTTGCCACATGTCAGAGAAATATAATTGACATAGTCACATGCCAGTGCAATACAATTGACACCTTACTTTGGAATACAAAAATTCGGGATATAAAGTTTGGATACCTTGTATTATCGAATGTTAAAATAACACAAGCAATTCATGCACATCATATTAAAGTTCAAAAAGGTTAAATTCCTAAGAGTCGATAATTATTTCTCTTCCAAAAACTTTATAAAAAGATGGATAACTTTATCCTACAAACAAAGGACCTTCAATACCATCTTCAATGGGATCAAAGCAAACCCTAAATATGTGCAACCACCTGCAAGCCAAACATCATCCAAGTTCTAGTATTTTTTATGCCCACAACAAATTAACTTAGAACTTTCAAGTTTACAACCCACCGCTACTCCAGATCGTTCTTTATCATTGGGTTACCCATTCAGGTCGATTGACCATTTTCGATGCAGCAAACTGGCTTAAACCTTAGTTAACTTGGGTGTATCACAATAAGTTCAAAAAATGACTTGGGAGAAGAATGTTTCAATTCGAAAACACAAAAAGATAATCAAGCTCAACCACAAGGTCCACAACTGAGCTAACACAACAGCGACAGGGCTGCAACATTCTGCAAGCATGTTAAAATCATTTCCTAAAGTTGAATCACAACATTATTTATTTTTTATTTTAAATATATATATATATTGTTTTATCAAAATCCTTGTTAACGTTCCTGACCCCTAAAGACTAACTCACTAACATTTCACACTTCAGAAAATTTTGAACCTTGAAAAAGGAAAGTTGTAAGCATTTAGAGGAAATCCAGTTACAATTCATTGAATCTGAAAACAAGGGATACACAAAATATGAAAAGTACACATTGGGTTCATTTGTTTTCAAAAATGTTTTTGAGTTGAATTCAAAACCTAGTTCAAAATCTGAAAACAATAAAAAATGGTTTTCCTTGTTTTTTCTCACTCACGATTTTTTCCCTGTTCTTCTCTCATATTTCTCACAAATCTCTATCACTTTGATCTCATCTCTAGTTTTGATCGTAACTCAACTCTGTTACTAGATCATTGCCTTCTGAAAACAAACAGGAAATCGGTTTTTCTTTCTTTGCTCTTAAGTTGCCTGTAGAAGACAAGAACCAGTGGATCATCGATCATCAAGGTTATTGTTGGACCCGACTTCTCTTTCTCTGCTTTTGTTGATGTACCAAACATTTTGTTCCTGTTAGAGGACAAATGCCACAAGGTGTTTGATACTTTTGGTTCTCTGTTTCGGGTGTTGGGTTAGAGGACAAATGCCACAAGGTGTTTGATACACAGTGAAATTTAATGTATTGTTTTGAAAACTAAAACAAATAAGAATTCAATCCAAATGTAAAAGCGTATTTGATGGGGAATTAGATAAATATTATTATTTATCTAAAATAGTGGTAGTTATCATAAAATAATTATCTCCTTGAGAGATAAGTTTAGGTTTTATTTATCATTATCATGTTTTATTTATCATTATTAGAATTTAGATGTTTATCCTTTTATATTGTTAGCTATAAATAGGCTCCTTCAGAACCTTTGTAAGGAGACTGGATGAATGAATTGAATTGATTGATTATCCAATCTCCTTTTCTTCTGGGTTTCTTCCCTTTCTGTTTCCAATCCCTAATTCTGTGTTGTTTCTAATCCCTATTTCTCTTTGTTTCTCTCTATCTATTTCTTATTTCTCCTATTGGTCCTACATCAGTTTGGTATCAGAGCCAAATCTCTTTCTATATACACTTTCGCAACCATACGCAAAGTCATCTACCGTGTCACCAAATACAACCCAAAAAAAAAAAAAGTCAAATCAGTCACACATCCAAACAGTTCTGCAACTCTACCCAAAAAAAAAAAAAAAAAATCAAATCAGCTACTGCTCCAAACAGTTTCTATATGCTTCATATTGTTTGCAACTATGTCAGAATATCCAAATTATTACTATGGCTTTGATTATTTTGATCATGAATCTAAATATATTCACTCCTACTGTTACGGAGATTTCGATCCTCGTCCCATTGACGAGCCGAACCGAATTCTCCAAGTTACGGTCCGTCATATACTTTATCCTATTACTGAGGAAGTGCTACATCAAGTATTTTCTCCTTATGGATATGTGGAGAGGATGGTCGAATGTCAAAAATCAAAATCTTATTTTCAAGCCTTGATCCAATTTCAATCACACCGGAGTGCCTTTTTAGCGAAAAGTTCTCTTCACAATCGAAATATTTATAATGATTGTTGTCAGCTGGACATCCAATACTGGCAAGATGAGCATTATGCTCACCAGCGCAAACAACAACAGGAATTCATGGTTGCATGTCAAAATATTTTTTCCGAATATTTTAAGCAGAAAGATGACCTAATTAAGGAAGAAAATAACGGTAAAGTACATGAGACTGCGGATACAGTTGATCCATCACAACCCACTTCACAAGTACATGGACCAAGTGGTCTAATTCGTGAAGTTCAAGTGGCCAATCATTCATCCTCACTTGCGGTTCAAACTCATGAAAAGGTGAACATGGTTGTCATTAAACAGATTTAGCTTATTGGAGCGATATACAAAAGGTTAATAGATGTAACAATGGGCTCTACGATCACCTATTTTCCTATATCTATGATGAATGATCCTTGGGTTAATGAAATGGCTGCCTCAAAAAGGAACAAGCTGTGGTATTTTCTTGTTTGTTGGTTACAACCTGTTTGACTCGACAGGAGTCGAGTTCTTCTTAGTGGAGGAGAATGATGGGGAATTAGATAAATATTATTATTTATCTAAAATAGTGGTAGTTATCATATTATGTTTAAAATAATTATCTCCTTAAGAGATAAGTTTAGGTTTTATTTATCATTATCATGTTTTATTTATCATTATTAGAATTTAGATGTTTATCCTTTTATATTGTTAGCTATAAATAGGCTCCTTCAGAACCTTTGTAAGGAGACTGGATGAATGAATTGAATTGATTGATTATCCAATCTCCTTTTCTTCTGGGTTTCTTCCCTTTCTGTTTCCAATCCCTAATTCAGTGTTGTTTCTAATCCCTATTTCTCTTTGTTTCTCTCTATCTCTCTATCTATTTCTTATTTCTCCTATTGGTCCTACATCAGTATTCTTAGCTTTTGAAAACTGTTTTTGAATCATGAACCAAACACCCCCTCTAAATAATCCTCAGCATGCTATTTTCCTATATATCACATTACTTCCAAGTTCCGCCTACGGGATTTTTCGATTATATTCCTAATCTACATGAAGCTAAATGTTCTGAGAAACAAAAGCAAAAGTAATTGCCTGAGGTCATAAATAACATTTAGCATTTTCGTAATTGGTAACACTTCAGCAGAAGCAGAAGAAAATTTTCAGTTTCTGCAAATATTATAATAATCAAAGCGAAAATCATAACTACCTTATATCAAACTCCTCTGACTTCTTAACAGCTTCTTGTGCAGCTTTCACTGCTTGATTATTCATACCAAGATTGGAGCAAAAGCGCCTCTGAACATTGAAGTAAAGATTAATGTCAGTGACTGCAATAAATACTGAGAAACAACTAATATCGCATAAATTATTTTTGGGAACCAAATAGAGAGAGAGAAGAGGGAAGCCCTACCATGAAGTCACCAGCATGTATGGTTCCCATTTCCACAGATTGACCTGTCTCCAACCCCAGCTGTTTGACAATGTATTCTTTTGCTCGGCCAATTTCCTTCTTCGTGGCTCCATTGGCGACAGAGCAAATTTCTAGTTGAAATTTACAGGTTCAGGAAGCTCATACACAAAGGGAAAGATAAATGGGAAGCATCCAGATGTTAAGAGAATCTTAGGCTGTACCCTTAACCGTGCGTGGCTTGTCTTCTTGTCGGCAAGCAATGTAAAGGCAAGCAGCCAATAATGCATCCTGATTTCTTCCTCTACTGGACTTTTGATCTTCCACCTTCTTATATATCTCATTTGCCCGATCCTTCAAAACAATTAGACCCAGCATCAGAGAAGAACTTAAATCACATACAAGTTAAGCTGAATATGAGGAAGATATAACAAGCAAGCCATCAATCAAACATTTGGGAGACACACACCAAGTAAAAGCTTCTTTTATTTTTATTTCTTTTAATAATAATCATTAAATCCGTTATTCCAGACCATTACCGGTTTTCTTTCATTGAGTAACCAACATTAGATTTTGGTGACCCACTGATCTTTTTTGTTAAACACAAAGTCTATGCAATCTTCAAATCTTTCGCAAGACTAGAACATTCTGTTTACACAATTTCTCTTATCTCTCCATATGCCTTCAATTTCACAACATCCCTTTGGGTTCTTTATTACTTATGATACAAGCCCAATCACTTCAAAAACCAGAACTGCCACTCCCAAATAATGGCGAAACACTGAGGGTCCAAAACAGGTAAAACAAAAATTGCAGCTAAATGCACCTTTAAGTAGTTTCCTAACTACAGCTCTTTTTTCCCAAAAATTATAATCCTTGAGCACCAACAAGCCAATTACAAATTTGGACCGAGTAGATTTTGTATTTGATCTGCAGAGAGGCAAAGCTTGTATGGATATATTTGTTCACTGTTCCATTAGGCTTTTCACTAAGCCCACGACTGGATTAAATTCGAAAATAGTGAGGTCGACAATTCTAGTATGAAGCTATGCCTAGTAGTACATTACATATTGAACCACATTCTAACTCTAGATGGATTTAATTTAACTTTAAAAGAAGAAATTACTATATTAGCAAAGGGGATTACGTGAAAAGGTCCATGAATCCCACTCCGATAGGAATTTCAGTGCTTCGGCCATTGTGATTACAGAATCAATGGAGACCCAATAGAGTACAACAGGAGTACTGAATTCTTTTCTGAACTATATTGTCGTGACAGACAACTATAATCCTCTACAATATTGGCATTAGATTGCCAATATTTTCAATGAGACTACTCGATAGATGGATTATGAATCTTAGTGCAAATTAACTCGGATGGATTAAAGTATAATACAACCATCAATTTCCCTGTGAAGATTCTCTCATTAAAATTTGATTTTCATTGCAACACAAATGGTAGAATGTCACATACTTACTATAGTAGTAATATAAATTATTCCCATTCAGTCTATTGAATTGATATACACTTTACAAACATTGATAATAGTTGTACGTTTCTGTATAATGTATTGAGTTAATTCCTATAATTTATCCCAGAAGAGAGCTAAATCAACAACAATAACATTTCAGGAAAAGAGTAGCATACCTTTATGGTTGCAACAAGGCCCAACCTGAAAAAAAAAAAATTCACAGCATCGATAATTTTTCCAGTAAATTTTCTTAACAGAAAAAATAATAATAATGCTTTAAAAACAATATAACATAGTAAATCAAAATTACTTATCTCCACGCCAAATGAAAATGGCACAGCAATATACATAAATTAAACAATTACACAAGCATTCACTGCCTAGAGTAAAAATTTTAGACAGACAAGCACTAACAAACCTTTTTCTTTTTCTTTTCGGCGAAACAAAAGTTTTAACCTTAGGAGCAGTCAAAACATAGAAACGAAGAATATAATAGAACCACACCCAAGAAACCATACCAGGACCCTCTATTGGTAGGATAAATGACATTTTCTAGAAGAAAAAAAATAATAGAATTGAATAAAAGATATGATCATCAATATAACAAAGTTGTAATCAACTACAGTTGCCTATTTATCAGAATTCACAAAAAAATTCAGCAATCAGGTTCAATTGGGATTTACAAAAGTCAGTTGTGTGTGCAAAATCTCGAGAAGTCTCTATTGTCATTTGCAATTTGCTCGGAATGCTAAATGCATGATCTTTCCTAGCTGACAACTTCCCTAAATCACGGTTACGACATGCTAACCACACTTCCAGCCAACAATTTACCTCCTTGAAGAAGACTTTACATTTACATTAACACAGAAATTTCAAACAAAATCCCAAATTTGAACTCATCAAATTATTACAATCATCAAAAAATACAACCAAAACCCAACTTTTATATAACCCAGTAGAGTCTCGATTCTGATATTCACTACTGATTCTATCTCTAAAAATTAAACAATCAAAGCACTGAATTCAGCTAAATTGTCGTAAATCATATAAAAAAGAAGGCATTTTTCATCATTCCAAACCGACCCAAGATCCGAAACCAAAAACCCACCAGAGCTCGATCCAGCTCAGAAGAATCAAAGCTAATCACGTACCTGTCAGACATGGTAGCAATGGTTTTAAAGGCCAGAATCAAACCCCGATCCGGATTGGAACCGCGATTCTGCCAGCGACCGAGGGAGGAGGAGAGGAACTCGCCGGAGGCGCCATTGGGCTTGGCGATGACGGTGGAAAGACCGCCGTCGGCGAGGAGAGGGTTGGTGGGACCACCGACACGTACGGGGTCGTTATCTCCGGATTCGTTGGCGAAGGTACGCCACTCTGAGGTCTCGTCGATGGAGTGCGACTCCAGCACCAGGCCGCACTCCGAACACACCGTGTCTCCCGCCGAGTGGTCGAACACCACCTCCGTGCTCTTCTTGCAGTCCGAACAATACGCGTCCATTTTTTAAAAAAAAAAATTATTTATTTCGTTTTTTATTTTTATTTTTCCTGGTTTGCGATGAAATAATGACGTTTGAGAGAGAGAAGAAGAAGAGAAATGTCCAACAAGAAATGCCGTAAATTTTAAACTATTTATAGACCAGGTCTTGGGCTGATACTATATGTAACTCATTCCACGAACGTATGAATCTCTGACCGTCTGTTAAAGTGGGACCCGCTCTGATTGTAAACAAACAGACGGTTGAGATCCGAATGAAGTGAATTTGAGTTCGTGTGAAGGTAAGACAACATCATTTAAAGCAAGCAAGTTGAGGCATTAGTTGGACACTTGGGCAATTGGGTTGTGTTTGGGAATACGAGTCGTTTTATCCGAACCAGGATTATGTAGATTTTTTCGTGGAGGAATTGATAATGATATCAATTTTTTTAGAGATATTTTCTTATGGATAATACTTGATGCGGACCAGTCAGCACCTAAAATATTGACTCAATAATGTGGTCCAATTGAACTGTAACACGTGTCCCTTTTTCTTTCACTCATTCCAATATTTTTTGTACTCTAAGACTTTATAATTATATAAAGTTCAGTTTTGTTGGGATTTTATGTTCTCATACATTAAAAGTCTTGGAGTACAAAAAATCCCAACAAAATTGAACTTTATATAATTATAAAGTCTTGGAATAGGTGAAAGAAAAAAAGACACGTGTTACATTTCAATTGAACTACATCACTGGGTCAGTATTTTAGTCAGCACTCAAATATTATCCTTTTCTTATTTAGTCCTCAATTTAGTATAAAATTTATTTAACTTAAATTAGGAATTGATAATGATATCAATTGGGTTGTGTTGCGGTTGATAATTGATAATTTTAATTGGGTTTCTTTCATTGGGTTTGAATTAGGTACATGTTTAGTTGTTTGTTTACACGTTCAAGGGTGTAGGTCCGTAGTACTTTTTTTTTTTTTTGATAATATATATTAATTTGGGACCAGATATTTTTTTGGAAGCTTTCGTCATCGGTATGATTCGAGTTGCTAACCTGTAAATCATTTATCCAATCTTCAAACTCATCCCCTATTGACAATTCGTAGGAGTTACTAAGGACATTTTGATTTAATCATTTCTCTTTCTTGATAAAAGAACAATTTTCGAGAGTGATTATTTTTCATTTTGTTGAGGGCTATTTTCAATGATGATAATGTCATTAACTAGACATTATTTCTACATAATTAGTTTTTTATAAAACAAAACAAATAAATTATACAAATTTTTGTACCACAGGAAGATGCAAACACCAAAACCTAAGAGAAATAATACAATTACAGTAATTAGCAATTCTAACATTTAACTATTTAAGTCTCACCCAAAGCATTAAACTCCTTAATTCTAACGTTAAAGATTTAAAACTTGATTATTTATTACAATATTTCCTTACATTTCACAAATGAAATCTTCTTGTAACATTAAAATTCTCAAATGAAAGCTAGCGTTAATGTACCGTTACCGTTACCATAGCCGGAGCATAGCATGAGGCCTGAGCTAGGATTTGATGTTTTTGGGTTGGTTGTTGAGTGTGACATTTGTCAACATGTTTTGAACATGTAAAAAATGAAAAGCAATGATTTAGATTTATGACCTTTTTTATCCTTAGTTGCTGTTTTGTAGTACATATTTTTAGTGGATAATTTTGATTATTGGGTCTGACTGTCTGAGTGACGTAGTCTGAATCCATGTGAGATTTTATGTTCTAAATTAGGTCTAAATTAGGTTTAAGAGAATAGTCAACTAAAATAAAAGTATAGAACACGAAAAAATTTTAAAATTTATTTTTTAAAATTTATTTTTATTTTTTTTCTTAAATCGGCGACTGGTGACATCAACCGGAAGAAGAACAGTGATGGTATCTGAACAGTGGAAGTAGAACAGCGTCAGAACGGGATGAACGGCGGCAGAGTTCGAACGCGGCTGGATCTGGAAGAAGAACAGCTCACGCATGACCACCCTAACCGAAAACTGGAAGCAGTTGTCTCGAGGTGCTGGCGGAGCTGAGGCGAACGGCGACGGCACTGGAAGTTGAAAGAAGACTTAACAGGATGACCGGAGGGGACTGAACTCACGGCGGCGGCTTGGGTTTCGAATTTTTAGATTGTAAAACGGTGTCGAAACAGTGTCGTTTCATCTTCTCTCAAAAGTCAACCCCCAGAATAAATTTTTTATTTAATTTTTATTATTTAAAATATTAAAATGATCCTCTCAAAAAAATATATATATATATTAAAATGAAAATACTTAAAATAAGGGGTATAATAGTAAAACTAAAAGCACTTGATACTTAAGTGAAAACATCTAAAAAAACAAATAAATCGATGTGTCTTAATTAAAACCCATTAAGTACTTATGTCTTTTAAGATTTAAATTAAAAAAGCAAACACCCCCTAGTAAACATTTCAATGAAATCTTTTAACTTATTTTTAATTGCTTTTTTTTTTTTTTTTTGAAAAGTCATATTTTATTGTTATTTAGTTTCTTTTTATTTGTATTACCAATTAATAACCGTAGAGAAAATTGCCAAAAATAGTCTATTTAGGGAATGTTTGGTACGCCATACTGAATAATACTAGCAAACCGCACGGTACTATTTTAGTACTGTGAGACGTTTTGGTAATATTTTGTAGCGTACTCATTTTATACGGTCCGAACCATATTAAATTATCTGGTGGGGACAGGTGTTTCTCAACTGGACTAATCTTAAAATAATTATAAAAATAAAAAATAAAAAAAATAATGTGAGACCAACCGACCTCCATCGTGGAGGCTAGCTAGCCTCCGCCTACAATGAGCCGTCGGCCTCCGTTCGTGGAGGAGGCCGGTCGGCTACCTCGTTGTTGAGGTTGCCGGCCAGTCTCCTCCACGAACAGAGGCTGACGGCCTCCCTAAAAAAGGCCCAAGGCCTTTGTTCTATGGAGGAGGTAGCGTCGGCAATCAATTTCAGAGGTGCCTCCTCCATTGCAAAGGAGGTTCTCTACGAAAGTGAAATTGAAACCGGAAGCAGCACTAATTATCGGTGGCGACGATATCAAGCAATAAGTTGAAGAAACCAAGCCAATCTTTGTAGAGATCCAAGAAAACCATCTCCACCGCTACCACTGCCATCTAAAACACAGTGGACGAAGAGACAAGAGAATGTAAAGCGACAAGAGGTGGAGACTAACAATCTACGGCCTCCTTCATACCATTCTTCTTTGATCGATCTACGGCCTCCAACAGTCATGGAGGTTGTAGATCGATCGGAGGAGACGGTGACATCCGGAGCTAGAGATCGACGGAGGAGACAATGATTGATTTTTGAAAAAAAAATTGTAAATAAAAATATTCATTTATTAATTAAATAATTATAACTATATTCAAATATATCTATAAATATTTGATTTAATTAAAAATATATATCAGCTAATCTAGTACTGACCAATACTATCCACAATACCAAACAAGGTAAAGTACTAAATTTAATCCAATACTATCCAGCACAATCCTATGTAATACAATCCAGTCCATTATTGCATGTCAAGCATGCTCTTAGGCCATGTTTGTTACATGGGTTAGGATAGAATAGGACTAATTTTCATATATCCTATGTTTGTTGCTAGCATGGGATGAGATTATTTAACCTCATACAAGCAACTTATCCCACAAATGTGGGACTAATTAGTCTCATCACAGACCACTTTATACTTTTTTTTTCTCCCTCTTCAATTTATTTTATTATTTATGTGATTAAAATATAAATATATTTTAATAATTAATAAAATATTTTATTTTAAACATTTTTAAAAATAATAATTTTTAATTTTAACAAATAAATATAAATATTATTTTGTTTAAAATTGGTTTTAAATATTTAACTTTTTTTTAAATATTTTAATTTTTTAAAAATTTAATTTAAATAATTATTTTAACCGGCTCAATTATATTCAACCGTTTTATACATGTGAGGTGGTGCTATTTATATATATATATAATTATAAAATTTTATATTTACTTAATATATCTTATTATAATACTTTAAAATATTAATTGAAAATGTTATTTTCGTTAATATTAATTTTTAATATATTTTTTTTAAATAAATAATTTTATTTTATTTTATATTAATTAATTTCGCACTGTATTAAATATATGATAAAATTATTTTTTTATCCAATCACATACCACACCAAACAAGAGATAGGACTATTTTAATCCTATCATACAAAGCACCAAACACATCATGGCATTAATTTATTTCAATCTTATCTCATCCAATCTAATCCAATTCAATCCCATGAAAATAATCCTATCTTATCTTGAGCACCAAACAAGCCCTTAAAGTATTGTCTATCTCGTGCACCAAACGAACTCTTAAAGTATTGTTTTTCTTTGTTTTTAATAGGGATGGTAAAATTAGCCAAAAGGACGGGGCCCCATGAGGACCCGCACTTTTGGGGTGTTTATAGGTTTCAATTTGGTGAGGATAAGGAGAGGATGAGGATAGATAGTACAACTCGCAATAGGTATGGCGCGGGGATGAGTTTTATACTTCCTACCCTGTCCCGCCCCGTTTAAATTAAAACTTAGTTAAACTACGTAGTTTCAAAGAAAGTAAATATATATAAAAATATATTAACCATAACTTTACATCTCTTCATCGTTATTTAACATAAATGACAAAACAAAATACTATTAAAAAAACCCTAACTGCTAACTACAACTTTAATCCTCAAACAACTCAATATTCATCATTCATTGCTTCAACCTCGGCTACAAAAGGACAAATAGTAAGTTTCTAGTTTATGAGGTGATTTTTAATTGTTTATTGGAATTACTTATTACTTTATATAATATATCATATTAAATGGTTATATATTTGTTACTTTAATAAATAATTTTGATAAATGGGATAAATGAGTGGGGATGGGGAAAGCATTCCCCATTCTACCCTCGCCCTGCCCCAACCCACTCCATCTATGGTAAGGTTTTATGAGAGGATGAGTTTTCAAAAATAAATGGGGCGGGGTGCGGGAAAGGCCACCCTGCCTCAAACCCACCTCATTGCCATCCCTAGTTTTTAACCTCATCCAATGTTTTTGACTATTTATACAAATTTCATTTCACCCCATAATCAACCAATTACATTATTACCATTTATCATCTTCCTCTTAACCTTTTTAATATGTCTTCACTTTCTATCTATAATCAAAACCTACAACAATCACATGCATTACTTTTTGAACAAATTTGTGTCAAACATCGCTATTGTAACTAGGGATGGCAATGGGTCGGGTTCGGGTCGGGTCCTATTGGATCCAGACCTAGACCCGCCAAACATTTTGAGACCCAAACCCGGACCCAGACCCGAATATTTTCACGGGTTCGGGTTCGGGTCTAGACCCGCGGGTCTGGTTCGGGTTCGGGTCTAGTTCGGGTAGACCCGCAAACCATCAATTGATCAAATAATGCTTTCACAAATTTTTTTTTTCATTGATTGGTTTCATGTCCTTGTTAGTTTTCATCAGTTTTAAACAAATTTGGAAAAAGAAATCTCAATATACACACACTAGCAGCAGAAATCCCAATCCAAGATGGTACAAGATCTAAACAAAAACAAAGTTTTGAGATCACCACGCTACAAAAAACTTTCAAGATCTCCATCCAACTAAATTTTAATTCATTCAAAATGATTCAATCACCAAGCAACTTCAATTGGAAAATTATAAAAAAAATTGAAAAATATATATATATATTCAAGAAACCAGATTTGAAACAACCACCAAGCCTTCAATATCTTGAAGCCGATGTCACCAATCTCAATCAACCACCAAACCTTCTAATCTCACCAAAAGCAAAATTAAAAATGTAAAATAACACTCTTCAATCATCTTCTTCAACATCATCGTCTTCGGTCTCTTGAAGCCACATCATCATCCTCTTAACTCTCTTAAAACTTTCACAAATTGATCAAGTTGATGAATGGGTTTGTGGACTATGGTGGTCTGCAGCAGCAAAGAAGAAAAGAAGAAAAGAATGGGAAGTGAGAAGCGAGAATGGGTCTGCGGCAGCAAAGAAGAAAAGAATGGGAAGTGACTCAAGTGAGAAGTGAGAATGGGTCTGCTGTCTGCAGCAGCAAAGAAGAAAAGAAGAAAAGAAGAAAAGAAGAAAAGAATGGGAAGTGAGAACTGTGGTGGTCTGCGGCAGCAAAGAAGAAAAGAATAAGAAATTAGGTATTTAGGTTTAGGGAGGTATTTATATGCCTTGTAAAATCAGTCGGGTCCACGGGTTCGGGTCCAGTTTTTTGACTAGACCCGGACCCGACCCGAGACCCGAGACGGGTCTTGAATCTTGGACCCAGACCCGACCTGAGACTAGGGATGGGCGTGGGGGCCCAATGGGGCGGGGGAGGGTACCCCCACCCCCACCCCCATTCCTCAAACCTCCCCCCACCACCTCCCCCAAAATCCATTTGGGGGGACCAATGGGGGGACATTTTGGGGGGAGGTTCCCCCACCCCCACCCCCAAAACCCATTTCCCCCATTTCATTTCCTTTTCAATTTTAAATTTCAAATTTTCAATCCAAAAAGTAATAAAAACATAATAAAAATACAATATAAAATCCAAAATACAATACAAAATAATTACATAATACATATATATATATTATTTTGGGGGTTAATTACACCTTATAAATGAACAACCATAACATTTAATTTTAATAATTTAATATTATAATTTATAATTTTTTTTAATTGTTAAAATTTTTATATATAAATAAAAATAAAAATAAAAATTATATATATATTATTTTGGGGGGCCCAATGGGGTTTTGGGTTTGGGGGGAGGTACCCCCACCACCTCCCCCAAAATACGTTTGGGGGCAAAGTTTGCCCCCACCCCCACCCCCAAAATCCATTTGGGGGCAAAATTTGCCCCCAAAACCCCATGGGGGCCCGTGGGGGATGGAGCCCCATGGGGAAATGCCCATCCCTACCCGAGACCTAAATACAAGAACCCAAACCCGACCAATTCGGTTAGGGTTCGGTTCGATACTCACGGGTCCGGGTCCAATTGCCATCCCTAATTGTAACCATAAATCAATGAAAATCTTTGCTAGAAATCGACAAAAAATAAAAAAAGAGACATCGACAGATTTGTGGTTGAAATCTCTCCAACCTAGTTGAAGGTATGAAAATCTGGTGTTTAAATTGATTTTTTTTTTACTTTATTACATGTTTATGTTGTTAATTTTTTGTTATTTTGTTGAATGATTGAAGTTTTCAATGGAAAAAATTGTAGAAAGTTGAGTTTCAAATAATTTTTTTCCAGAAGACGCAGTTCCAATGTGAAATACATTCGTTAGCCATATTTCAAATTCAGAAAGTGAAAATACAAGTATATTTTACTTTCCGAAATTCAGAATGAGAATTATCCTATCAAAGTGAAACATGTTGTATTTCATGTTGGGAAAGTGAAATACAAGTATATTTCACATTCCATTGTTTTTTTTTTTTTTTTTTTTTGGATAGGGGTACTTTGGACTTTGTACCCTTTAATGATTAAAAACAATAAAACCAATGCATGAGTGTTAAAAACAATATTTCATTATTTCATAAGGTTAAATTTTTAAATTCTCCTAAATTAAAAAGATTATAGATTATACCGATAAGGAAAAAAAAAATAAAGAGAAAAAAAATGATATTATGATTTATGAATTATGACAAGACCACTCATGACTCCTCTATTGGTACTGAGAGAATCATGTAAACACTATGAATCTATGATCTTTCGTATTCTAAATATCTTAGAATCATTTCAAAAAAAAAAAAAATCATGCAAATCTTGGAGTGACTTATAATATATTTTTGTGAATCTTTTATCTATTTGAATCCTGATAAGTTATTACTCAAAATCTCACAACACATTAATTTAATAAAATCATTGGATACCATTTTAAACTGGCACATAAAGAGAATGATTATTCTCGATAAGTGCTAACCGTAACTCACTGCCGTCAGCCCTTAGGGGATGTCCGTGCAATTATGAGCAAAAGTTGCATATGCGTGTAATTAGGTCAAATATTATGGGAAAAGTGCAATTGGCTCTAAAATTAATTAACTATGTTGGGCTTAAGCCCAAGTGATCTATGGACATCCCAACATATCTAATAGTCGGCCCAATCTAAATTCCTATAGTTTGTTTTTCCTTTGTTTTATTTTTTCTCCTTGAAAGGATATTTTGTTTTGTTAAAATTGGCAAATTTAAATTATTTATGCAAGGTAATTAGTAATTAACTAATTACATAAACAAGCCAATAGGGGCGTAGCTCAGCTGGTTGATGGATGAGCTTGAGGCTTGGGCAGATGACTCCAAGGTCGGCTCGAATCCTACCAATGGCGAAAAGCTTTCAAAAAAAATACCTGGTTCCGAATTAATAGATATTGTCAAAAAAAAAAAAAAAGTAATTACATAAACAAAAAATGTACAGAAGTATTGAATTTCATCCATTATATTTACGACATCTTTCTGGGTTAGTTTAATTATAAATTAATCAATTTTAAGAATAATCATATTATTTAGTAGATTCATCACACTAGAAAAAATACAATAAACTCGGTGTAAATCCATTGCCCTATGGACTCATATTATGCTAGGCTTCCTAATTTTTTTCTAAAAGACTTCCTAAATCATGTTTTTATGTAAGTTGTCAATATCATATCCCTCCCCACATAAATTTATAATTTACAAAATGTTGACAACTCAGGTTTGCCAACATGATTCGGAAAGATTTTTAGGAAATTTTTTAGAAAACCTAACATTACTCATATATTTTTACTGTATTATGTGAAATGTGTAAAGTCTCAAAAAGGTTCATGTGAGTAAATAGTTGATGAAAAGAAAAATGGAAAAAGCCAGAAACGAAGGCTGAATTGGAGGGGGCGTTATATTCTAGGAATTTAATTAATACTCTCAAATAAACATATGGGACTGTAGGGATGGCAATGGATCGGATTGGGTATGGATACCCCAGTATCCGTCTCCATATCCGTTTGAAATATATATATCCATCCCCGCATCCATCCCCATTTCTAAGTGAGCGGGGTGGATTCGGATAATCCGCTAATTAAGATAGAGATATCCATCCCCGCTCCGTTTATATCCATATCCGATGAAAATACTTTCTATTTTTATACTTTATAAGAGAAAAATGTAACTAACATATGTAACGATACATTTTATCCTATTTAAAGAGAAACAAATACATCCAATAAAGTTCAAATATAAAAATTAATAATATCTTATATAATTAGAATTAATAATTACATAATAATTTTTTATGTTTTTTAAATATTAAAATTTTTAATGGATCCGGATGGGGATGGATATCCATAAACGATATCCATCCCCATCCCCGAAAATAAAATGGATATTAGTATGACATCCATCCCCTCTCCGTCCCCAATATAATAGTATCCATCCCCATTTTAAATGGAGCGGATTCTTACGGATATCCGTATCCGTGGATAATTTTGCCATCCCTATATGGGAGTATTAATTCACATGCAACAAAGGTAGCTGAATAAATCATGTTACCCTGTGTCTTGCAATTGAAAAAAAAAACGAATAAATCGAATAAAAATAAATAAATTTATTCTTTTTAAATATAAAATACTAGTATATTAAAACAATAAGCAAATTATAAATCTATCATTTCACTTAACTAAATAAAAATCATAAATTTGAAATTACTTTTTAGAATGCTATTTTTTAATATATATATATTATACTAGATTTGTCGAATGGTTACCGGACCTATCGAGATCAAACACCATGATGATTGGCGTGGTTTAAATGTTTAGTTCTATAATTGAAAGAAGCCGGCTGCCAACATCGGTAGAGAATTAAGGTTGGATAATGGTAAAACAATATAATCAAGGTGTCCTGAGCCTTGGTGGAGTTTGATGGAGATTATGAATTCTCTTAACACCGAGACAAGGGGCCTTTTGACTATTATTCAAAAAATAAAACCCCTCTCAGTCTCGGAAAAACATCCATACTTACTCTTTTTCAAAAAACAGAAGAAAAAAAAAAAAAAAAAAAACAACATCAATACTCCATTGCGTAGAACAATGTTAGTAGTGTGCTTCATTTTCATGGCAGCAGTAGGTACTAGGGATGGCAATGGGGTGGGTCGAGGTGGATCAAGGCCGCCCCAAACCTGAAACCCGGTTTTCAACGGTTGCTTCAAACTCGATTCGTGATTTGAATGGGTTTTCAATTTCAGTCGCAAACCCGATCCATTTGGGTCAAGAGTGTCCAAACCCGACTCGAATGACTCGATTCATTTACGTAAATTTAAATTTAATATAACACGATAACTAAGTTTAATAAATATTAAATTCAACCGTAAAGTACAAAATACAAATCCCAAAATGACTTGAACAAAAATGCAAAATACATACAACATTTTCGGTATCAATAAAATCCATTCAACATCTTCACCAGAATAGTTTAAACATAAAAAATTCAAATTGTTTTCTTTTCAACCAGCATAGGGTTTCCTTCTTTCTTTTCCTTTTATATTTAAAATATAAATATAAATATATATATTCTGGGTCAAACATGGCAGGTCAGGTCAAAAGGGACCGCCTCATACCAAACATGATAACCCGGGCAGGTCAAGAAATGTGCCTCAAACCCGCCCCGTTACCCGTTTTTACTGCCCCAAACCTGCCCTGAACGGACCAGGGCCCCAAAGGTTTGGGGCGGGTAGGGGATTTTTGTCGTCCCTAGCCGGTACATTCATCAATCCTGCCTCTTCATTGGAATTTGGAAGCGCGGGTATGTAATATGTTAATTAATTCTAAGTATAAGTGTCCTTACCATCCCAGAGGCATAGTTCAGCTGGTAAATGGATGATGGTGACTCTCAAGTCAGCGACTCGAATCCTATCAATGACGAAAAGCTTCAAAAAAAAATGCTTAGTCTATAGATAGGTGGATATATAAATATTATCCAAACAATAATGACATATTGTGCAAATTATTCATTATTTGTTTCAATAATGACAGGTCATGTGGCAAAATATCTAAATTGTTTTGCCGCATTACAAATAGTATGGGTTGTGTGTAACAATATGAGGTTGGTCAAATCGGAGATTCTTTATACTTACATAAATAAAATTATAAGTTTAAGTTAATGTCTTTTACCCCTAGTTTCAAATTATAATAAGAAAATTGTAAATAATCCTTCCACTTATGATGAAATGTTGAATTAAATTCTTTATACTGTATTATGAAAATAAAAAGAAAAAAAGTTATGTTGTTAGTAGACTTTGATTACATTGAAATATTGAATGGAGTAAAGTATTTTCACGGCATGCTATGCTTGACCGTTATTTATTGTTATTATTATTATTATTTGAAAATCGTTACTCTTTTTTGTTATAGGAACAATTTTGATATATTTTCAAAAAATTAAGGATAAAAACTCTAATACGATAATACCTATATGTCAAATAAAAATATGACGTTTCCTCAAAATATAGGGACTAAAATATAATTCCCCTTAATTCTTAAGAGTAACGCTGCAGTATCCAAAAATTTATTTAAATTTATTGACGAAATGATGTAGCAAATTGGTTTGTAACTACCCATAATATTTGTGTTAAAAAAAAAAAAAAAACAAAAAACAAAAAACAAAACAAAACAATAGAATAGTATTTGGACAAATTTTGGAAAAGCATAGCATTATTGTATTTTTAATTTTGTTTCTGAAATTCTGAGCGGTGTAAAGTCAAAATAAATAATTTTGTGACAACCTTTGTGTCAGATAGTCCGGGGTGTACTCACATGACTGTGTCATTCATGCAGTCCTTAATATAGGATTTTTTTTTTTTATTTTTTTTATTTTTTTTTATTTTTTTTTAATCCAAAACATTATACGGAGGAGTAGACTCGAACCTATAACCCTCATGTAGGTGTGAAGGGTAAACTATTAAATCAACCCGTATCGAGTTCCATATTATAGGAAATTAGGGGAGGATAAAATTTAGTCTGCAACCCATCCACAGACCACACCATGATTTTCTACTCTCTGACCCTATCCAACTCTTCAATTCCATCACCGGTTCTACTTTGATTTCAATTTATGCGGCTATATATTTCGGGGAGACCATATAGTCCATAGCATATTATATATATATCCAATAAAATTATATTATATATATTATTTCAAATATATATAATATATATGGTGTATATATATATATATATAATTTAATAGGATGATTATTATCAAAAAATAAAATAAAAATTAAGAAGATGGTTATCAAAAAAAACTTTACGTTGTTTAAATTTTGATGTATATTTATTATAAAAAAAAATAACACATCGCCTTTTAATTTTGCATAAGTGATTGTACAGTCCTCATTCCATGTTGATATACTAGACTGGGTGGGAGCCGGAAATATTTGTTTGGATATTTATCATAAATCTAATCAAATTAAAACATAAAAAATAAAATAAAAAATCAACTTATGTACGTATTACACTACTTTTACTCATATGGGTGGGTCTTCTCCGGCGGCTTGGGTCTCTCCTCCGGATCAGTTTCAGCTTGTGTGTTTATTTGTGTTTAGTTTTGTTTTGGTTGTCATCCCACTCTTGTGTGGGTGTAATCCCACTCTTGTGTGGGCGTTTTTCTCCCGTTGTGGGACTCTGATCTGGGCTTGTGCTCAATTAGTTTTATTTGTGGAGTCCCAGTTTGGTTGTAACCTTACCCTGGATCTGGTTTTCCAGATTTTCAGGTGCTATTTCCATCAAAAAAAAAAATGTTAATATACTGAAGCTACATTAATTAAAATAAAATGTCATTGATGGGAAACTAATTTATTGAGGAACATGCAAGACATGTGGAATTATTATTATTATTATTATTATTATATATATAGTAGTGATATAAACAAAGAAAAAGAAGAAAAAAAAAGAAAGAAAAGAAGTGATACTGTGATAGACAGCAAGAAACAGTTGTGAATATCTTGAAATGAACAAGGCAAATATTCCTAATAAAATTTAGTGGAGCAATTTAGGCTTCAAAAATCAAAGTTTGCAGAATAAATAAATTAAAATAAAGTGGTACTGAGAAAAATAATTTAATAAATAAAAAGCATCCACTTTATTGGTTTTCTGACAATAACCACGTGCTTGACATGTGCTTTTGGTTCAATCACCTTTTTTCTTTTTTCTTTTTTTCTTTTTTTTTAAGCATTTGGTTCAATCACTTAAATGGCTAACAAAATACAAATATATGGATCCATAATTTCTCAATCAAGACAGCGTTTTTCTCCCGTTGTGGGACTCTGTTATGGGCTTGTGCTCGTATGGTTTTATTTGTGGAGTCCCAGTTATGGTTGTAACCTTGTCCTGGATCTGGTTTTCCAGGTTTTCAAGTGTCTTCCCTTCAAAAAGAAATAAAAAATAAAAAATAAATAAACTTTGACACCAACAGGGGCGTAGCTCAATTTATAGATGAACGAATTTGACGATTGGGTAAAAATATCTAATCTATAAATAGATATAACTTGTACTCTTAAAAACGTATTTATTTGTGTAATCCTAGAATAAATCACAAAGTTTTGTGTAAATTTGTTATTTTATTTTATTTTTTTGCACTACACATAGCATGTGCCCTGTACATTAACAGGACCCAATTCAACATGTAAAAGCAAGTTGGAAATTTGTGGAACAAAGACCACTGGGGTCAAATATATTATATCAACTTGTGAGCTGTGAAAGAACATAGATATTATTTCAACACAAATAATAAATTAATTAAGTTTGAATTCTAGCTTCGGTCTTCAGTCTTCACCTGATTAAAAATAATTGAATAAATAATTATATATAAAATGGTTCAGTGGTCATCTGTCCCGAGTTAATTATATGCTGTCCTTAATCACATTGTTCCATGATTAATTAAAAATAAATAAATTATAATACCAGTTTTTATCTAGTAATCACCATCTTATCATAAATTATTCGTTAAATGCATTTTAGGATGAGGACCGTCTTTTGTATTGTTATGAGTAAAATATTATGTGATATCAATAGATCATTTAATATATTATCGTTTCATGATTTATAATAATGGTTATAATTCACATATAGAGCAAATTGCAGTAAATTCCCTGAGGTTTGGTCTTTTACACTCAGAAACAAATTTATTATTAATTGACACTCACACCCCCTACCGTTAGGTAAAACTTAACTATTGACTAACTGTTACATTTAGAAAACTAACCTACCCCAAATCTCTAAATTAAATTAATAAAAAAACAACAACAACAAAAAAAAAAACTTTTTTTTTTTTAAAAAAAATGGATCTCTACCATCCACCTCAACACATGGATGGTAGAGATCAAATATAATTTTAAATAATTGAAAATTGAATTGAATTAGAAAATATATAAATTAAAAGAAAAACAGAAATTTTATTGATGCATCTCACCATCACAAACAATGATATTTTTTCTAGTTTTTTAATATTATTTTTTATTTTTACTTTTTTAAATTGTTCTGTTTTTAAATTTCTGTTTTTCTTTTAATTTATATATTTTCTAATTTAGTTCAATTTTCAATTATTTAAAATTTTATTTGATCTCCACCATCCATGTTTGAGATGGATGGTGGAGATCTTTTTTTATTATTATTATTAATAATTTAATTTAGAGATCATGGGTAATTTAGTCTTTTGAAGGTAACAGTTAGTCAATAGGTATGTTTGACTTAACGGCAGGGAGTGTGAGTGTAAATTAATGATAAAATTGTTTCTATGTGCAAGAGGTCAAACCCCAAGGAGGTTGAGTGCAATTTGCTCTCATATATATATATATATATATAATATTATTATTTGGACATAAATCTGTTAAAAATCTTAAACACTGAACATTACTCATTATAATTAAATATATTAATTTTCAATAAAGAACAAGGTATTTTAGATAATTATCAAAATATTGTTCTAATATTTACTATTTATAAATGATTACGCTGGATTGCGTATAGATATAATAAAATAAGTTAAGTCATTATGATATAATTCAAATGTCCTCAGGGGCGTATCTCAGCCGGTAGATGAATAAGTTTAGGGTTTGGACAAATGACTCCCAAATCAATGGCTCGAATCCTAACAATGGTAAAAGCTTTAAAAAATGCATGTCTATCTAGATGGATAGATAGGTACCGTCAAAAAATTATGTTATAATTCAAATAATTAATTAAATGTTAAAGTCAATAAATTTAAATATATAGTCCCACCTTTGAGTTAGATTATTACAAAACTGAAGTTGGGAGGAATAAAAAGGAAATTATCATTCTTCCCCCTATAGTTTGCCATATTCTCCATTTTCCCCTTTCTAGTTTCAAAATTCTCCATCTTGTCCCCTCCCATGCGCAAATACAAATAATCTCAAGTCTCAACATCAAAAAATAGACATAGGAGGGTGGAAAATAGAGAATTTTAAAACTATAGGGGGAAAATGGAGAATATGACAAACAACAAGGGGAGAATGATAATTTTCCGGAATAAAAAACATCACATAAGCTGAAGCTCATTATCGACCTAGTTATTATAATTTTTTATTTATTTTAAATATTACATAAATTCGAGATTTTTTTATAAAGTGAAAGATTCGAACCCATAATTTTATAGGATAGGTGTAAGGGGTATACAATTGGATTAACTTCATCTCGTTCATATGTAACCTTTTTGTTTTTTTGAATTATTAAACTATTATATTAATTAGGGTTTTTTTTTTTTTTTCCTTTTAAAGAAGGAAGACTCAAACCACAACCACATGGAGTCATCATATATATATAGGTGTGAGGTTTTTACCGTTTGGACCAACCTCTTCTCATCAAGGCCGGTAACTTAAAAGGCCTAAATTATCTTAATCGCAAAGTTATTACTTTATAAAATCCTGACTAACCCGCCTCCCAAAATCTGAAGAGAGCCGCTATTTTGGAAAGTGGAATCTAAAGTAAACGCACGTGACCTCTTTATCCACTGCCCAGCCCTCACTCACATTTATCCACTGCCCAGTCCTCAGTCACAATAAACGCACGTGACCTCTTTATCCACTGCCCAGTCCTCACTCACAAGTCACAATTCACAAAGATGACATGTATTTTAACTTTTAAGTAAATGTTCAGTGTTCTTCAAAATAAAAAAATAAAAAAAAATTACATCATTTTCATAAGCTTATCACAAATATCATTAATACTAGAAATTAACATCTCCACTATTGACTAATTCCATAATATGGTTGAAGTGGAAGTGTCATTAACTCATTATATTGGTTTTATTCTACATCTTTGAAAATTACATAAATAATCATATATAGAGATTGCTTCTCAATCTAAAATTGCAAATAATTAAATAAGCCAATGCATAAATAATAGATCAAATTGACTGAAATTGTAGAACAACAAGAGACTTTATTATTGTTAAATTTTTATATTTTTATTTTTTGTATTTAAGATAAGTGATATATATGTTGGTTTTCAATTGGTCACCATGTTTATTTATTTATTCTCGGCTCATGTCTATGATAATTTTTTATTTTTTTTAATTTTAAGAATTACATAAATTTAGGGTTTTTCTGAGGACATGGAGGATTAGAACACGGAATCTCATAGTCTAAGTGTGAAGAGTTTTATCATTGGACCAACCTCATATTATCATATCAATGATAACTTTATTGGTGGATAGCCTAACTTTATTGATATAAGTCTTTTATGTTTTCGATGTTAATACCCACTAAAATTTATTTTGTTTATTACAACTTTGTAACATTAATTAAACCTTTAATTATTATTTTTTTTTAAAATGTTACCAAGGAGGCAAGGACCTGTAATTAATACAAGTGAAAATGATTTAAAATTAAATATAAGAATAACCCATTCATTGTTAGTGCTCAAAGGCCGTTGTAGTTGAAGTCTTTAAGATTTCTATTCAACTCATCGAGATTAAATTCTTTCAATTATGAAAATAGATATCTGAAATGCTTTATAATATTACTTTTGATCTCGATAGGTTCGATAAATGTATTTAAAAAATGAGACCGTCAAAGGGAACAAATGACGACTGTAGGGGGTCGACCTACAATCAATATGGATCGGGTTGGTCTTTTGTTAGGCCCAATGCAACTTGGATAGGTCCGTTTAAGCAATGTAGTCGATTGGTTTATTTGCCTGCAAATGAACTTGGTCGATCGACAAATAACCTGCAAGAAACGAAAGAACATAAAAAATTGATGAATGATAAGAAATAACAAGAAGAGTGATTTAGATCGTTAGCCTTAGTTATGCTTGGGCTGAGCAACGATGATCGTGAAGATTTGGATTCCGGTGACCGTAATTCTTAGAAGCAGAGTTTCAGTACGCTCTATTAAGCTTGTCTCTCTATGTCCCCTTTACTGAGAGAATGCTTTCCTATTTATAGGAAACTTTAGGTCACCGTTTGAAATGCTTTATAATATTACTTGATCTCAATAGATTCGATAAATGTATTAAAAAAATGAGACGTTAAAGGGAATAAATGACGACGACGATGGTGTATCTATTTTTAATGTTCCTTGAGGCGGTTAGATTAAACAATTTTCACTCTAATCCTCCTTTATCTGTTATTTAAATATTTAATTTATAGAAAACTTTTAGTTTAGAATTTATATAAATAATGTATTGTTGTCAAAGTGCCTAAAGAATCTCGTCAACGACGATAAAATTAATTAAGTAGAGATTAATGACAGATTATTAGACCCATAATTTGTAATCTTTTATTTATTTATAAAGAGCTGAGACCTGAGAGATTGCTTCATCTTTTGGGCACAGTCAACATCATCATGTCTTGGTTAGTCTCCTCCCACACGCTTTTCTAAGGCGCTAACCTTCACATTTCACTATTCACAAATCACAATCACGTGAGTGACACAATAACAAAACTTGCTAAACCCAAAATATATGTAGATTTTCTCATGTAATAGAAAATAGAAAATAGGAAAACACTACAAAAACAACTTTGTTTATTGAGAAATTTTTTATAAATAAACTCTACTAATTTGTTATTTATAGTTTTAATATATTCGGTTAAATTTTCGCACTTAATTACATTTTGATATTTACATAAAAAGATTTATCAATTTTATTTTCGGTTAAAGTTTTTATTTTTTTATTTTATAATCAATTTTATTAATATAGATTTATTCCCATGTATAATAAAATCTTATTTCATTTTCTGTCGTTCTTTATAAGTTATATGTTTGGACTATTCATATATGAGATTATAAGTTATATGTTGAAAAGTATAGATAATTTGTATATAGAAAACCGGGGCTTGATATAACTAGAAAAAACAAATATTGACTAGTTTATTTTTTATTGGATGGTCCCATTTGTTGATATATTTATCATTCTTTAATGTTTTATGTTTTTGACTTGAGATTTATTCTCAATTTTTATCACTTCAAATGTGAGTTTTTTTATTTATTTTTATTTTTTATTTTATAATCAATTTTATTAATATAAATTCATTCCTGTGTATAATAAAACCTTATTTCATTTTCCGTCGTTCTTTATAAGTTAGATGTTTGAGACTATTCATATATGAGATTATACGTCAGATGTTGAAAAGTATAGATCATTTGTATATAGAAAACCGAAGCTTGATATAATTAGAAAAAACAAATATTGACTAGTTTTACAAAATCCTTGTACAATGATTTTTTATGTAGATATTTCTGTAAAATAAAAAAAGTAAATTTCTTAAAGATTTGTGTTAGTTTATATTCTATGATAATAAGATATATATTTATATTTCTTTTTGTTAGTTATGCAAATTGTCCTCTTTTTTTTCTTTATATATACATAACAAAATAAGGTTAATCCAGAAGTACGCTCTTCACACCTATCCCAAGGAAGATAAATATGTAAAAGTTTTTATAATATTATCAGAAAAATAATATAAAAGTTTAATTTCGAATAATTTTATAAATTGAAATAATATGATATATATTTATAAGTAATGCTGTCCAAATTCATATCAAATGATATGTAAATTATATAAAATGATTTTAGTAATTTTTTTTTCTTTAGTAATATGATCCAACTACTCACATTACACTTCATTCAAATTAATTTTACATATAAATTATATAAAATGGAAAATAAATTCAAAAAAAAAAAAAAAGTACATGCAAGTTTTGCTATCCAAAATATTTGTCTAAATTCATATTAAATGATGTGTCATGTAGTTATAATATATATATTTTAATAATATGATTTTGACAATTCATACTCCACATTATTCAGGTAAAGTTTACATGTAAATTATATAAAATGAAAAATAAATTCAGAAAAAGAAGAAAAAGAAGAAAAACAAAAGTACATATAAATAATGTTGTCCAAATTCATATCAAAAGACAGTGTCATGTGAATTGCTATATATATATAAAATGGAAAATAAATGTGTCATGTAAATTGCAATGTTTTTCTTTCTTTTTCTTTCTTTGTTTTCCATTTTTTTAACAACATTATTTAAATGTATTTTTGTTTTTCTTTCTTTTTCTGAATTTATTTTCCATTTTATATATCACTAAAAAAAAGGGAAAAAAATTAAGAAAAAGAAAGAAAAACAAAAGTACCAAACCGAAGGGATGTGGATACGCGTGGCGTGGAAACACAACCCGAAAAGCAGTAAATAGTAAATAGTAGAGAGTGCCAAAGAAGGAATCGTCAGATGAGAGGCTTAACTAGAGCAGCTACTTTTAGAAACTGTTTACGTCTTTCCTCTTTCACAGTTCACACACGCACGCAACCCAATTTGACTGTAGACAACCAAGACAGCCAGCTGATATGAGATACCTCCCCTTCATAGGCTGCTTCTAATTTCACGCGCCCACAACCAGCTCAACTCCAGAAAACACACTTCTTTGTTTGACAATAAAGCCACCTCATTTCCTCCTAAACTTGCCCACCTAAACTTGCCCACCTTTTAGCTATAGGAAGCTTTGCTTCAAAACCATCAAACACACACATACACAATAGATAAAAGCAGTTCAAGAACATTAGATAAGAAGAGAGACTTGTTAGTTTAGTTATTCTCAGAGGAATATGGCGAGGTACCAGCGTTGTCATCCGTGGAAAAAATTTGGTCTTGTGCAAGTGAAACCTCTTAAACATCACACGGTGCCCTTTAAAGATGAAGAAGATGGTGGTGGTGGTGGTGCTGAGGAGTCTCGTGCTTTTCTTTTGGTTGTTCCACCAAGCAGCAGCTATGGCTATTACTATAACAACAACAACAACAACAACAAGAGAACAAAGCTCAAGCTTTTGACTCTTTTGTTTCTCTCTTTTCTCTCTTGCAGCTTTATTCTCGCTCTTCATCTCTTTGGCTCCACCTCTGCTTTCTCTCTCTTCTGTAAGTCTCTCTCTCTCTCTCTCTCTCTGTTTTTCTCTGTTTTTGCTCTGTTTTATTGGTTCTTGATATTTATTATCTTTACTGGTTTTGCAGATTCATTTGGTGGAGTAAATGATTGCTCTGTTTCTGATGCAAACGCTCCTCTGTGTGGTTCAATCTCTAATGGTTAGTTTCTGTTTTTTTTTTTTTGGTTTTGGTATGTCCTGAATATAATTTTATTGTTATTAGTTAAGGGTTTTCTCATTTGATTATATATATATATATATATTCCAACTATTATTATTATTATTTTTCGTTTCATTTTTGTGATTTTTCTTTTGGGGGGGCATTTATGCAGGAACAATATGTTGTGACAGAAGCAGTCATCGCTCTGATATATGTGTCATGAAAGGAGACGTGAGAACCAGCTCTGCTTCCTCTTCTGTCTTCCTCTATAGCTCAAAAACCGCCACTCATGGCTTCTTCAACTATGTTTCAAGCATGGTTGAAGAAGTTAATGGAGATGTTGAAGTTGAGCTCCAGCACGAAAAGATCAAACCCTACACCCGAAAATGGGAAACAAGTGTAATGAACACCATTGATGAATTAGACCTTGTTTCAAAGACAGAGAATGCTGCAATTAACCATCGTTGTGAAGTCAACCACGATGTTCCGGCTGTGTTTTTCTCGACAGGAGGATACACAGGGAATGTTTATCATGAATTCAATGATGGGATTTTGCCCTTGTACATCACCTCACAGCATTTGAACAAGAAGGTGGTGTTTGTCATTCTTGAGTATCATAATTGGTGGATTTTGAAGTATGGAAATATTCTTTCGCGTCTTTCTGATTATCCGGTAATAGATTTTAGTGGAGACAAGAGAACTCATTGCTTCCCGGAAGCCATTGTTGGTTTAAGAATCCATGATGAGCTCACCATGGATTCTTCATTGATGTCGGGAAATAAATCCATAGTTGATTTTCGAAATGTTCTTGATCGAGCTTACTGGCCTCGAATCAATGGTTTGATTCAAGACGAGGAACGCGAAGCTAAAGAGAGGCAAAGGGAGAAACTTTCTCTGTCCCCATCATCAGAAATTATAGAAGAAGACCAATTGATCAAGAAACCAAAACTGGTTGTCGTATCCAGGAACGGGTCTAGAGCGATAACTAATGAAGATTTGATGGTGAAAATGGCAGAGAAAATCGGGTTTCGAATCCAAATTGTAAGGCCTGATCGAACAACTGAATTGGCTAAGATTTACCGCGCACTTAATTCAAGTGATGTCTTGGTTGGAGTTCATGGTGCAGCCATGACACATTTCTTGTTCATGAAGCCAGGCTCAGTATTTATTCAGGTGATTCCTCTTGGAACTGATTGGGCTGCAGAGACATACTATGGAGAACCATCAAGAAAACTTGGTTTAAACTATATCAGCTACCCAATTCTTCCTACAGAGAGCTCCTTGTATGACAAATACGATACAAGTGATCCGGTTCTTAGAGACCCCGAGAGTGTCAACAGAAAAGGATGGCAATACACAAAATCAATCTATCTTGATGGCCAGAATGTGAGATTAAACCTTAGAAGATTTCGTAAGCGATTGGTTCGTGCATATGATCACTCTATCAACAGAAATCGCCATCTTCGTCCCCAGTCACAGTAATAGCTGTGGTGGTTAGCTCTTAATGTTCTTTTGATGATTATAGATTAGTGGGCACAACATTGCAACAAGTTAGGATTTGTTTGTAAAGATTAGTTGATCATACGTGTATGTTTTGTATAAAAGCTTCTTTTTGGTAAATATTAGGATGTTTGAAACAGGTGCCCTTGTTGTAAAAACTTGGATTCAACAGACAAATCTTTTCTACTATAATGAATTGTTGTTTCACTATTGTTAACGATTTCTACGTTTTTTTTGGCGATCAATGGGATTCCTATACTTCTGATTCTTCATGCATGTTCTGCATTTCTTTGTTACAATAAGAACTTCATATCCATGTGTTTCTTTCTTCCAATCCTTAAATAAAATTTCCTGTAAATAAATTTGTGTCTGGAAATCCATAGAGTTTACTTTCGCTTAAGCTTGAGTGCTCCTTGTTGAAGATTTCATTGCATGAAGACTGAAGATTCAAAGGCTCTTTGTTTACAAGTTATTTATTTTGGTTGTATGCACCATTTTCTCAATAAATAACATATTCTTAATTGCACAATTTGCAACTATTAGGAAATCTGTCTATGTTTATTCCATTCTAATTAGCATATTATTTAGGCTTATAAATGTTTTCATGACTTATAAAAGTGCATTTCAGGAGTAAATTTTATGAAAACCAGTTATAATTTTATTTTTCGAATATAATCTTCGAAGTTCATGTCATATGTCATGTTGTGAGCCCATGAGTAAAGTCATGGGTAATACGATATTCTGTACCACCCGGCTCCCTCCCGATTTTCTGGCTTACAGTTACTACCTTCCAATCTAACGGGCACTATTAATAATTGTATGATGGTTTGACATTCCATAAAAGAAAATGCAGTGGTCCTGCAATAATGACTGGCAAAGGCAGGGGATTGTCATTTTCCATGTGACGATGTGCAGGAGAAAGAATTATTGTACTAAAAGTATGGGAATGAAGGATCTTGCACTTTCTTGGTGGACCTTTAAAAGCCCTTTTTCATTGGGAGGAAGAGGATATACTTCATTACTACTATTACAAATCTTAAATACACTATTTATTTATTTATTTTAATAGGGATAATTAGCCGGTGACCATCAATTTGATGACATACTATCAAAATGGCTACTAGATTGTGAATTGGTTTCAAAATGGTCATTTTTGGTGAAAAGTGTGAAACTAATGACCATTCAATCCAATTCCATCCAATAAGTGACATTTTGGTAAATAAGGAGATGACATTAATTTATTTAAGATGTTTTTTGGAAATCAATTTTTTTTTCTAAAATAAATTGATTTCCAAAAAATTGTTTCATGAAGAAGATTTTGAGTTCATTTTCTGTTTTACATTTAAGTTTATATATATATAATTTATGCAAATGAAAAGGACTTAAATGAGGTGTTAGTGATGCAAATAATAAATAAGTTAAGCAAAGGGTAATTAGAATCTTAATGTGGCGTGGCGACCACATGTTTCTCTATATATATATAAAAAAATACAATAATCTTGATTTTGGGAACCATTTTATTTTAATCTTGATACATTTTTTTTTTTTTTTTTTTTTGAAATAGAACACAAACATTACACAGCAGGACAACTAACACGAAGGCTGGGATCCAGCCACAAACTCTCCTTACCAACGGAGAAGGCCAATTTTACTAGATTATGTGCCAAGGAGTTCTCCTTAAAGGAGGAGGCTTGGCACTTACAAATTCCAACAAACGAAAATAAGGCCCTAATATCATTGACAATGAAGTGAGAATCACCAAAATTAGGAACATTACTATAGACCAGAGAGACAATAGGAGAGGAGGAAACTTATACATTTATTATTTTGGTATATAAATTGTTTTTTGGAAATCAATCATCCGTTCATTAAAAAAAATTGATTTCCCAAAAACATCTAAAATAAATTTTTGCCATCCCCTTATTTACCAAAATACCACTTATTGGATGGAATTAGATGGAATGATCATTAGTGTCACATTTTTCGCCAATAATGGTCATTTTGAAACCAATTCCCAATCTAGTGGTTATTTTGATAGTGTGTCATTAAATTAATGGCCACCAGTCACCAGGGTAATAATCCCAATTTAATATATCACCTGTTCCGGTGGCAACTCGAATATGAAATATTATAAGGCTAAATGAATGTCTTTTACCACTAAGAAATGAGTTTAAAATACACTATTGTTACATTTATATTCTTCATACTTGTTACTTATTTAGAGAGCTTCTCTTTATAATCCAATGTTTTTCTTTTTATACTTCATTTCTAAAGACACTCCATTCTAAAATTTTAAATTTTAAAAATTCTTAAGACACTCCATTTAAAAATAAATAAATTTCTAAGTATAAAAAACTCAACAAAAGTAAGGAGATCGAAACAATAAGAAAATTGTTTGAGAGATCGAACTTTGAAAATAGGAAAACAATATTTGATTTTCTATTTTGAATTTTAAGTTAAGTAAAAAAAAAAATTATTGAGTAAAAAAATGATTTTAAGTATATTTTTCTGAAATTATATATATATATTTTAGTGATGGTTATGATTGAATGTGAGTGGTATTTGAGGAAAAAAAATTGATTTCAAACTGGTTGAACCAGATAACATGAAAACTTATATATATATACAGTTTTTCTATTGTTAGTTCGTTCTGACAATAAATATACCAGGACGAAGAATATGAACCATAGATTATGAAGAAGTTTTGACAAGTGTATACACTTTGAGTCAAAGTATATAAATCCGGTGGTCCACATTCTTCGTCCCGATATATTTATTGTCAGGACGAACTGATAATAGAAAATATATATATATATATATATCAGGACGAAGAATGTGGATTATAGATTATGGAGAAGTTTTGACAAGTGCATATACTTTGAGTCAAAGTATGTAAATCTAATAGTCCATATTATTCGTCCTGATATATTTATTGTCAGGACGAACTGATAATAGAAAATCCGTATAAATATTTATTATTATTATCCACTTTAGTGACATTTTTGTATGGAAAATAAATAAGGGAGTGTCCAGGGGCGAAACCATAATTTTTTTTCTGGGTGGGCTGTGGATAATTTTATACAGATAAAAAATTATACTATATATATATATATAAAAAAAAATCATTTTGATGGCAAATCTCGACGGTATGAGAGAATTTTTAATAGTTAAAATAAAAAAGTATACCTAGTCAGGGAACATAATGAGTCATACCCTCAAATACATATTCTAACCAAGAAAAAACATAAGAAAATAAAAGGAAAATACACATGCAATGTAAATACAATAAGATCATACTTAAATTTTGACTTCTAAGGCTTCAAAGAAGCAAAATCATCTATTACTAAATCTGAAACAATTGTAAAAAAAAAGTTCTCTTTCAATATAAACAACCATACAATTCTCAAGAAATTTGTCATCCATCTTATTGTGTAAAGACATTTTGACAAGTTTTATAGCCGAAAATAAAACTTAATTTTACAATTAATTTTACAACATAAACTTTAAAATAAAAATAAAAATAAAACTTATGCTTTTGGTTTGTTGTTAAGAGGTTAAAATTTCTCAATTTGATTTTTGAATCAGTAAAGGGTTAAAATTTCTCAATTTGATCTTTCACTTGGTTAATGAAATACAATGGGCTTTATGAGTTTGATTCATGGTTTTAAGTTATTGGACTATTATTAAGATAAAGAAAAATATGGTAAATTAAGTCATAATCGAAATTGGACCGGAATATACTTAGAATTAATGGATCAAAATCCCTTACCCATCTTATTTATGCTCACCTTTTAAACATCTAGTGACATGTGGTAGCCAAATAAATGAATGGTTAGGATTAATTTGTTTTTTTTTTTTTTTTCTATCCCCACCTAACAAATGATACCATATCTTTTAAAAAGTTTTTTTTTTTTTCTCTCCTCTCTCATCGTCACAGTCTTCCTCTTCTCTCTCTCTCTCTCTCTCTCTCTCTCTACCATCCTATATGTGAATTATAATCTAATCTCCAAAAAAACTATTGTTTTTTCAATAATTTCCCCTTTTAAAAATCTGGGTTTTGTTTTCCGGTTAAGGGACATGTCGAATAATGATTTATGTGGCACATTTCCTACTTCTTGCTCATTCTCAAATTTCACTGAAGAAAGGTGAAGATTTACTCGATCCGTATTGGGTTCATGCAGTTTTGTGAATAATCGAAGACTGGAGGGACCTGAATTGTTGGGTTTCGTGAGGTATAATGTAGGAGGAGACTGTAAATGAGACACCCAAAACAAAGGAGGCTATGGATGTACCCAAAAATCAACATAATCAATCACCATTACCAACACCAAACCGCCATCCACCCAAACCCAAAAGCCAAACCACCCACCACAAAACACCCTCAAATCCAAACTTGCCCAGTAGCTAAACAAAACTCAAACCCAAACACGGCCGCTGGCCTCTCCCTCCTCTAAACAACCACAACCAAACCCTTTTGATTTTTCAAAATTTTGAGGTGAAGATGAGAGTTTGAGATTGAGTTGGAGATGGAGAGGAGATAGAAAAAGAAACGAGAGAAGAGGAAGACGCTGATGATGAGAGAGGAGAGAAAAAATGAAAAAAAAAAAAAAACTTTTTTAAAAGATACAGTGTTGTTAGTTAGGTGGGGAGAGAAAAAAAATAAAATAAATTAATCCTAACCATTCATTTGTTTGGTTGCTACATGTCACCAAATGTTTAAAAGGTGAGCACAAATAAGAGAATGATTTTGCTCACCCCCCTTCAAGGGAGGTAACCATTACCCCTCTCTTAAATGGATGACATGTGTCATAAAGGAGTAAGTTTTTAGACAATTTTACCCCTCCATAAACACATGTCATGTGTATGGGAGAGGGGTAATGCTTACCCCCTTGAAAGGGGGGTGAGCAAAAATGGACTCCACAAATAAGATGGGTAGGAGATCTTAATCCTTTAAATACACCACATTTAATTCTGGATTAAGATCTTCTACCCATCTTATTTGTGCTCACCTTTTAAACATCTGGTGACATGTGGCAACCAAACAAATGAATGGTTAGGATTAATTTATTTTATTTTATTTTCTCTCCCCACCTAACTAACGTCACCATATCTTTTAAAAAAGTTAATTTTGATATTGAATATCAATCAATATGAGTCGAGCAAATCTTCACCTTTCTTCAGCGAAATTTGAGAACGAGCAAGAAGTAGGAAATGTGCCACATAAATCATTATTCGACATGTCCTTTAACCGGAAAACAAAACCCAGATTTTTAAAAGGGGAAATTATTGAAAAAACAATAGCTTTTTTGGAGATTAGATTATAATTCACATATAGGATGGTAGAGAGAGAGAGAGAGAGAGAGAGACAAAAAAAAAATTAACTTTTTAAAAGATACTGTATCATTTGTTAGGTGGGGAGAGAAAAAAAATAAAACAAATTAATCATAACTATTCATTTATTTGGTTACCACATGTCACTAGATGTTTAAAAGGTAAACATAAATAAGATAGGTGAGGGATCTTGATCCGTATTTAAAACTATTAATTTTTTATTTTTTTTAGCCCACCCCAGCCATGCTTAATTCCGTCGCTGGGAGTGTCATACAATCAAATGGAAAAATAGTAGCGTATTGACGTGCATATCTCTATAAACATGACTACATTAATTATAATTGTAAAGCTTCTATCAGTAAGGGCATTTGGTCTAGTGGTATGATTCTCGCTTTGGGTGCGAGAGGTCCCGAGTTCGATTCTCGGAATGCCCCTATTTTTTTAACTCTTAAACAGTCTTTTATTAAAAAACCAAAACTGGGTAATATCACACCAGAGTTACTTTTGTTTAAAAACATTTTATGTTTTATGTTTAACAAGATACACAATTCATCAAAGACTTGTTTTAAACCCAAATTTTTTTATGTTACTATGTAGTCTGATGTCATCAACATTTTTCAAAGCAATAGCAATTGACATTTCAATTAACAGTAGACTTGTTTTATTGAATTTTTTTTTTTTTTTTTCAGATTTTAAGTAGATGAATTGTGAACTGTGCTACAATATCTGACATTGTGTTTTCTATGTACATGGACATGTTGCTCTCACAATCTGTCAGCAAGTCCCCTCTGTAACTCTGTTCCTGCTTTGCTGGAGTGTGTCCTAACAAATAATGTCAGCTACTAAGCATGCTTCGAGTCAAAGCACAGTTATAGTCCATGTTGGGGGTTAGATGAATCGTTCTACATCCAGCGTTTTGTTTCCTTTGATGCTGAGTTCTGTGGAGGCGGTGTCTTGGCATTTCGATTGTCATTTGTACCTACATAAAAAGAGACACAAATCAAGGACTTATTCGTGATATGAAGCACTAAATGTGATGTTCTTTTTCGGGTTGTTCTACTTACTACTTTCAATTGGCTGCCCTCCAAGAGATGATCTCCGGGACCTATCAGTAGGAATGCCTGTAAGTGATTGCCTCCTTGTAGCCCTTGCATTAGTTGTCCGGGGTGACTTTATTTCATTTTTATTGATTGCAACCTTGGTGGGTGACTTTATTTCATTTTTATTGATTGCAACCTTGGTGGGTGACCGTGCTTCTGTCACATTCCGTTGATTCCTGTAATTTAAATAGCAAACACATTTACGTTATATACATCAATGAATCATGTTGGAAATGAATATTGATATAAAGATATACGACACTGGTGGATTAACACTTGCAGGAAACATAAATGAAAGATGTAAAACCACAAGTAAGTTTCACCTACCTCTTTTCAGAGCCGTTGATCAGTTTTCCAATAGTTCGAAGGGATTTCCTTATTTGAGATCCTTTACCACCTGTGGTCCGAGGTTCTGATGGAATAGTAAGTTCATATTGCATCACAGTCTGAACCTCATTTCTAACAAATATTTGTGGCTCAGGTGTTTTTGGTTGTTGAATAGATGGAATTTGTGTTTTGCCATCAACTTTTACAGCTTGCCTCTGATAAGATAAGCTAGTGGGACTTAGAGGAGCCTTGAGATGATACATGTCCATCATGGAATTACCATTACTGCTAAATTGCCCGTATGATTTCGAAGCTGCTTCAGCATCTTGAAACTGAGCATATTTCTGTCCTGACACAGTGTCAAGTGGTAGGGGCTTGTGTACATCATCGGATACTTTTACCTGAATGTTATCCTTCATACCAAATCTTGGACCTTCCAAACTTAATCTCCGTGCACGAGTTGGAACGGAAGGGGTTTTTGTTCCTCTTTTGATTTCAGAGTTCAGCACTTTCTCAGTCTTCATTGTGCTACCATTCTCAATGCTCAGTCTTCGGGTGCGGGGTGGAGTTCGCTCAGTCATTGCTATTGGTTTCTGAGCTTCCTTGTTCGCTAATGCTTTCTTAAGACTATCAATCTGCAAGATATAAAACATAACATCATTAAATAATTTACTTACTGGATCCAAAACATAAAAATCTTAATTTTGTTCTAAAATATATTGAGTGGAGGGAAGCTATTCCCAATATTGATTATCAGCAGAAGCAGTTTAAAGACCGCATAATTTTCATGATGGCATTTCACATAAAGCATACTTGTAAATTCAATAATTAGGTAAATGATAGTAAAGGAAGAATGAGATCATTCATGAATTGATGAATCGCACAATATGTACACCTGTTGTTTGAGTTGCAGAACCTCATTGCTCTCTTTGTTCGCTCTTGCAGCACCCAGTTCAACAGTTGAAACCCTCTGAGCAAACTTCAAAGTACCGACTGTTTCCCCAAAAGAATCCCCTTCCGGACTAACATGAGCAAACATCAATGTTTTAGCATGTCCACCTAAAAGATAATTTTCAACAAAGAGAATTTAGTATATCCAAGTGATGAATATGCGAACAAATGAAAGATTATCATAAAGAGAGAAATTTGGTACTATGACAAAATGATAAGTTTATAAGAAGATCCTTACCTAAGGAGTCTTGCAAGAGAAGTGTGAGTTTGCTGTTACGGTAAGGAATGTGGGAGTTCTTTTGAGCCAAGGCTGTGATCACATCTCCTAGACAAGAAAGAGACTTGTTGATATACTGTGCCTCCTTGAGCCTATCACCTGTAACTTCCGATTTGTCCACCCTTTCACTTCCTGCAAGATCTACCAAATGCAGGCAACTACGAAGAATGTTTCCAGATATATCTTTACCATGTATGTGTACTGTCACGACACTGCAGATACATGTCAAACCAATCCATCATTATAAGAAAATCTTTCTACTACTTATACACTTAATGGTTTCATATGTTATATCAATTGGCCTCGTACATAATAGGAAAAATCAACTTTTAAGCTAACCAATTAGTATAACTTGGCTCTTGAAAACTGACCTGTGGGAACGACTGCTTCTGTTGTTGATTGCAGTGGAACTGACAACACGATTCACCCCACCAAGTTTCATTAGATGAAGAACATCAGCTGTGGACTTCACAGAATGCATAGTAGCATCTGGAAGACTCAAGCCATTTTCACTAGCACAACTCCGAATCTCTAATTTGCGCATAGTTAAGAATACAGAAGTTATACATATACATAATTCAGTGGCAAACTGCTTGAAAAAAATTATCTGAGGTAGAAGAGAAAATATAAAAAGGATATTTGGTGGTAGACGAATCTTCTACAAGAAGGTCTCGTACTTGTTCATTATATATCTCAACCATTTGAACATGAATGTCATAATTTATAATGTCCTTCCTTCTACTAGATATCTCAAACAGATCTTCCAAAGCCAGATAATTGATACCCACATCCTTAATCGATCCCTCCGATGGACCACTCTGTCACAACAGGCACATATCATATGTAAATCTATGTAAAATGCTTATATGACCATTTTTACATTGTGTGGATGGCATCAGGACAGGAAGTGAAAGATAATATATAAATCTGTTCCCAGTTATTATATGGGACATATGAAAGTGCAGAAAAAAATTGATCTACAGAAGCTAAATCAGATCTTTCTTTCTTACCATGGTATGTGTTTTTCCAGATCCAGTTTGGCCATATGCGAAAATGCATACGTTATAACCATCCATCACTGATCTAATTAAGGGTTGAGTGTCCTTAAATACCTCATCTGGAAACAAAAGCAATCAGATTCATGCAAAAAAAAAAAAAAAGGAACTTATTACTTTCAGGAGAAAATATTTACCTTGTGTAGCAGTTGGACCAAACATACGATTGAACTGAAAAACTTTTCTCCCGTCCTTCCGGGGCTTTGATGGGTCCAAAATGACTAGTGATCCATCACCTCCAATATAGTCTATCACATTTTTTGTTTCCGCATTGAAGGCAGGCCTAATTCTACAGTAAACTCGAATATTTCCTAAAGAAAATTTCAATCAGAATAAGTTCAATAGACTTGTCTTTCAAACGAAAAAAAAAGATTATTAGGATATGCAAGGATAGCTCTCAGTACCTTTCAAATCCTGAACCATGTTGTATAACTTCCTGTTCTCTGTCACTACTTTGTGATAACCAAGAGCAGCAGAAGACATCTCCTGTACCTGACTTCCTGAACTCATGCAAAATAAGAGCACATTCAACTTCCAAGAGAACTTCACTCATAACAAATGGAAAAAATGATTATGTGTGTTTGTATGTATAGACAGGACTCCATCGTCAGATTATGAATACTTAACAGTGGTTCATTTTTTTTATTCTCTTTGTTAAACATGATGTTATTTACATGGGACAATGACTAGCTTAGAACAATAGCTAAGTACAGAAAAAAGCCAAAACATTAGGTAGATTACGGAAGGAATCCTACAAATATTTTTTGTATACATATCTTGGCCGATATGTACAATATCATTGTTGTTCTAAAGACAAAAAGAGTACTTTTATGTTGGTTACAAGGGTTATTATAGATTTAAAGAGGGATGTTGGTTTTCAAAATAAAAGCTTCTATCAAAAGATGACTTACCCAGCTCTTTCAAATCTCTCTGCAACTGGGTCTCTAAGTCTTTGAACTCCTTCTTTGTTCTTGACAATAAAGCCTTGAGACCCTGAAAAAATGATCACAAAATGCTGTAAATTGAGAAGGTCTTATTGCAAAGAAAATTGTAGTATCTTATTTGAAATAATGCCTTCCACTTGTTAGCTTGTGGGCTGCAGATTTACTTTCAAAAGAAAGGCAACAGTAGTGAAAGAAATAACCATAGCATTACATGTCAAAGTCAAACTGCAAGCTTTCAGTATTGATCATTGGCAGCAAAATAAACAGGCCATAATATGGCACAATCTTACTCTCATTTTAGAAGCATGCTGAAGATAAACTAAAGAGAGAAACAAAAAGTCTGATGACAAGAACACCCTTCGAAGTAGTACATCACACTTCTGAATACGACTGGTAATAAGAGAAATCTAGTGCGTGCAAGAAACTATCTGCTAAAATCACCTAACAAGAAAAAGTTAATTTAAAGCATTAAGGATTCCAGTGAGATGAGTTGACATGGATATATGTCAACTTCATTACCTTCAGGATGAAATTTTGCATAAAACTGGAATTTCATAAAGATTGAGTTAGATTGCAACATTTCATTTCAAGCCACGATCAAAGTTCGTGCTAAAATCCTAGTGAAAGTACAGGTTTTGGAAAGAAACTTCTTACCAGGAGTTCTTTTTCTTGCATTTGTAATAACTGTCTGTGATTGCAGTTACCCTTTCTCAAGCAAACTCTGCAACACTGTAAAAAGATTCATGTTGGATTGATCAAAAAAGCTGCCTTCAAAAAAGAGATGCAAGGAATAAATGGACATGCTGACTCTATTCATGCATCAGGTCCTATTCAGGGAACAGTTATTTTATGACAGAAAAAAGAAATTCTATAAAAGAGATTTTGTCCCATTAATGTTAAGAATGATTGGTTTCCAAATTTATCTAACAAAACAGGTTCATAACACTATCTTATATAGTTAGGACGGGGGTCACTAATTTATCAACAGAAGTGATCTAAAATATATCCTAAAGGATTTGTGTTTTAAAGAAGAAAACCCTAAGAGGGAAACAGAGAATAATGTGTCAAAACTTTAAAACAAATGAACATAAATAATTGCATAATTGAGTAAAATAAACAGTATCAGAAAACATTCAGTAAGAAGCAATTTTAATATAATAAGAGAAAGACTTTGTGATTCGAACAGTAAAACAAATATATTTACATGGGAACAATTAAAAGTTCAGTTTACTACAAGTACTTTTGTCTAAAACAACATTTATTGTGAGAGATTATAAGAAGTACCTGAGAATCTCCAAGTGCAGATAAATCATCTGGAGATGAATTTAATTGGAAATATGAGCTATTTTCTTTCAATATGTCGTCCAACATTGATTTCAACTGTTTTTGGAAATGAATAAATACATCATGTTTAGTGGAGCTAATACAAGAAAAGCATTGGCATCAAAGAAACACATAAAGAAGACAAAAAAGCTCAATCTATTCATATTAAATAATTAAATGATGGATCCTTCTAACAGTTTGTTTGAATGGTGTACAATGAAATTAGTTTTAAGATAATAGACATAGTTAAAGAACTTGTAAAACCCACCCAACTAAGAAAAGCACTCAATAATAATCAAGATTAAGCTACAGGCTATATTTTTATATAGGGTGGTTATTGCGCAAGATGCACTTAGCTATACACTGCTCTGCTACAGCATAAAAGCTAGGGAATGAACCTAGATTCACTTTTCAACTGATTGTCAAAATCTTTTGTTAACTAGAACCATTACTAAGTATATGTTATTGTTGGTTGATAATTAACTAATATAGTTGAGTCATATGACAGATCAGATTTTTTTGATGAGTACTTAAAAAATATGCTAAGTTTCAAAATTCTCTTGTTTGCATAAGATAAAGTACTTAATTTTTGGTGCGAAAGAAAACAACTTTCATAGTAATAAATCTATATATTCCTTTTTAATGCTTTTTTTATACATAATTGATGAGAATGTCAGATAGAATTAATGCCAATTATAGCTTACACACATATTGACACGTTATGTATGATGGTGCAGCAACTGAGCAACTAGCTACCTGTAAAAGGACTCTTTATATGCTCCCTAGGACAAGTTACTGCAGGAAATAAGAATTCCCAGTGCAAGTGTTATTAAGTATACTCACTGTCTAGTTGATGTCCCAAGTTACACCAAAAAGCTAGGTTTCTTGAGAGAATTACAATAGCATGTAGGCACCTTGTGTGGGATGGTGAGCCCACGTGGCGTTATAGTGAGACCGTCCCACACAAGTTTTTCTCCTAGGCGCACATGGCTTTACTCATGCTAAAAGTATTTGATTTTGTATTCATAACTAACCAGAAAAATGTTTCAATGGATCCATATGAGGAGGACATGCTGATAAATTATAACTACAATTCATTTCGGTGTTCGCATATGAGTGACAAGATTCATTCCGATGAGACATATCTAGTGACACTAGGAGCTGCCCCAATTAGTCAATTATTTAAATTAAAGATAGGATAACATTGTATCTCATACTTTCTCTCTACCCTTAAAATTATTTCATGAGTATGACCAACTTCAAAGTGTGCAAACTAGACAATTTTTGAGGATTTTGTTGATTAAAAAATCAG
Organism: Acer campestre; assembly: GCA_954870605.1. Taxonomy (NCBI): domain Eukaryota; kingdom Viridiplantae; phylum Streptophyta; class Magnoliopsida; order Sapindales; family Sapindaceae; genus Acer; species Acer campestre. The sequence goes on along the minus strand of OX940799.1, from coordinate 15,519,186 downwards.
ACTCACCTCAGGAAACTCATTCTGTTCTTGTTCTTCTGCGCAACTTGAAATAATTTTGCCAAATAACGCCAATGGATTATCCTGCGTATATTAAAAAAAAAAATCATTTTCGAGAAAAAAAACAAGAAAAAGATCATGAGTATTACACATGAAAACAATTGATAATTACCATAGTTTTGTTACGCAAGGAAACCAGAAGATTCTCATTGATGTTTTCCTTTGCACCAACCATATACTTAGCAAGTACATTGGCAAGTGAATCTGAAAAATATGGTACATCTTCACGTAAGGAATGTACAAGTAAAATACCAAAACAAGAAAGGGCAACATCAATGTAAATGCTATATACAACCAACAATAGACTTGGCTTCTTAGGTAGGTGTAATGCACCAGCTAGCAATATATAAAATCATTTATTAGTATTACAGAGACAACACAGATCCTCCTTATAAATAAAAAAAAGTTTTTTCTGTCATTCAACAGAGATCAATAATGGGTATACCATAGTTTGAAAAGTGACTATGAAATATTTGGTAGGTACTACATAGCAGGCAGTATTTACAATTCACTTCATTAACATTATTCTAATGACAACTCAAATCCTTTTGAAGTACATGATCTTGATTTCAGGCTTGAAAGTTCCATCTGCAACTAAGTCTGAGTACAACTGTATTCTTAGGGGTTTCTAATAAAATGTTTACAATCATTACTACTAAATATACTAATATACATGGATCAAACACATGAAACACTTATGAAGAAAAGAGACTTCAAACCTGCAACATCCACAGGTTGCTCCTTCTGACATGCTGCAGACATGTCCAAGCGCCTACAAGAGTCCGAAGGGTTTGCAGATAAGGCTCGTAAAGGCCTATTGGCAGCATGTATAACCATTGGAGATCTTGCATGCCTATAGGATCCATTTACACCGTTCTTCATTTCATGGTATGATTTCAGGGCTAAAATACAATCAACAACCTTAACTGCTGAACCAGGCTCCAAAGTATCCTTAAAAGGCACAACCAACAATTCACAATTAGTCACAGGCAAATACTTCCACATATTCATATGTACATATAGATACAACAGTGTGGTTAAATTAAATTACCCTCTCAATATCAGAAGCTTCAAAAGCAGGCAGCTTCAACTCATCGACTGCCACAAGAAAGTTCCTTACATTTTCAAAGTACTGAAAAGCAGGTGGGGGCTGAAATTCCCGGCTGAATGATTGTATATGTGATACATTCTCCACAACCTTGTAATAGTTTTCGAGAAGAGAAAAATTAGGATACTGATAAGTGATAACAATAGAAAACAAAGTCTCATTTGGTCACAGCAAAAACTTCAAGGAAATTGAACATTTCCGTAACTTCGGACATAAAAATTTTCTATTTGCTCAAAACAATATACAAACCAATACCCTTCATGAATCATATCATAGCCTATTAACAGACTGACATAAGTTACAATAAATGAATTCTAGACTTGAGCATAAAATTAATAAAATGAACACAGAAAATTAAAAAAGCTCACTGTCATTTATAAATATAACATAAAACTAAAAATCTAGACATTCTCAGTCAAATCTCTAAATGAGCAAAAACAGATGGTATAACTACTACAATAAGACTTAAACATTGAAAAATGGATACCGTACCTTCGGCACTGACCCTGGCTTGATCTTGTTAATGGCATTACAAAGAATCAGACCATTTCTCAAGCAAGAAATGAACTCTCTCTCCGACGGCTGCTTTGATATACCAAGAGAGCCGACTAGGCTTTCAAGCCACCCCGCGGCATGAAATCGCCTACAAGCTGCAAAATCGGAGGAAAAAAAATAGGATTGTTGCAGAGATTCTTGAAAAATCAATAAATTTACACTGCTTCATTTTCGAGAAAATATTTTTCAAATCAAAGAAAGTGAAATCTTAGTCCTTTGTTCACCATGATTTGAGAATCAAGAAAAGATAACGAAATAAAAAATTCAGAATTCTCCTATACACATTAATAAAATAGTAATTATAATGGCCGACCTGCTTCTTCAGCTTTTCTTGAAGCAAGATTGATGTCATGCAACCCAGTACTTGTACTATCCTCCATCAAAAACCCAATCTTCAGTTCCTTTCAAAACAATAAAATCAATTTATCATCATAAACACACTAAAAGAAACCCATTAAATAAATATCTCTCTTTTCCTTCTCTTTAACAATCACAGTCACTCAAATGAACCTAACCCACTACCATGAAGAATAATAAACAAAAAACGCAAAACTCATTTCACATACAATGCAGACAGAGAAAGAGAGTAAAAGATTCAAAAAAAAAAAAAAACATACCGGTTCTCTCTCTGGGTTTCTTTTTCTTCAACTGAGTAAGTAAACCAGTACGATGACTGATGAGAGAAAGTTAAAGAGAGAAACAAAAAAACGGATTTTTAATAAAAGAATTTATTACTTTTTCAAGTTGATGTTGCAATGAAACAGAGAGAATAAAGAGACGAGAGTGATAGACTGATGGGTCTCTCTGTTTTTTTCTCTTATATTTGAAGTTGCAATGAAACAGAGAGAATACTCTGTTTTTGTTTCTTCTTCGTTTTTGGTTCGGATCCGAAGCTGAGGCTACGATCGTAACGTTACTTTAGGTTTGTTTGCGCATTTTGAATTCAAATCTTATTGTTGTTGGGACACACATGGGAGTTGGGACTGGGTTGGGGCCAGTGAAGGATCCTCTCAGATCTCAACCGTTCATATTGCCACGTTGGAGACTTACAATTCAATGGATGGGATTTTATCGTTAAGGAAAGTGTTGACTAAATTTTGGGTTGGGCCGGGTTTGGGCCTAGATTGCTTATTATGGTCCAAGAAATTAGGGATCTGATGGCAATCTTAAAGACAATGCCTAGTAATTGATTTGGATTTATTGCCTTGTTAGTCTCTAGTCTCTACATGTGGATTTTATACCATTTTATGTGTTTTTTTTTTAATTTATTTTATGTATAGGTCTACCTCGACTCAATGTGGTTTAGTGTTAAAGGTCGCTTATTTAGCTTTGTAATATTTCAGGTTCGAGTGGACTTTTTAAATAAAAATATGTGAGTTTGGATAAAACAACGTCGATTAGTTTGTCCATACGAGAAACAAAAAATTAAAAAACAAATCTCGCACGTGTAATTTTATTTATGTTTGGTGTTAATAGAATAGGAAAATTTAAGGTTAAACTTGAAGTCTTGAACCATGATTGAATCCTAAATCCTAATTGTAAAAATGTCAATATTTTAAATTATAAAATAAACTTGAAACAAATACAGTATAATGGACTCTCTCACAGTGTATCATAGCGACATAGCAGAATACTTTAGATTAGGTCAAAATGATGTTGACTTATTTTGTTTTCATCCATCCCCCAAGGCCAAAACCGGTAAATTCTAAATTGTAAACCGGTAAATTCTAAATTGTAATAATGCAAAAGTTGATTAATGTTGGCGTAGAGATCCCTCTTTCTCTATTTTAAATTAATTAATTTTGAATAGCTAACTAATAATTTTGAGATAAAAAAAAAAGTAAAACAATGATACTCACAAATCCAAAAAATTAGTTTAAAAATCAACTCAAATAATATAATATATTATTTGTGTTTACTGTAAAATTCATGAGAAGGGGTGTTGAATGTCATCACAATGACAAATCAAATTGTTACAGTGGGTTAGTTTTTTAGCTAATATTTTTGGATTATATACTATTATTCTAAAAAAAAAAAAAAATGTATATAAACTCAAAATTGTGGATTCCCTTGACCTCAATTGACTTCAAGTTTCATGTGCTATGTAATATTTTGTTTTGTTTGTATTATTCTTTTATAATAAAAACTAAAGCATGTGTATACATGTCACATTATATTGTCACACTTGTCATTGAAATGAGGGGACACGACTCAAACCAACGATTTAATGGTATAAGTATAAGGGGCATAGCGATGGGCCAACCTCATCTTGTCTAGTAAATTATATTTAATTAATATTGAAAATAATGCAAAAATATATTTAGAGTTCAACATTAAAGCACTTTAGTTTTACATGAAAAAAAGGTAGAAAAAAGAAAAAAGTTAGGGTGCGTTCTATTAGCGTTTTTTATTTGTTGTTTTTAAAAAATAAAAATAAAAATGAAAACAGTGTTTTCTAGTTTCAGTTTCGAATCTACGTTGTTTTTTTATGTATTTTTTATTTGAAGAAGAAAGAAAGAATGAAGAAGAAGAAGAAGAAGAAAGGAGAAGGCGAAGAAGATGAAAGAAGGCGGCCGAGAAAAAATGTTTTATTAAAGTAAAATATATGTTAATGAGACGTGGCCTAATCTTTAATGATATGGGGCCCACTTTATATGGAAGACAAAAACAAATAAAAACAACTTTTTGATACACATTAAAGTAAAAAATAGTTTTTCATATATTTTTTTTTGAAAATAAGTACCAAACAAATATTTTAAAATGTTTTTAAAAACAATAATGCTAAACATCCCACCTAAAATCTCAACTTTTTCATCTCACAACATGTGACATGTGAGGTGTCAAATTATGAGTGAATACACATTAATGATGATTTATCTCACCTACTCTATGTATCCACTCACCATTTGACACCTCATATGCCGTATGTGTTGGGATGAAAAATGTGAGATTTTAGGTGGGATGTTTAGTATTACTGTTTTAAAAATAAAAATGAAAATGGGCACCGGACAGCCCTTATTATAGATATGAAGGGATAAATCATTCTAGTAATTTTATTGTAGAAAACATGGAATGGAATATTTATTAACTACTATTAGTAAAAAAAAAAAAAAAGGACAAAAAACCCTTTGGAAACCTTCCCTCTTAAGATTTACTATCAATAGATAGCCTCCCCACATTTAATTGTCTCAAATATGGTAAGATTTGCTATGTTCTTAGGAATTTCTTGTAGAAATTTCATGATAAATGACTGCTTCCAACTTTGAATTGCCTAATTAACATATTACATATATAATGCGTCCACAAAATCTCTGTTTCTTATACACTATAAAAACACAAGAAAATACAATATTAATTACCTAACATCTTAATTTTCTTTTTAAAATTACAATATATATATATATATATATTTATCAAACTCCTTCTCACCCTGAAGTGAGCGTACGACCACATGAAATTTTACCATCTAAGCTAACAAGAAACTTTAGCTCAATGGGTGCCTAATATAGTAATATCTTAATTTTCTTTATAAAAATTACAAGCCTCACAAGTCACAACTTCTTGTGTAATACAATGAAGTAGTTGTGACTATGGATGACAATTTGACCCGCATCTGTGGGTTCTGTATGAACCCAACTTTTCATGGCCGAGTGTGGAGTTGTAAAATCTAAACCCGCTACAGGTTTGGGTGTTAAAATATAACCTGAAGTGGGTTCAGGTTCTGGTTCGGTGTGGGTTTGAAAAAAAAAATCCACACTCGAACCCGCGAACCCACTTAATTTAAAAAACAATTTAATATTTTATTATATAAAATATTAAAAATTTAAAGAAACTTGAAAATATAATGGAGAATAAAGTAAAGAAACTTGTTAAATGCCCTAACTTATATATAAATGGTTTTTTGTCTAAAGTTAAGTAAATGGAGGAGATAAGGTTGGTTCGATGGTAAATCTTTCACATTTAGGCCACGAGGTCGTAGGTTTGAATCCCACCCCTCCCCAAATAAAACCCTAAATTAATATAATATATATTTTTTTTTTATAAAAAAAGTGTAACTTGAAATGAGTCGAATATTTTCCACTCTAGCTATTCTTCTCTTTTATGGTGGTGGGTATGGGTGCCCACAAAACCTGTAGCCTGTAGGTGAAACCCAAACCCTCTTAATTTCGTAGGTTTGCGATTAGGCTTTGGTGGCAAAATGTTTTGCGGATTCGAGTGTGGGTTTGGTGAAATCCGCCCCGAACTCGACCTACTGTCATCCCTAATTGTGACGTTTTTTCTTTTTGTTTTGACAAATTGCACGGAAATTTTTTATGAAGAGTATTTCATTAAGATAATAAGAAATTTTTTATAACTATTTATAAATTTTCTTCTTTCAAGAATATAAATTTAGGTTTGGCCAAAATATAATAAGAAAACCGACATTTTTACTATTTAAAAAAAAAAAAAAACAGAAAGTTTTCTATGAATTGTAGACTATTAGAACATTATTTTAACAAAATTTGAAACCAATTGATACTATTTATTTTGGAAAAAAAGAAAAAAACAAAAGGAAAAAATAAGTCCAAAATAGATAATAAGAAAAATATATGACCACGAACCAAAAAAAAGGGATTGTAAAAGTATCCAAAACGAGCATGGTAGGTGTAAAGACTGCCAAAATAGGAAGAGCCAAAACAAGTAAAAAGCAGTCATCAAGTAATTAGGCATACCATAATTGGACAATTGCTACATTTAGTATTCCATCTATCACCTTTCCAAATTATATATCCTAATTTTGGATTTGGATTCACTTTCCTTCTACCATGATTTCTAGTTATATTTAGAGACTACTCTTTTCATATATATATATATATATAATTTTCATCTCTCCATTCTCTCTATTCTCTCTGTTCTTTTGTTGGTTTTGAGTTTTTTTGTTTTTGTTTTGTTTTTGTTTTGTTTTATGTTTGAAGAAATTAAAAGAGAAAAAATGGGTAGAGGAAAGATTGAGATCAAAAGGATCGAGAACTTGAACAGCCGGCAAGTGACCTTCTCAAAACGCCGTAATGGGTTGCTCAAAAAGGCCAAGGAGTTGTCGGTTTTGTGTGATGCTGAGGTTGGAGTCGTTATCTTCTCCAGCACAGGCAAGCTTTATGAGTTTTCAAGCTCCAGGTATTTATATATATATATATGTCTTCTTTTTGTTTCTGTTAATTTCCTGTGTTTTTGAAATTAACCAGATTTCAATTCACTTGATATATGATTATATGCCTTGTTTACTTAAATCTGATTTTTAGAATCTGAATTAGGTTTCATATATGAGATCTAAAACTTCTTTTGATGATTTGGGAAGACTTGGTTGACAAGTAACCTTGTGGCCACCAAGTAGCATTATATGCTGGTCTAGGTTCCAAAGAATAGGTACCAAAATATGAAATTTTGTCTTTTGATAAACCCTAATGAATTGAGTTTTTTTATGATAAAAAAGAAAGACCTAAAAGCAGAGGTTTGAGAAGATGAAGAAAAATGTGTAGTCAATTATTCTTTTTTTTTTTTTCTTTTTTTTTTCTTTTTTAATGATTTTCAAAAAGGGATAATTTGCTAATAAAAGTAGATAGCTAATTTTAGTAAAAGAAGATTGTAGAGAAAAGAAGAAAAAAGCTGTGACAGCTAAAGAGGGTGAAACAGTGAAAGAAATAGGAGGTCAACTGGCTAAGATAGGGATAGGACAGGCAGATACAAAAGAAAATGAGCCCATTTTGTGTGTTGCCTAATTGTTAGTGGGTGTACTTAGCCAAAACCCACTTAACAGGGACTTGTCATATAATTGTTTGAATTAAATTTGTAGAAGACTGAATATCCTTAGTTTGAACATTGTAATTAGGAACATCGTAACCCGCAGCATATCATCTCTTAACACATATGATAGTTCATCCCCTTTGATGTTAATTTGGGGGTGTTCGAGTTTCACTATGCACATTTTATAAGGAGTTTTCTCTCCAGTGTTATGGTAGTAGATATCCGGGACGCACTTATAGTGTTTGATCTAGATAGGTCCTTACAAACTCATAAGCCATTTGGTGTTAAAATTTATACATAAAATTTATACATACACTGGTACACATTACCGTACCTTTTAACACGTGGTAGTGCACCTCGCTTACACTTTAGTTGTTAGTCCCACTATGTGTATTTTATAAGTATATATGGGGAATAATCTCTCCGGTGTTGTAAGAATAGATATCGGAACCTGCCAATAATTAGATTCTTTTACTGATGCAGCATGGATCGCATTCTTTCAAGATACAGAAAAGGCCTGGAAACAGAATGTCAAGAAATTACTGCTGCTGATGATCATGGAACACAGGTATAATCATATTCATTTATATACACAAACAATAGCTTCCTAGTTGTTTAATGATGATCTTTACTGGTATACTTTTATCATCAATAAACAGAAATCACAAGTAGCAGAAGCTAGTTCCCTGAAAGATGAGTTTTCGAGGCTGCGTTTGGCTTACTTGTAAGTCATTCTCATCAGTCATCAGGTTCTGTTCTGCGTTTGCAACATTGTCTTCTTCAACTTCTTGTATTCGCAGGCGGATGAATGGCAAGGAACTTGATGGGTTGAGCTTCCAGGAGCTCAATCAACTGGAGCACCAATTGAGTGAAGGGATTTTATCTGTTAAAGATAAGAAGGTAATAGATTCATTAGCTTTAATATTATAAAATAGTAATAATTCTCTAATCAGGTCATCCTTGAAAAAAAAATTAAAATTTAAGGCCAAAGGTACATAAAGTTGTGGAACCGGTTTCCACTACATAACTGAACATCTAGTTCCACAACATTATGTAACTTTGGTCTTGACTTTTTTTTTTGTTAAGACGAAGTTACATAACGTTATGGAACCAGTGGTTCCATAAAGTTATTGGTTCCATAACGTTATGCAACTTTAGTCCTGAGTTTTTTTTTTTTCAAGACCGACCTGAACATAGAAGGATCACTATATTATATATATATATATATATCTCCATTTTTATATACGAAGATGTTATTTACAGGCTTTAACTGAAGCTTTACTGTTGCAGGAGCAAGTTCTTGTGGAGCAACTAAAGAGATCGAGATTACTGGTAATTAAACTAAGCAGACTTGATAAATCATATCTTCTGGATTCTAGTTCTAGGATTGAATATGATGAGCTTCATCTAGTATATTAATCCCCTGACTTCATAAATCAACTAGTTTTCTTCTCAAAGTTATGATACTTTCTATTCAAATCACTCTGTAATGTTACTGGCCCACTATATATATAACGTTACATAATCAATCCTACACGAAACAATGTACGGGAATCCCACATCTGGTAATTTCTATCAGTGTAAGCACTCAATGTTTGAACTTCATCTGATGATTCCCTGTAAAAGTGAAGAATTTTGAAAGGAAACTGATCATTTTGTAGTACTTAATCCATAATTCAAATAAATCAGTACCATCTTATTAATAAGTTGTCGAAGTAACTTCGATATATTTATTTTGGTTTTGATTTTATTTTCATCAGGAGCAAAAGGCCGTTCAAGAGAATGAAACTCTTCGAAAACAGGTAAGCCAGAATCTTGAATTCTTCATCAAACTCTATATTATAATATATATATATATATATATGGCACCAACAACTTTTTTAATCTTCTTGACAAAATGTGCATAGATTGAGGAGCTTCGACGTTCTAGATCATCATTGATGGAACAAAATCCTCTGGAAAGGAGGTTTTCTTTCACAAGTTCGAAAGTGAATAGTCGTTGTGCATCAGAAGATGACCTTTCAGATACTTCCTTGCAGTTGGGGTAAGTAAATAAGGTTTTTTGTTTGAGAGTTGCTTACAATCATACAAAAATTTTGACATTTCAATGAATTGTGACTTTGTTTTCGGATGCAAAATCCTGAAAGAGGCCAGTTAATTTAGTTTGTCAGGAACCAAAAATGCTGGAGTTTCCAAATAGTACTAGCTTTAACCAATTCTGTTCTAGTAGCTTGAGTCTCATTCTTTTTCTCTTTGATTCTACAGGTTGTCAACAGAAGTTCGTCAGAAGAGGAAATTTCCTAAGTTTGAGTCCATCTGCAACGATTCAGGAAGTCAAGTGGCCTCAGAGTGATGATAATCTGATGTAATTTTACATTGAGTGTAAAATTCTACTTAGTTTTAGACTCTAAAAAAGTAGTTGATTTTCTTTAAATGGGAAATAAACATATAGACGTTTTGTTTTAAATGTATGTCGAATTATACCTTCAAATGTTGCTTTCGGCCTTTGTCATACAAATTACTACATGCGCTGTGGTGGCAACGACTCGAACCTGAGAAACTTTGAACACCTATCTTGGACTGATCGGTTTTAGAATTCGTGGAGGATTGAACACCTATCTAGTGACAACATAGATGTTGTCTATCCATTGAGATAGAGTGAGTTTGTTTTATATTTTTTGAAATACCACTGGGAAATGTACCATGCATCAAATTCTTGCTTGCAGTGGTGAAGTCTCCGGGCCCAACTTTTTTTTTTTATATATAAAATATAGTTATATTTTTTTATACTCTTACCCCATATTTTTTTTTGTTATTTACATTTTTTTAAAGATTTCTTTCTAATATTTCGTTGGGATAATTACCCCGGTGGCCATCGACTTTTGCCACCACTATCAAAATGGCCATCGGATGGGAAGTTGGTTTAGAAATGGCCATTTTTGGCAAACAATGTTACACTAATGGCCATTCCGTTATAACACCGTTAACTTTGTCTAAGAATGTTACACTAATGACCATCAATTTGTTCACTTGGTATCAAAATGGCCATTATAATCATTTTTCTCCAAAATTACTCTAGTGGCCATCCATTTGGTCAATTGGTATCAAAATGACCATTATAATTGTCCAACTTTTTTTGACCATCCATTTGGTTAATTGGTATCAAAGCAATTATTATATGTACAACTATATTCTGTTAGAAAAATAGAGTAAGCAATTATTAAAAAAAAAAATCAATAGAGAAAATGAAGAATTCATTTGATTTAATATAATTTAAGTCTCATACACATCAAATACTACTTGTCAAACTGTATAAGTATACCAAAATCCCCTACACAAGTATACCAACTTGTTCCTTTTAATATGAAAACTATTTAAAAACCATACCTGATTGCACCATATTCAAAACCACATAAAAGTTTGACAACCAATTTTCATGGTATCTAAAATAACTACCAACCTTAACAAAATACATTATTGTTTTTTTTTTCCTTGTTTTTTTTTTCTTTTTAAGCTGAAGATTAAAAGGAACAAGTTGGTATACTTGTGTAGGGGATTTTGGTATACTTGTGCAGTTTGACAAATAGTATTTGATGTGTATGAGACTTAAATTATATAAAATCAAATGAATTCTTCATTTTCTCTATTGAATGATTTTTTTTTTTTAATTATTGCTTACTTTATTTTTCGAACAGAATATAATTGTACATATAATGATTGCTTTGATACCAATTAACCAAATGGATGGTCAAAAAAAAGTTGGACAATTATAATGGTCATTTTGATACCAATTGACCAAATGGATGGCCATTTTGATACCAAGTGAACAAATTGATGGCCATTAGTGTAACATTCTTAGACAAAGTTAACGGTGTTATAACGGAATGGCCATTAGTGTAACATTGTTTGCCAAAAATGGCCATTTCTAAACCAACTTCCCATCCGGTGGCCATTTTGATAGTGGTGGCAAAAGTCGATGGCCACCGGGGTAATTACCCCTATTTCGTTTGAGGAACGTTTTGTGTGCTCCTTCTATTCAACAAAATTTGATCTCTGACTCTCTGTTTCACAATTCTGTAAGACAAATAAAACCTCTATTGAATCTTTTCCTCATTGATTTGTTATGAAGAATCTTACCACGGGGGCACCACTTCTTCAAGGTTAGAACAAGGATGATGTCTATGAATGGCCCCGAGTTGTGAGTACTATAGTTTCTTCCCCCCAAGTCAATGATGGGCATCAAAACATTCCCTTCCTGATTCTATAGAACCCCCATGTGTATCTCAAGCATTAAAGAGTTCTCACTGGCTTGCTGCTATGAATGATGGGATCAATGCCCTTGTTAAAAATGAAACATGGGAATTGGTACCCTCAAATCCTTCTCAAAATATTGTTGGACGTAAATGGGTCTTTTAGGTTAAAAGAAATGACTCTGGCAGCCTAAAGCGATATAAAGCTAGACTTGTGGCTAAAAGATTCCATCAGAAGCCAGACATATATTATCATGTACTTTCAGCCCAATTGTTAAACCAACAAATGTGCGGGCGTGTTGTTTTATAAATTGCACTTAATCGGGGTTGCAAATTACAAAAATTAGATGTTTTTTTTTTTTTTTTTGAACAGCAAAAAGCCCAGAAGGCACAACACAAACAGCCCCCAAACAGGAAAGGGGGCACCCCTCACCCAACAAAACAGAGAGGCAAGCAACAAAAATTAGATGTAAATAATGCATTCCTTCATGGCACCCTAAATGAAGAAGTTTTTACTTTTTATATAGCAACCACTGGGCTTTATTGATTCATCTCATCCAAGTCATGTGTGTTGATTAAACAAATCAATTTTTGGACTCAAACAAACACCTCATGCTTGGTACATAGAGCCCAAAATTTATTGCTTGCTTTCGGTTTTGTGAACTCCAAATCTGACTCTTCTCTATTTATTTATGACAACAAGGGACTACTAATTAATCTATTTTTTGGTCTATTTTATTGACTTGATTATTATAAGGAGTGATGCATCCTTCACCGTCAACAAACTTACTCAATCCATGCATTGTCCAGCAAAAACTCACTGGTGTGGATTCAAGATTAATCGATTCAAGATTTTGATTATATAAATTCGGGAGACTATATTCGATATAATTTACTGCCTTGAGATTAATCAATAGGTTGAATACATATATATATATATATTAATTACACTTTCACATAAATTCGTGATTTTTTTGAGGAGGTAGAGGACACGAACCTACAACTTTGTGCTGCAGGTGTGAGGGGTTTACCAACAGACCAATCTCATCTCTTGTTGATAATATGATATTTAATAAGCACAAAACATTTCCCACCATTAACTTATTAATTTTTATTTTTGTTATACCACATATGATGGCGACGACTCGAATATGGAACATTAATGACAAACCGATTGAACGTTTTTCACCATCAAGCCACATTGGGTCAGTGGTGGTACCATAAACTTATTCTAAGATTTTGGTTTCTTAACTTGAAAAATAATTGTTTTAAATCCTTATATATATCGTCTTTAAACACTTATGGTGGAGCATCGTCGTGGGATCATTTCCTTAAAATGAATCTTTATGATAGAAAATTATAGTAACATATTCAAGCATTAATGATATCAACTGCCAATTGTAATATAAATTCACCTTTGATATCACTCGTTTCTACACAGGAAGAAAATATTTCTCTTGTGATTTAAAACCTGTTCGTTTATTTCTTTTCAATGTATAGGCACATGCTTCTTAGAGAAAATTCATCTTTATCAAAGAAATATATTAATGGAAGATCAAGGCATTGCAACATGATCGGTTCAATAACTTACCAGAATTACCAATCACCGCTTTGACCGTCAAATTAACGCTTAGTTGGACATAGTAATTGCCCTCCAAATGAGCTGCTATCGTACATATGTATTTGAATGTTTTCATTTTTACTAAATCTGTAAATCCTAATTGTACCAACATAATATTTGTAATGGTAATTCTCAAATGTTTATCATCAAAGGATACTCTACCATTTCCTATCGGTTGGTGTCTTCGTCTTTATTAAAAAGATTTTAGGTCTTATATTTCATTGTAAAAATATTCATTTATTAAAGAAATAAAAATATAAAAATTTGTTATTACTTGTTACTATTATTTACGGACTTTATCTAAAGAAAACTCTACATAGTATTTTAGTCATATTTATTATTGCAGTTTTATGTTGTTTACAATTATCTAATCATATTATACGAAGAATTAATTAATTATGATAGTGTTTGAAGAATTAGGGTGAATTAATTAATCAGTAGTAATCCTAATAAAAGAAATTGTTAGGTTCTTAAGCCTACAAAGAACCTTAAACACCTACCTGTTAAAACTAAAATAGATTGTAATATTCACTTACAATAAACATAGGCAGAAATAAAATATACCAATAGCAAATATGACTAAAACAAATTAAACTGTCACTACAGGATAGGATCTGAAATAATATTTGTCCCTCAAGAAACACTAAAACTAATAAGGTTCAGAAAAGTGAGATATGAACAAGAAAGTAAAGAGACTAAGGGAAGAGAAGAACAGATAATCAACACACAGGGATTTTATCGTGGTTCAACTCAAAAGAGCCTACATCCACATTGAGCCTTTCAAGGAAAGACTCTCTCCACTATATGATATGAGTTACAATCAAGAACACACACAATAGAAACCCTAAAACAACAAGGAAACTCAAACCAGGCACAAGATCAGCTTTTACAGAAGCTGATCTGCCTTTACAAACCCTCAAACAAAGATCAGAGATCACACAACTCATACAACCTCTCAACACGATGATCCAAAACAAAGATCACACTCAGTACACCACAAACCTCACAAGAATCACTCAAGACCACTTGGATTCACCAAGATACAGTGATTACAAGAAGAGAAAATTACAGAGAACTTTTTTCTTTCGTTTGAGAGAGAGTAAGAAAACCAGAAACCCTAACAAATGAACCGATTCCTTCTCTCTCCTCATCTTCTTTCTTTTATACTTCTTATCTGCTGACTCATTAAGAAATCTCACTCAGCCAATAATAGCTTGCCAAATAGGTAGATATCACGTGATCAGTAAATTGCATCAGATAAGGTCACCGTTTGAATTGCACCAGCTGTCAACTGATGAGTTTGTTACAACTGAATGGTATCTTCTGGAATTGGGCTTTTGGGTTTGGGTTTCTATTGGGTTCTTGATTGGGCCTAGCTTGTAAATGAGATGGGCTAACGCAAAACACTACAAATTCCACCTTAGGCCATCTTCATTCATATAGCACAGAGAGTTTATTCTTGCAAAAAAGGCTCAAGACACAAATAAAAGAAATCAGCCATAATCACCTATCTTAAGTAGGTTTAAGCAATGCTTAAACTTACTATAAGATACAATTTTAGTACCCATGTCAGCTGGATTATCATCAGTGGATATTTTTTCCACCTGAACAACATCATTAGAGACTTGATCTCTAATAAAATGATATTTGATTTCTATATGTTTTGTCCTCTAATGGAACACAGGGTTTTTCACAAGGTGTAAGGCACTTTGATTGTCAGTGAATATCACAGCCTTTCCACCTAAAATGTTTATCTCTCCTAAGAGGCCTTGAAGCCAAATGGCTTCCTTAATTGCCTCTGTAATAGCAATATATTCAGCCTCAGTTGTGGACAATGCCACAACTGACAACTGACAACTGATTGGAGTTGGCTTTTCCAGCTGACACAATAGTCTGCAATGGTGAAGAAATAAGAGGATGTGGACCTCCTCTTATCTCTATCACCTGCATAATCAGAATCAACATTGCCAACAAGGTCTATCACAGAATTAGAGCAATCATACATGAGACCAACAGAGATAGTAGAGCTGATATACCTCAGCAGCCATTTCATGGCATTCCAGTGACCCTTTCCAGGGTTGGACATATACCTAGATAGCATACTAATAACTTGGGCAAGGTCAGGTCTGGTGCTAATCATGGCATACATAACAGACCCTACAGCACTAGAATAAGGTATAGTCTCCATGAATCTATTTTCCTCAATAGATCTTGGAGATAATGCAGCAGATCAAACAAAACTAGATGGCAGAGGAACATCAACATGCTTGCAGTTTTTCATGGCAAATCTATCAACAAGTTTTAACAAGTAATTGTATTGTTTTAAGCACAGTTTATTCTCAGCTCTGTTTCTAGTTATTTCAATCCCTAAAATCCTTTTTTGCATTTCCTAAGTCCTTCATATCAAATTCAGATTTTAGCTTCTTCTTTAAATCATTAATCCTAGACATGTTCTTACTAGCCAACAACATATCATCAACATATAAAAGCAAATAGACAGAATTATTGATGTTATCATTATCAAAATAAAAACATGCATCATATTTACTTTTAATGAAGCCTATGCTAGTAACAAAAGTGTCAAATCTTTTATACCATTGTCTAGGGGCTTGTTTCAGCCCATATAAAGATTTCTTAAGAAGGCAGACATGAAAGGGATTAGTCTTGGACTCAAATCCCTCCGGTTGAGACATATAGATGGTTTCATCTAGGTCTCCATGCAAAAAGGCAGTCTTAACATCTAGTTGCTCTAATTCAAGGTTATAGCAGCTAACCAGAGCAAGAATAATCCTAATGGTTTTGTATTTCACAACAGGTGAGAATATCTCATTATAATCAATCCCTTCCCTTTGTGTGAACCCTTTAGCCACTAACCTAGCTTTAAACCTAATAGGATCATTCTGCTCTATACCATCTTTAATCTTGTAAAGCCACCTACAAGCAATGACTTTCTGTTTTTCAGGCTTCTTAACTAAGGTCCATGTCTGATTTTTCATAAGAGAATTCATCTCTTATATCATGGCTTGTTGCCAATTCAGTTTATCAATGCAATTGACAGCCTCATCATAAGTCATAGGTTCAGAATTCTCCAGTTATTGGCCAGTGCATAGTGCATATGAAACCACATCTGCATATGAAAGCTTACTGTTAGGTTTGCTAATTCTCCTAACCCTATCCTTAACAAGCTCGTAATCAGCTAGAGAATCTGTAATCTCTGGTTGATTCTAGCTCTCTCTCACCTGATGAGAACCATCAGAATGGACAGCTGATGAGCGTCGTTTGTGTACTCAACAAAATGATATTTAAACGTGATCTTTTAGAAAACCGATTTTTCACCACTTAGATAGAAAATTAGTAAAGTGGCAAGTGGGATTCGTTCCACAGGGAATTAGAGTGATTAGTTGAACAAATTAACTAATCTATATGCGATAAAATAAATCATAAAAATATGGATGAGTGAATGGGTTGTCAAGCCATCAAACATACATAAAAAATAAACCTAATAAACTAATAAAAGAATACTTAACAAATCTAGATAAGATAAATGGAATTAACAATTAAGAGAATAGCTAGGGAATTAATGAGATCACAAATGAATTACGGGAAATGCTTATCAAGCTACTTTAGTGAATGAATCTCCTAAATGTTAACCAATTGATTTCTAAAATGTGTT
The DNA here is from genome assembly GCA_954870605.1 of Acer campestre. Lineage (NCBI taxonomy): Eukaryota > Viridiplantae > Streptophyta > Magnoliopsida > Sapindales > Sapindaceae > Acer > Acer campestre. Next base: position 15,502,141 of record OX940799.1, on the reverse strand, counting down.
TAGGTCATTATTATGAACCTTAAACAACTTCCCACCGCAATGCCTAACCGATTAAGGAGAGGGGGTCACGGGGGGATCGATTAGTTACAATTAACGGCTTAGATTATCGTGGTTGATATACCCTCCGACAATCTATCCTACTCACTATGTTCTCAATCCATCAAGGTTGTCAATCCAATCAAGATTATATAAAAAATTATCCTAAGCAAGATTATAATCAACTAGTGGGTATACATGTCAATTATATAATGCAAAGAATCTAATTATAAAATGAATAGAACACAAATAGAAATTAAAATATATTAAAGCTTAAGCAAATCCCAATCCAAATATTCTCACATCAAAACCCTAGAAAGGGGATTTAATTACACATATTACAATCAAAGGGAAGGCAAGTAAAAGATTAGGAAATCACCCATGGGCCACCTTTTGTAAGCTTGATCCTTTCCTTGCCTTTGATTGCTCCTTGTGTGAAGAGTGGATGATGAGGATATGTCTAGATAGGTGGAGTCAAATGGGAAGTGACTAAGGAGATTTGTGGAGAAGATGGGAAGAAAAGGAATGATTTGGGGAGGTAATCTAGATGTTAAGTTTAGGTAGGAGAGAAAATGGAGAGAAAAGGAATGGTGGAGAAAGAAGGTTTCTTGGTGGTCAAGAGTTGTCCAAAAGAGGAAAAATGTGATGAATTTATAGTATTTTCAAATTAGGTCTCGGGTGGAAAATTACCAAAACACCCCCTGACCATGGCAAATTACCATTTAGTCCAACAGAGGGGGTCATTGTGTAATTTTCCAGCCAAAATTGGCCAACCAGAAATGAACAACGTGAAGCTCGCGGTTTGCATAAGTGGCGACCTCTAGGGCGACCAAATGGCGACCTCATCAGGTGTGGAAATCACTTCCTGTTGCCATGGCGACCTCGAAATGCCAAATGGCGACCTAGGATGACGTGGGCATGACACAAGGGGCAAAATGGGAATAATTTGGTGAGAGATGGATGGCCGGATTCCGGCCAATTGACGGCCCGGAAGTCATGCGACCGGGCAGCCGGTCGTCTTGCCTTTCTTTTGAGCCGGAAACCTGCCGGAGTTAGGTCGTTTTCCGGCGACTTTGAGGTGGCGGCGCTATAGGGTTTGTGGTGCCATGGCTGACCACGCGTGAAGAAGATGATGAATAGGAGTTTTGGGGTGTGTTCAGCAGGCGTGTGGGGTGTGCAAAGGCTATTGTCATTAGGCCTAAAAGGGGTGCAATTAGATGTGAACTGGGGTGCAATCAGGTGTGGCTAACTTGGTTTGGGCTAGTGCGTTTGGGCTGCTTTGGGCCAAGCTGAGCCCAACTTCCCTTTAGTCAAAACGCACCGTTTTGATCAAGTGAGGATGGTGGCCTGCTGGGCGCTTTCAGAATTGGGCCGGGGTGCACTTAGACATCCCACTTCTTACTGCTGACGTGGCGCGTGCTGGCAGGTTGCGCGAAAAATTGCAATTCAGCCCCTGTTCTCTTCTTTAATCACAATAACTTCAATTCTTCCTCCATATTTTACACTTTTGCCCCTATTTCACCAAAATTACTCCAATGCCCCTGAACTTTATAAATTCCTGAAAACACTTAATTTATACCATTAAATCACAGAATAATGCCCAAGAATCAAGCAAAAGGAGAAGGATATGAGGGTCAAAATCATACCAATTTTGGTTCGATCAACAGCCCTATCATCCTTTTCAGGATCTAACTCCACTGTGTTTGGACCATGTGGTGGGATGCCAACATCCACCTGAACTTTATTAACATCATCCTTTAAAGGATCTGGTTTATATTCAGTGTGTTGGTCCAATTCTTTACAAGGCATATTAGACTCATCAAAGATCACATCTCTGCTTATAATCACCTTAAACCCCTTTTGGTCTCTCAACCAAACTCTATAACCTTTAACTCCTAAAGGATAACCTAGGAAAACACATTTTAAGGACCTAGGTTCAAATTTTCCTTCAGATTGGTGAGCATAGGCAGCACACCCAAACACCCTTAGGTGTTTCAGACTAGGAGACCTCCCTGTCCAGATTTCTTCAGGGGTTTTAAAGGCTATGGCAGTGGAGGGAGACCGATTGATCAGATAGGCTGCTATGGCAGCGGTTTCCCCCCAGAAATTTTGGCTCAAACCAGCCCTTATAAGCAGACATCTAACCTTTTCTAGAATAGTCCTATTCATTCTCTCAGCCACTCTATTTTGCTGTGGAGTGTGTCTCACGGTTCTATGTTTAGTAATGCCATGTTCTTCACAGAATTTATTAAAATTTTCATTACAAAATTCTAACCTATTATCGGTTTTTAATGTTTTAAGTTTCTTAGAGGTTTGGTTTTCAACCAACCTCTTCCAAGCTTTGAAGCTCTCAAAAGCTTGATCTTTGGACTTTAAAAGATAAAGCCAAAGTTTTCTAAAGTGATCATCAATAAGGGATAAGAAATATCTATTCCCTATATGAGTGGGGACTTTTGAGGGTCTCCAAAGATCTGAATGCACATACTCTAGAGTCTGATTAGAGGTGTGTTGAGCAGCATTGAAACTGATTCTGTGCTGTTTTCCAAGCACATAGTTCTCACAAAAATCAAGTTTGTTAACTTGATCTCCATTTAGGAGATTTCTTTTGCTCAAATCTAGGACACCTCTCTCACTCATATGTCCAAGTCTCATGTGCCAAAGATGCCCTTTGTCACTGATTTTGGAAGCTACACAAGCAACCTCATTAGTGACAGCTTCCCCCCTAAGAACATATATCCCATTCTTCTTGTCACCTTTAAGGATAACAAGAGACCTTTTAGAGGCTTTAAGGACACCTTTTTCAGCCTTGTAATTGTATCCCTCTTTATCTAGGGTACCTAGAGAAATCAGATTTCTCTTAAGGTTTGACACATATCTAACATCTCGAAAGACCCTAACCATCCCATCGTACATTCTAATGGCTACTGAACATATGCCTTCCACATTACACTGTTAATTGTTACCCATCAACACACTGCCACTATTGAGTTCTTGAAACTCAGTGAACACATCTTTCTTAGGACACATGTGGAATGAGCAGCTTGAGTCTAGGATCCATTCAGAACTCCTATCCTCAGTGCTCACGGCTAAGACCTTACTAGGTTCATAGAAATTAGATGCTACAGTAGCATCACCTACTGATTGAGTTTTATCTTGTAATTTTTTCTTAAACTCAAAACAATATTTTTTAATATGCCCTTCTTTCCCACAGAAGTAGCATTTCCTAGAGTCATTTCTGTTCCTAGATTGGGATCTATGGTTAGGAGTCTTACTTCTTCCTTTAGACTTATTATTAGAGTAGTTATTACTGTTTTTAACAGGCTACCTACCTCTAACAAATAAGTTTTCCCCATTGTCTTTTCTTTCAATTTTTAGTTCAAGTTCTTTAGACTTTAAGGCAGAGATACACTATTCTAAAGATAAAGAAGACCTACCATATTTAATGGCAGCCTTGACATCCTTAAAGGAGTCGGGCAGAGAATTTAAGAGGATGATAGCCTCATTCTCATCACTCAGTTTCTCATCCTCACCAGCATTGACCAATTCTATAGTCATTTTCTTAAAGTCATCCAAGTTTTTACCTAGGCCTTTACTAGCATCCATTTTAAAACCAAACAATCTTTCTTTAAGATAGATTTTATTTGTGAGTGATTTAGTCAAGTACAGGCTTTCAAGTTTATTCCATACATCACATGCAGTTTTCTCATCATTAACTTCTCTAAGAACATTATCAGATAAATTCAAAATTATAGTGTCTAAGGCCATTTCAAGCATGTCATCTTTCTGTTCTACAGTTAATGTGTCAGGCAATTTTTCAGGTCCTTCAATGGCTTTGAGGATTTTCTGCTGAGATAGAAGGGCTTTCACCTTTCTTCTCCAAATGCCGAAATCCCCAGAGCCATCGAATTTATCAATTTCAAATTTCATGCTCATAACAGAATGAAGAGAATTATTGAAATTGAAGGGATCAGAACGAGTTACCTCTTTGCAATTGCTAGCAGATTCACTGCTGGTTTCTTCTTCTTCTCCAGTTGAATCTTCAATATTTGAAGGCTCTTCAAATGGAGGGATCTCGTCCTTGTTGTCCGCCGTTGGTACAAAAGGGCTCTGATACCACTGTTAGGTTCTTAAGCCTACAAAGAACCTTAAACACCTACCTGTTAAAACTAAAATAGATTGTAAGATTCACTTACAATAAACACAGGCAGAAATAAAATGTACCAATAACAAATATAACTAAAACAAATTGAACTGTCACTACAGGATAAGATCTGAAATAATATTTGTCTCTCAAGAAACACTAAAACTAATAAGGTTCAGAAAAGTGAGATTTGAACAAGAAAGTAAAGAGACTAAGGGAAGAGAAGAACAAATAATCAACACACATGGATTTTATCGTGGTTCAGCTCAAAAGAGCCTACATCCACATTGAGCCTTTCAAGGAAAGACTCTCTCCACTATATGATATGAGTTACAATCAAGAACACACACAATAGAAACCCTAAAACAACCAGGAAACTCAAACCAGGCACAAGATCAGCTTTTACAGAAGCTGATCTGCCTTTACAAACCCTCAAACAGAGATCAGAGATCACACAACTCATACAACCTCTCAACACGATGATCCAGAACAAAGATCACACTCAGTACACCACAAACCTCACAAGAATCACTCAAGACCACTTGGATTCACCAAGATACAGTGATTACAAGAAGAGAAAATTACAGAGAACTTTTTTCTTTCGTTTGAGAGAGAGAGAGAGAGAGTAAGAAAACCAGAAACCCTAACAAATGAACCGATTCCTTCTCTCTCCTCATCTTCTTTCTTTTATACTTCTTATCTGCTGACTTATCAAGAAATCTCACTCATCCAATAAGAGCTTGCCAAGTAGGTAGATATCACGTGATCAGTAAATTGCATCAGATAAGGTCACTGTTTGAATTGCACCAGCTGTCAACTGATGAGTTTGTTACAACTGAATGGCATCTTCTGGAATTGGGCTTTCGGGTTTGGGCTTCTATTGGGTTCTTGATTGGGCCTAACTTGTAAATGAGATGGGCTAACCCAAAACACTACAGAAATGAAACTGATAAGTATTAAGTAGTACTACACTGATGATTCAAACCATAATCAATGCCGAATCTCATTTCAGGATGCTACGGAAAGTAATCAATGCATTTCTTGATGCATCTACACTAGTGAAAATTCAAGTAAGGATTCTATCTTATTGATCATTGTGAATTAATTACATGTACACAAGAAGTTTTACATTTATTATGGGAGCTATTATAATTCATTATTCTCATGTGTAACTTTGTACAGAAGGCTTTTTGACGATGGCCAGCTATTGCCCAAGTCAGTACACAAGAACTTGGTGTGTTGCAAATCCAATGTTCAGCAGCTCTGCACTAATTGCAAACCTGGACTATGCTTTCAAAAACCAAAAAAAGAAGGTGAGTGGTTTTTGATAGATGATGGAGGTGAGCATCATTTTTGATAGATGATGATGGAGGTACTTCTTATCTTTCCTTTCAAGGATAATAGATGATTCAGAATTTCGATTTTTATTTTACTCGTGAATAGATTTAAGTTTGTTAGCTACTTAGTTGTTAAAATGTCTTAGATTATATTATTCATTCACTTGGTGTGTTTCTAATTGGTTTGACAAAAAATACTATTCCAGAAAACATTTTTGCCCATGGCTTGATATTGAGAAGGAAAGATTAAAGTCCATAGAGTGGAGACCACATGAAGGCTCTACTTGGTAGTTCCATCGGCTGACAATTAGTTAGAAGATTTATTGTGTGGCTTAAAGTTATGTTATTTTAGATTAGATCTATATATGTTATATAGTAGTAAGCTATGTAAAATCATATTTGATAGTAGACTTTGTAAAATGATATTCTTGGTTATATTATTTTGTTCTTCAATTTAATGTTATTGCAGTGACATATTTTATTTGGCTTCTATATTTTTGTTCAATTTGATTATCTTTTCATAACGAATAGTTTCTACATTTGAGACTTTTTTGGGTGCAAAACTCCTTTTTAACGGCATTTTTTGGCCTCAAAACACCTTTTTATACGGCATTTTTTGACTGCCCCAACATAAGTCTTTTATGGCATTTTTGGGTGGCTCCAAAATGCATTGTAAGTGGCATTCCTTCGTTGCCCCAAAATGATTTTTTACAGCATTTTTTGCGGCATTAGTGACATGTTATAATAGATTGACAGTATTTTATGACCCCTTTCGTAATGACATTTTACTAAAGGGGTTTTGCGGCATTTTTCAAAGCTCGTAAATGTCAATTTTTCTTGTTGTGACAATAAGTGGGATTAGTTGTTCAAATTGTGTGACTGGATAATAAAAATGTATGAATACGTGATCATTTGTGCTAAACAATACACAATTTCCTTTAAAAATAATAATAATACTCAATTTCTTCTAGAATACATGAATCTTTGATGAAACCCAAATCACTATCCTGATTTATAAACTATTAAATTAAAAAATATTTTGATCGATAAATTCCAAAATGCGATTTGTCCCCTGCAGAAATGCATCTCCAGCCATCGGTTCCGAATAGAGTAGACATCAAACGTTGGTCCTATTATCATAAGATCGTCTTATTAATTAATTAATTAATCTCAAAATTGTTGTTTGGTGACTCGGAAATTTTTGATTAATTAGCTTTTGGTCATTTTGTAGAGAATAATTCAACTTAACTTTATTGATAAAACTGATTTACATATATATACACACAGGTCGTGTATGGTAGAGTTAGAAAACTAATCTTATACAACAGCTAAAGAGATAACGACAGCTAAAGGGATAATTACAAGAGGCATTGTGAGATATCAAGATTTATACAAAGTCTTCACACATGCAGTAAGAGAGTGTGAGCTGGATACAAACTCTTAAGTTGTTGAGTATGAGTTAGTTGGGTTATCCTTAATACATTTTACTTGTAAGATTTCAGATACTTCCCATGTTGATGCCAATCGAAGAAGATGACATGATTTTTTTTTTAATTTTTTTTAATTAAGTGTATAGGTAGCTAGTGACAATTATATGGGGTAATTGCACAAACATCCCCTGATATTAGATCTAATTACACCTATATATAACTTTTGTTTAAAATACACTAACATCCCCTACAGTTAGACTGCGTTAGTGTTTCACTGTTAGAAGTTAATGACCGAGGGATAAAAACTTATTTTTTCCAATTAATATGATAAATTTATTATTAATTATACATAATACTTAATTAATTAATTTTAAAAAATGGATAGAGGACATTTGATCTTCTCGAATCTCCATCCATCATACAATCTTCACCATTGAAAAATAATTATTAAAAAACAAAATATTTAAATAAATAACTGTCCAGATCTCTTCCTAGTAGGCCGGCCATGAGGGTAGACCCAAGAGGCAACCGCTTAGAGCCCCCCAATTGTAATAGGCCCCAAATTTCTAAATTTCAGTTTAGAAAAACAACTGTGTCACATGCATATAAGGTCGGAGGTCCACATAACAATTATAATTAAAGGGCCACCGTTATATGATTTAAAGGCTCACCATTTACACATGTTTTTTTCTTCAAAAAAGGCCACCGGAAATACAATTAAAATTACAGTATTACAAAAGACAACAACACATCAAATCCCTTTATCAAATTGATGTAGGGCAATTTTGGAAGGCTATTGGAGGGACAAACAATGTCCTTTTGGGGCTCATAATATGTCGTTGGAACCATATCGACGAGCCCTATATTTGTAATGAATATTGGTTTGCCAGAAAAGATCGTTATGACCTTTGTTTTTTCTGGTTTTCTGTTTTAGATGGAATTTTGATGTTTTTTTCAATCTAGGAAAATTTCTTTTTTTAGTTTGATTAGGAATAATGTTTAGGTTTTGGAAATATATCAAACTTACCTTTTCTAGTAAAATTTGATCTTTTATTTTCAATCAAGTTAGGAGTCCTGAATCCTAGAGGATTCTGCTTTGTTTTACTTTCTAAAATGTGAGACGAGTAAGGTCGTTTAAGTGAGATTAGTGTGTTTAAAGGAAAATCTATCATATACATTGACAGTCAAAGTGCATTGCATCTTTGTAAAAACCCTGTTTTTCATGAAAGAACTAAACACATAGAAGTTAAATACCACTTCATCAGAGATCAAATCTCAGATGGAGTGGTGGAAGTGGATAAAGTATCCACTGAAGATAATCCTGCAGATATAGGTACTAAAGTGGTACCCTATAGCAAACTTAAACATTGTGTGAATTTGCTTAAAATTTGTGATTATGGTTAATTTATGTTTTCTATGTCTTGAGCCAGGTACATCAGAAGAGATATCCTTTGCTATGTGATGTAGTCTAAGCAACCTTGATCAACAGTGATGGCCTAAGGTGGAATTTGTAAAGATTTGTTAGCCCATTAGTTTCAAGCCCAATGATAAGAGATAGTTGACGCCAGAAGAGGCCCAGATGACTAAGTGCTCCCTATTAGGCCCAATACCAATACGCTGCATTTTACTTACCTTATCTGATCACTTGAAGAGCTGAGTCAGGATTGCTGGTTGAGTTGCCATGTTGTGATTGGTTCTACTTAGCTGATGTGTACCTTATCTCTTAGATGCTATATAAACGAAAAGATGAAGAGAGAGAATTAGTTTTTTTGATTAGGGTTTTCTTCTCTCTTTCACATATTCTGTTTTCTCTCAAGTGTTCTTCGTGTTCTTGGTATTCAACTTGAATATCTGGGTTCTCTGCTTTGAATTTGCGAGAGAGTTAGAAGAGAAAAAGAGAGATCTGTGTGTTGTGATTCTTCTGATATAACTTTTGTGTAATTCTTGGTTGTAATCAGAAGTGAGTTTGTGAGGTTAAACGTTTGTTAATCAGGGCTTCTAGGCTCCTTTTGAGGTTTGATCTTGTATAGATCTGTGTAGTTCAAGACTGTAAAGACACCACATAATGATAGAGTTTCTTATGAGTGGCTCAATGTGGATGTAGGCCCCATTCTTGGCCGAACCACGATATATCTTGTGTCATTTACTTTACTATTTGCTTTACACTGTTTTATCTTTGTAGATCTTGCATGTATAACTCATATTTTCTCTACTGTTCTTTATATGATGCATGAATCACTCAAATCTGAGAGTATATGCCTAAATCTGAAAGTTTGTAGGCTTAGATTCAATCTACTGTTATTTCATTGCATATCTGGTAATATAAAGAACTGTGCTAGGTTACTAGAAATCTTTATTTGCATCTCTGTTGTAAGTGAACCTTACTGAAATTGTTTAGAGATATATTGTTAAATAGGAATTATACTTGCTATAATTTCCTAACAATGACAATCGATTAGTTGTTCAAATGGTGTCACTTGGACTAAAAAAATGCGTGAATGTGTGATCGTTTGTGCTAAACAATACACAAATTTTCCTTAAAAATAAAATAAAATGATACTCAATTTCTTCCAGAAGACATGAAACTTTGATGAAACCCAAATCACTTAACGTGATTTATATATAAACTATTAATAATAATAATAATAATAAAAATTGGGTCGATAAATATCCAAAATGTGATTTGTCGCCTGCCGAAATGCATCTCCGGCAATCGGTTCCAAATAGAGTAGACATCAAATGTGGGTCCTATACTCCTATTATCATAAGATCATCTTATTAATTAATTAATTAATTTTAAAATTGTTGTTTGGTGGCTCAGAAAATTTTGATTAACTTTTGGTCATTTTTATAGTAAGATTTCGGATAGTTTATAAACCCAATACAATAATACTCATGCTGACGCCAATTGAAGAAGATGACATAGAAATTGTTTTTTATTTTATTTTATTTATTTTTATATTTTTAAAGTCAAGGTAGCTAGTGATAATTATATAGACCACGTGGCAGAAATTGGGTCGGGGGGTCGTAAAATGTTAGGCCACCAATGTGATTGGGTCATACTATTAGTATAAGAGCATGCTTGGGTTTGGAACCGTCCACCAAATGATAAATTATTAAAATTTAATTAATAAAATATTTTATGATAATGTGAAATCAATGATGATTAATTATAAAAAAGCAACGTATTTATTATGTTAAGTGTGTTGTTTTTGGAAAGTTGTGTTTGGCTTTTCGAATTGATGGGGACAAACTGACCTCTCACTAACATAATTTCGTATTGGCCCCCCATCCTCTATTATCATTTATATAACTTTAAAATGGATTTTAATCAGATGAGTTTATTTTAGTGGTACGTCCCTTGTAGAGTTGTAGGTTACAAGCCATGTCTCTTTTCCAAAACTCGATTTAATTGTAATAATAAAATAGAATTTTTTGTAAAATCTTAAAGTGTGGGGACAAATTATATATTTCACAATTTAATCCCATTAATTTCAAGTTTTTATTGTTTGGCCCCCCAACTTCACACTCCAAGTTCCGCCCCTGGGGGAGGCCCCTCTCTATTAGTGGGAGTTGTATCGGTTTATCTTGTTAATTACCGATAGGCCCCTAACCGGTTTGATGTCCGATTTTTTTATTAAAAAAAATGTTCTAAATGGATTTTTAGTATATGATCGAAAATTTAATAGCATTTTTTAAATAGTGAGTTTTAAGATTATCACAAACTTAATAACTTAAGTTTTAATAGCACTTAAAGTGTGGATCTAACAAAAATACCTTTAAAACGCACTCACAAAAATAAATCTTGTGTTTTTTTTTTCTTGAGACTTTTTTGGTGTTTTCGAGACTTATTTTATATTTCCGAGACTTATTTTATAATTTCCGATACTTATTTTGTAGTTTCCGGTACTTATTAGATATATTTGTAATATCCGAGGTTTATTGAGCAAAAATGAAATTTTCAAATTTTTTTTGTTCATCTTCTTCATTGTCCTCCATTGGAGGTCAATTTAGAGGTCTGTTCGATCTCCATTGATGGAGGACCTCCAATATTGGTCCTCCATCAATTGAGATTTTTGTAATAAAAAAAAAAAAAAAAAAAAACCTAGAAATGGTAAAAACGTAATAAAAGAAGGTGATGAAGGTATTTTGATCTATTTGTGTAATTTAAACTTGATTTATTAAACTAGTGTTACCCTTAAAAGTCAACATAAAAAGAGTACTATTTCAGCATATAGTATTTCCACTTTTTAGTATTAGATAAAGTGTGGCATTTGGTTCACTCCAACAAAATTCTAATCTACTTTTAAACTATTAGTTAATTTTCGATTTTGATGAAACCTTAGAAGGAGTTTTCTGAAATCTCCTAAGAAATAAATCAACCATATAGTTAATCATATGATAACTCAAACTAATTAAAAAAGAATTCTTTAGAATTTGTCATACATAAATGATATATGTATTAGTTTAAAAAATTAACATGGCCGTCTAAGCTCCTCTATAGTTCATATGGTGCAGCTCACTCAAATTTCAAGTCAAGCTCTCTTGACCAATTAAGATTTCTGGAAATTAAAATGAGGCTAGTACTAAAATAAATTAAGATTTGATCTCTTTTTAGAGTTGTAAAGTAAGATTAAGATCATGAAATGATAAGTTAATTAATCGGTTAATAAAAAGTGTATTACTTCTCAAAAGAAGCTTACTCAGAAAATAATATAAAATTCTTCAATCACATTGATTGATTAAATCTATCGAACTATGTAGCACGGATAAGGATATGGATACGAGATACAGATACGGCACGATACGGGATACTGTAAATCTTCAAAAACTAGGATACGGATACGGCAGGGTACGTCAATTAAAATAATATATATTTATATTTAAAAAATAATAATAATATATGAAAACATATTTGATAATTCATTCAAAATAAAAACATATTCAGAATCTAAATAAAACATGTTACATAACTACATAAGTCATAATAATGTAACATATTATAGGATCCAAATAAAACATACGTCACAAAAGTCATAACATATTACAAAATCCAAATACTACATAAAAAAACTCATAAAACATATTTTAAATTCCTAATTAACTTCATTATCATCATTCATATTGTTAAATGATCTAAATAATTCGACCTCTAACTCTGGTTCATCAAGAGAAAGGTTTGCGATCTCAAGTATCCCGGTATTCTCCATGTCAATGGAATCAAAACAAAAATTTTCTTACAATTTCATTTTGACTCCTAAAATTTTGAAATTATAATTTGATCCCATTTTATACTAAAATAATTAAAATATTGCCCCAAACGTATCCTCAAAATATCCCCAAAGTATCCTCCAAGTATCCCCCAAGTATCCTCTAGTCAAACTTGTGAAAAAGTCAACGGATATGCCATTTGGCGTATCGGATACGTATCCTGGAGTATCCGGGGAGTATCTAAACTAGATACGAGTTACCTCCACCAAATGAAGTATCCGTCCTTCTTAGCTATCAAATTAATTATGTGAGCTGCTTGAAAAATCCCCAAAATTAGTAGTTACAGGCCTACAATTAGTGTGCAACCATGAAAGTAATATAAAAGCCAGACTAAATGAAAATAAACATAGATCAAAATTATTTGTCTCAATTTATAGTTTTTAAATATTCAATCCCAATATTGTGACTCAATTCAACACGATCGATACAGTAACAATAGTTTGATTATTTTAAAAGTTATAACTATATATAATTATATATATATATATAATTGATTGTTCAATGTAAATTAGTGGTAAAAGACGTTCTTACAATTTGACAATATTTTAGATCTGAATTACCGTACCACATGTGGTATATAAAAAATAATAATAAATTAGCACCAACTTGCTGTTGGGTCCATATATATATATATATATATATTTTGAAGAGGGGTCCATATTTTAAAACTAATAATTTTCATCTTACTATTTCAAAGTCTAATGAAACAGCCGAATAAGGAAACCAATGAAAGTTTTGTAATGGTTGTAATTAATTACTAGCCTAAGACAAAACTGTTCATTAAGAGCTTGATAAGGCAGTTTAATTATTATATTAATTGGGACACACACTTATGTTTTTTTTTTTTTTACTATTTACGTCCACATCATGTTTCAACTACTTCAAATTCTTCATGGTTCTAATCCAACGGCCAGCATAAACTCAACAGCAGATCACCACCACACAATTAATCAAATCCCAGTTACCAATTAGCATCCCCTAAAACTCATATTAAATATTCACATATGACGATACGAGGATGACTCGGTTTAAGTGATAAACTCCCCACAGCTAAGGTTTCGGATTCGAGTCATTCCTTATTCTAAAATATTACAATCTTCAATATATATATATATCTATATATATAATTTTTCTATTGTTAGTTTATTCTAATATAAAATATATCAGAATGAAGAATGTAGACTATTAAATTTCCATAGCCCACATTCTTCGTACTGACATATTTTATATCAAGACGAACTGATAGTAGAAAGGTTATATATATTCACCGTTAGGACCATTTTTTTTTTCAAACAGGCCGTGAGATCAATTGTTTTTTGAAAGTACACTGTTGGATCATTTTAGTCGATGAGAATGAACGGCGGAGATGAGAAGCATATATGTATATATATAGTATAGGAAGCAGATCATTATCACCACAAACCTCCATAATCTCCCTTTATACTGGCCACCTTCAAACACTATCATCACCTTTGTCGGCCGCTATTGTTTTCTTTCTCCATTTCGCCATCTCCAAAAAACTCTCTCTCTCTCTCTCTCTCTTCTTCTTCTTCTGTTCACAAATCAAAACACAGACGCATACACAACAAAACAACACAAAACACCCTCTGTCTTGGTTTTTTTTTTTTTCTTTTTTCCTTTAATCTTCTCTCTTCCGTTTGTTTAAACGATGAAACATTATCAAGAAATCAGTCTTCAAAGAAGCAGCAGTTCCTGCAGGAGCACAAAGAAAATTATACCTGCGAATTACAGCAGATCAACGTCCGTTTCGATACCAGAAAACGAAGAATTCTCAGGAAAATTACTGGTGAGAAGAGACTCACCATTCTCTCTACAACGATTGAACAAAGTTCAGTCAAGATTCACTTCTTTGATCCGTTCTCTTCTCAACATCATAGCTTTTCCAAGTATTATTCTTCCCACTTGTAAATGGTTGACAATACCCACCAACCTCTCCATAACACCTTCTCTTGGCCGGAAAGTCACCGGAACTTTATTCGGGAACCGCCGTGGCCACGTCAGCTTCGCCGTCCAGGACGATCCCCGCTCTGAACCGGTCTTGCTTTTGGAACTCGCTATATCAACGTCAACTTTAGTCAAGGAAATGGCGTCCGGTCTGGTCCGGATAGCGCTCGAGTGCGAGAAAACCGCCCCGGTTCAGACCGGTCGGGCCGGTAAGCTGTTTTATGAGCCCATGTGGACTATGTACTGTAACGGGAGGAAGTGCGGGTACGCAGCGTCTCGGAGGTGTACGGAGTCGGACTGGCACGTGCTGAGCACCGTGCAGAGCGTGTCGGTCGGGGCGGGGGTTATTCCGGTGATGGAGGATGCACGGAAAACAGGCGCGGTGTCCGAAGGTGAGTTGCTCTACATGAGAGCTAAATTCGAGCGAGTCGTCGGCAACCGTGACTCGGAAGCCTTCTACATGTTGAATCCGGACAACAACGGAGGTCCGGAACTCAGTATTTTTCTGCTTAGAATATAAAAATAATTGTCAAAAGAAACCAAAAAAAAAAAAAATTGTTTGTATTAATTTTGTTTAGATTTTAATTAGCTTTAGATTATTTAAAGCTCTGGAGTTGATTAAGAATTTAGATTTTGTTTGTCGTACTTGTTTCATAATTTCAAATAAATAAATCTGCGCGGTTCTTATTAATTTATATCTTATTTCCTATGTAGTATACAAATTTCCCAACACAAATTTTATTCTTATTTGAGTTTTTACAATAAAAATGGAGTTTTGTGTAGAAAATAAATTTCATTAAGTTTGCAAACTCTGTACTGTAGTTTAAAATGGATTCAGATTCCTACGGTGCTTATCTTTGTTTTGACCTCAAATTCTTATCGTGTTAATCTTTATCTTGACATCAAATAATGAATACACTACGTTTAAAGACGGTGAAAGTAATAAAAACTAAAAAAAATTAATTTTAGCCATCGATTACAAATGTCAACGAATCTGTTGAGGTCGGAATAAAAATCAGCTCAATGGAGAATCTCAATCCGTTTAAAGTTACCGTATTGTAAACAAAATATAGAAGAAGTGAAAGTGTGAGAGTGTGTGTGTGTGAATGTGCGCACGCAGCTTTTGTAAGATAAACAAAGCAAGGAGCACGCCTGGCCTGGGGCAGAGCATTGATTTCAATTTAAATGTGGATTGGAGTTGGAAGAAGCAAAGGGTTCCACATAATTGATTATTGTTTTGTAATTAAATCAAAGTTGTCTTCTTTTTGAGCATGTCAAATGATATGGAGCCCAAAATTTAAAGTTTGTTGTTAGAATTAATCAACGAATTATATTTACGCGTGGACACTCAATAACTCATTCTACTATATATATTTCTATTTCTATAAAGTTAATCTAATATTGTATTTATTGTTTTATTTTTAATTTTAAATCTAAATCAATTTGAATAATGGTTTAGATATAGAAGATAAATCTTGTTAAAAGTGAGGCTACCATATGTAACATTACACGGTGGCTCGAAACTCAGTAAAAAAAAATATCTGAAACCATATAAATTAATTATGTTAAATAGTCACGTTTCTTGAAATTTCACATACTAATTTTATAAAATCATCTAAAATTGCCGGCGATAATTAATTTTCAAGAGAGTAAGCCCAAGAGAACTGTTTGAGCATGCACTACAATCATGTACGCCGATCGAAAACAAACAAGTTCGCAAATCTTAATCTGTTATTTCCCCTTTTGAGAAAACCTGATCAACGACGTCCTTTTCTCTCTTAATTTATATTTCATTTTGTTCTATTTGTCTCACCGCCCTAACACAGTAACTTATTTGTTGGAGTGTCTATGCCAACAATAATAATACTAGCAACTCTAAGCATGATTTTGTCTTGCAGGTCTCATCTATCAACAAGCTGGTTGGTACGTGTTGATCAGTTCTGATAAGTGCATGTAGATCAAGACCACATGCATATGAAAACAATCTTTTACATGTGTACAGTGTACTTCTAATCCAACCTAAATTTGTGCTGGAAAAGTGCTGGCACTACAACTAATAGAACCCTTTTTTTTTTATTCTGATATTGTGTCTACTGTCAAAAAAAGTTGAGAGAGGTAGCTTGTGATTGTACTATTACACCATGATATTTTCAGATATTTCTATAACTTGATATTTATGTCCATTCGATTTCACCGAGACATATTGTACTTGTAGGGAAGATATTTAGCAGGATCTTTTTCTCAATTTTATATTATTTTTTGTCATTTTATGCATACATAATAGTGAAATTAATAGTAACTATATATATATCTCGTTTAGATCGAATAATCCAGTATTTGGAGATGATATAGCACACAGTACAGCAAGCACATATCTTGATCTAGAAAAGCTAGACGACAGTACTACGTACTGATATATATATATATATATCCGGTATTTACCGCAATTCAAACCTACAATATTGACAAGCTGAATAAACATCCTTCAAATATAAACCAAACCATCTCAAATCCTGAGATAAGTCTAGTTCCTTCTCAACCAAGTGATATCATTTGGTTCGTAACGTAGCAACAAGAATAACCATATATAAAAATTGTTGATATTAAATATATGGATAGCAAGGCATGCACGAAGCAGATCAAGGGCACATGCATGAAGCATGCAGAAAAAAACAAATAATGGAAGCTAAGAATGCGCTGAAAAGTGAAGGGATACAACTAAGCATTATTATAAATCTAATTAGAGAATGCATGTATACATGTCAAATGGAGAGAGACTTAGGAGGCCACATTGTTTGTCATTTTATATCATGAAGTCTGTCTTGATCGATCAGTTGCAGGTCAATGCAGGCATGGAAATTACAGATTCTGGCATCGGAATTAATGTCTTGATCCATGTGTGTTTCTTATTTTATATTTTATGTGTTTTGTTGGCAAAGATATTTATCCCATAATTGAATCCATCTATGGACGTCCTTAATTAATTAGCAAAAAGTGCAAATTCAAGACTCTTTAATAATAATAATAACATCGTGGGAATTGCAAAAAATAGAAAAAGTGGGTTTACAAGAATCAGATCTAACAATGTTCTTCATCAAGAGCTAACACATCTTTCATAATTTGTTTTTGTGTTCTAGAGCTATTGAAAAAGCAAGAACAATACAAAACAATTAGGGTTTCAGAACAAAAATCCTACCATGTTAATTTTCAAATGTGATCTTTGATTGGTAATTCGTCGCGGTAGGAGCCAATATTGAAGAAGTATCATTGTTTGTTAGCGACATATAAAGAATATCTTACGTATATGGGAGGGATAGAGAATACAATATTTGTTTGTTGGAATGAATTGGTAGAGCATAAACTCACATTTTCACCAAGAATAATGACAAAAAAAATTGTAGTAAATTTGTAATGGATAGCAAATCACAATGCAAGAGGAGCAGCAGCACATGCTTTGGGCACCAATGATGTAAGCTAAGATTTGCAAAACTACAATAAGATGTGATGTGAGTGAAAAATAATTATAAAAAATATTACCCATTTAAATTAAATATAATAAGAATCTTATATAAGACTATGGTAATAAATTAAGATTAAGAAGTAAGCAATATATTTTTGGAAATTGCACCAGATCTGAGGAGAATATATATTGTCTTAGCAGATATTTTTTTAGAGCATCTCCAATAGACCGGAATTAGAGACCTTCTTGACTATATTTAGGGATCCATGATCGGAAAGTGCTCCAATAGGCTCCCTATCTCGCTCCCTATTTTTAATTCCGGCCAAAGCCTCCCTAAATTTAGGGAGCCAAGATATCCTCCCTATTTTTTGATTCTCTCTCCTCAAATGAAATGGAGGGTGAGGATGAGTTCACATCACTCATTTTCAATGGTCCAAATTCATTCTCCTTATTTTTTATTTAACTCAAATTCTTTTAATTTAAACATAAATAATTCATTTATTTTCCTCCATTTTTAATTCTTTTCCAATGGCTAGAAGTGCAAAATTCAATTTTATTTTTTTTAACCCAAATAATTGTTTGCAACAGCTTTGTTCATGATTCTTTTCCAACAACTTTGTAAATAATAATATTTTAAATTTATTTAAAAATAATAATTTTTTAATTTAAAAATAAATAAATAATAATAGGGAGCCATTTTTAGGGAGGCTTGTTGGAGACTTCACTCCTTATATGACTCCCTATTCCTAAAAAGTACAATTGACTCCCTAAATCTAAGGAAAAAATAGGGAGCCTTATTGGAGATGCTTTATTAGATATTTGTCTGATCAATTTAATTACTTGGACAAGTAAAGTGTATTTCTAATTTTTTATAGACATGTTTTGGTCAAAATTAGAATCGACCATAAAATAATGGCATTCGATCTTATAAACGTGAATAGCAGTATGGTTCAACTGAATATTAGCTATAGATTATGTTTCTTTTTTAGGGTTGTTTATAATTAGCTATCCAATTATATCAACAACAACAAAAAAAAAAATCGCTATCTAATTATGGTTGGAATCTCAGATTTGTGATTTGTGTTGACCCGCTACGGTTTATTTATTAAAAATAAAAATAAAAATACATGGTTGGAAATTAAATCGTTATAATTATACAAAATGTTGAACTCCTTGAAAATGAATTCATTCAACTCGAATTGACAGGAGAAATTTATTATTTTTTAAATTTATTTATTTATTTTTTGTTTTGGAAATGAGATAATTGTGGCATTCTTTTGCAGCCACATCTGCACTCTTAAAATTACTTTTTAAAGTTTTATATTTAACTTTGCAGAAATCTAGCTACTTATACCGTAAGAGCGGTGCTATACTGAACTATTTATGTCTCACTTTTTAAAATTTTGGTTTAACTGTATAAAATTAGGTGGTATTATTAATTTTATTTATTTATTTCCAAAACTATCCTTTTACTTATTTTTCAAACTTAATGCACCTCATATCATTTAAAAAAAACAAAAAAAAAAACATAATCTCTAATATTTATATACAGTTTTCTCACATTCATTCGCAGAACTTGTTTTTTCTTCTTATTTAAGGTGAAACCATCCTTATTAGATGTAATTTCTGTAGTCGATTGGATTGTTGTTGGTAGATTATGAGTGTGATATTGATCATCCGAAGATTTTTTTGAGAGATTAAGTTAGGGTTTTGGTGTGGTTTTATTTCGTTAGAGATTGGGTTTTTTTGTTTTTTATTTTTTGTAAATAACATTGAACTAACTTTGGAAGATTCTAAATAAAAATCTTCAAAAAAATTGATACAAATCATAGTATGCTGGGAAAATCTAAAAGAAAAAAAACCGAGAGAAAAATAATAATATCAAACATGGATATGGAATTTGAAAAGAAAAACAAAACAAACATGTGAAATAACAAAATCAATAAATACTAAACATGAGAAACATAAGATCGAGATCTGAAAGAAAATATAAATAAAAATAGTAAACATTCAGCAATTTGAAATAATCTATGTCGTTAGGGTTTTGAAATAAGGAAAGTGTGGTTTTATTAGTTTTACTTTGTAAATAATTTTTTTTAATAAAAAGTGTATGTCATTTTAAGTAATTTGATATAAGAAAAAAAATAAGAATACGAATACTAAATAATTTAAAAAGTGGGGTATAAATAGTTCAGTAATGGGTGTGCCAATAACACTGGAAAAATTATCTATGAATATGGATATCTGTAAGAATCTGCTCCATTTAGAAAGGGGATGGATACTATTATTTTGGGGACGGAGCGGGGATGAATACCATCCTAATATTCATTTTATTTTTGGAGATGGAGATGGATGTCGTCTATGGATATCCATCCTCATCCAGATACATTATAGTTTTTATTATTTTAAAAATATAAAAATTTTATTATGTAATTATTAATTCTAATATATAAGATATTGTTATAAAATAGTGGCTTCCACCATTCACTTGAAGATCCAACTTGGTGGACATATGTCACTATTAAATCACTCACACTTGAATATATGTCATCAACTCATCACACACGTGGAGAAGAAGCAATCACTCATTTCTAGCTTAATGCCTAAGTCTTTGGTGTGAAATTACAATAAGCCCCCCTTTGATTGTTTGCCTATATATATGGCATTCTATTGTAAACGTTTGGTTGTTGAATCAATGATTTAATATCAATACAAAATTAAAGCTTTCTCTCTTGTGTTCTCTCTTTTCTCATCTCATCTCATATGTAGGGATGCACGTTGGGGAAATGGGGATGGATATAGGTCCCCCCATCCCCATCCCCACTTCTCAAACCCTTCCCCATCCCACCCCATTTCCCCATTTGGGGAAAATGGGGATGGAGGAGTTTTGGGGGGAGGTCTCCCCATCACCATCCCCATTTCCCCATTTTCCTCGTTTCCCCGTTTACCTCATTCCCCTATTTCCCCGTTTGACTGAAAATTACAAATTAAACTAAAAAAAAAAAAAAAAAAAGCATTCCATTACAAATGCAAAAAAAAAAAAAAAAAAAAAAAAAATTATAAAATAATGTTTTTTTTTTTGAAAGGCAAAGATTTATTAATGGCAAAAGCCAGCCAAACCACAGCAACAACCAGAAGCCAACCAAGGGCAGAAAAACAGAGGAGAGCGCCAACAGAACAAACGGGGAACAAGAGAAAACAAAAACAACAAAACAAGCACAGAAAAAGCACAAGAAAACTCAAAGGTCGCTCCAAATGACCCTATCGTTACCACCACGAGCACCCTTTTTCGCCAACTGATCAGCTAAAGAGTTGAAAACTCTAGACCCATACACAACCGAGATCGCACCACCATTACTCATGACAGCACGAATATCATAAATCATCTGTGCATGATCAATACTACCAAAACCCTCTTTGTTGATCCAAGACACAGCCACGAGGGAGTCACTAACAATCACAATCGTTTTATCAACCAGCTCGGCTTTGCCAGCACAAATCACAACAGCTCTGGCGATTGCCATCAGCTCAGCAGAGATGGCATCACGAAAACCAACAGATTCAGAGAAAATGCAGCAGACCTTCCCTTGATGTTACAAAATAATGTCAAAGAAAATACAATACAAAAAATATATAAATATATATATTTATTTTTATAATATTGTGGGGGAATGGGGAAATGGGGATGGGGGTAACTCCCCCCATCCCCATCCCCATTTCACTATATTAGTGGGGAAAATGGGGAAATGGGGATGGGGGAGGTCTCCCCATCCCCATCCCCATCCCCATTTCAATTTGGGGATGATTTTCATCCCCATCCCTCCCCATTTCCCCATTTTCCCCAATTTTTTTCCCCCAAATGGGGATGGGGAAGCGGGAAAATAGGGATCCGGGGGAAAATGTGCAACCCTACTCATATGTTCATTAATTGTTCTCATGTTCTTCTCTCGTCACTCACTCTTTTATTATTTAGTTATTTCATTTATTTTACAACACGTTATCAGCACGATACTGTTATTTCCAGAACCTGAAGTTCTGAATTTATTACTACTGGAACCTGAAGTTCCTAGATTTGTTAACAGAACCTGAAGTTCTAAATTTATTATTATTAAAACCTGAAGTTTTCAAATATTTATTTATTAATACCAGAGCCTGTAGTTCTGGATTTACTTTATCGCATTTTTTTTACGCAATTTATTTTCCCACATTTTATTTACTTTTACACGATTTACTTTCTCGCATTTATTTATTTATTTATACGCTTTTATGAGATTGACTATGCCAACCTACCAGAACCTGCAGTTCTGGATTTACTTTTTTGTATTTATTATTACACATTTTATTTTGCAATTTTTATTTAAACAATTTGGTCACCCATTCAGAACCTGAAGTTCATGGATTTATTTATCATTGTCGGAATATGAAATTTTTGAATTTATTCCTTTATATATCTAAAGATTTAAATTTCTCGGATTTTTATCAGACCAAAAGTTCTGACTCCGATTGTGATTTTCAGATAACCAAAATTTGTAATAATGTCAAAGCTTACAAATTTGAAATTTGCTACACTAGAAGTGTTTGGGGACAACTACGATCTGAAAGCCTAATACTTAACGGTCACAGAACCAGAAGTTCTATGGCAAGAACTAAAAGACTGATTTGATAACCAACCCGATGTTGCATTACCAAATGCTAGGTATCAGTGGCAACATTTACGCTTTCAAGACTTTAAATCAGTCTCTGAGTATAATTCTGTGTTATTCAAAATCACTACACAACTGAAATTGTGTGGTCAGGATGTAATCTCGAATCATCAATAACAAAGGCAATAACAATTCTACCCTCCTTTCATTTTATCTCATATTATTTTTCCTCTCTTTCATTTATTCTCTCGCTCTACCTTATTTTACACAAGCAGTAACTATTTCTCCCTTTCATCTATCTCATATTATTACTTATCTTCCTATTCATTTATCTCAGTTATTACTTTATTTGCTATTTTAATTTTATTATAACATGCACCTATTTAATTTTATACAATTTATGTATCCGAGTATGCCAACTAACCAGAACTTGAAGTTTCTGGATTTGTATAGATTATGTGTCGAGCTTAACTAGGTCAATCGTTAAGTTTCTGGAATTTAAACCAAGCTCGGCTTGAACGACTAACTAGAATCTGAAGTTTTTGGATTTATCATTATAATATTTAAGTTGGTGCGGTTTTACAAACTGATCAGAATCTGAAGTTCTAATTTTGAATACGAAGTATTGAATCTGAACTTGAAGTTCTTAAGTTTTGAACATGAAGTTCTTAAGTTTTGAACATGAAGTTCTAATCAGACTTGAAGCTCTGAATTCAATTTAAATTGTGATATTAAAACTTTTATGTCAAAGTTTATTAGAACCAGAAATTCTGAATTGAATCAAGTTACGATTCTTTCTTCTAGAAAGTCAATTTGTAATTTTTATTTAGAACCTGAAGTTTTCTAAATTTTATGAACCTGCAGTTCATGGTCGAACCGGAAGTTCGAAAAATCAATATGATTCATGATTTTATTTTATGAAGTGATATGTTTTAATATCTTTATGTTTATACTTTTGATTACTTTGTCTAATATCCATTTTATTTTTCTTTTGTGAATAAATATGTCTTTAAATGATAAGTTGAGTGATATTGAAAAGCAAGATACAAGAGATATATGTCTGGCCGATAGTGCAATGACACATACGATTATGCGGAATCAGAAATACTTTCTAAATTTAACCTTGCTCAAAGCAAATGTTAATACAATATCGGGTTCAGCAGATCTGATAGAAGACTCCTATAGAGACATGATATTGTTACCAAACAATACTAAAATATGTATTAGTGATGCTTTATATTCAAGTAGATCCAGAAGAAATCTACTTAGTTTCAAAGATATACGGTGTAATGGATATCACATAGAAACTATAAGTGATGAGAATATTGAGTATCTGTGCATTACTTTTCATGATTCAGACCAGAAACTCATTATGGAAAAGCTGCGTGCTTTATCATCTGGATTATATTACACTCTTATAAGAGGTGTAAAAGTTTATGCAGTTATGAACCAGAAGTTCTCAGATCCAAAAATATTTATACTTTGGCATGACCGTTTTAGCCACCCGGGATCTACAATAATGCGTAGAATCATTGAAAATTCTCATGGACATCTATTAAAGAATAAGAAGATTTTTTTATCCCATGAAAATATATGTACTGCGTGTTCACAAGGGAAATTGGTAATAAAAGCATCCCATTCTAAAGTTGGCTTTGAATCCCCATCATTCCTACAAAGGATTCAATGGGACATATGTGGACATATTCATCCACCAAGTGGACCGTTTCGCTATTTTATGGTCCTAGTTGATGTATCCATTAGACGGTTGCACGTTTGCTTATTATCAACACGCAATGTTGCTTTTGCAAGATTACTTGCACAGATTATCAGGCTTCGGGCACATTTTCCCGATCATCTGATTAAGTCAATACTGATGGATAAAATCGTGTTATAAAAACCTAACTCGCAAGTGCACGAATCGTGAGATAAGTACATCGACAAGTAGGGATCGTTCCCACGAGGAAAAGTGATTTATCGATTAAAACTAATTCTAATTAAAACTAAGCAAGTATCAGTAACCAAGAGATTTGAGATTGATTGATTGATTGGAGATTAAAACTATATTAAACTAAGAAAACAATTAACAAGAATATGTGAATATGATCAAGAGGTGAGAGAACGAGGTCATTAATGCTCCCCAACTACGTTTACTCAATGCTTCGAATTGACTTTTATAAAAAATGTTAATCAAGTTAAGGGTTCGTTCTTAAATTATGTATGATTGGTACAATGTGGTCTTAGAATGAATTAAGTATTCTCTACTACAGTCTACCTCAAACCCTCCGTATAAACTATAATAGAAAATTCATTAACCACAAACCAAGCGTTCTTAATTACAGTCTACCTCAAAACCTGCGTATAAACTATAACTAAAAACCCACAAAGCACAAACCAAGCATTCTCAACCACAGTCTACCTCATAACCTGCGTATAAACTATGACTGAGAACCCGTTAAGCACAAGAACAAGAGAACCAAAATTTACATGCAGTATCCTACTACGATAAATTTTATCCATTCAATTGAATATTGGCTGAGAATGGTGAAACCCACTCGCATCTCAACCTTTTAATTATCAAAACCCTAAATTCAAGCCTAGCATAAACCATGCATCAACAAGAATAAATAATCATGATATAGAATGAATTGAATGAATCAAACTTGAATTAAGAAAATATAGTCAATTCTAACAAAGAGCATTCATAGATGTTCACATTGATTCCCTAGTATGGAGTTAGTTACACATAGCGGAAATAAAAAGACAAGAGATAGAAAAGATAAAACCCATTGAGGCCTTCAATGGATTCTTCAAATCTTCAATGATGAGTCTTCTTCGTCTTGCAAATCCCCGATGTGTAAAGAAGGATGATGGTGATAGGGGACGGCCCCTTTGGTGGCTTGGGACCTCCCTTGGATGGCTCTCTCGAAATTAGGGCACAAAGGGGCTTAAATAGGTATAGATGCTAAGCCAAGTCCTTAAACAACAAGGAAATCACTTCCCCTTTAAAACTCTACCTTTTTGGGATTCTATTTCTTTCCTAATCTATTCAAATTGATTAATTATTGAAGAAGGATAAGGATTAGATGTCTAATTACTTTCCAAGACTCTCACACACGTCCAAGAAGGTAATATTTCCCATTCCGACAACTTGCAAAACAAATCCCGAAAGTATTCACGGATTTAATAACTGACTGATCCGACCTTTGGGCACTAACACGGGCATAACTTCTTCTAGAAAATTCGGATTGACAAGCCGTAAATTGGGTTGGAAACTAGACTTCTGGGGTTCAAATCCATAGGTGGCAGGACATACAGTTCAATCGGATCTGAGAGTTATGGGGCCCGCAACATGGATCATCTGCACTGTCACGGGATACCGCTGCCAAAGCCACAACAGTTATGGCAGCGGTCTTCACTGTTCTTGAGAGCGCTTTGGGTGCCGTTGCTGAAATTTACAGCGGTTTTCATGGTGGCTGATGGACAATTGCATAAAAGTCTCTTGAATCATCTAAAATTGCTCTTTTACTCTGAAATACTTCAAATACATCACTTGAATCCAACAACCTGAAAATGCTCAAACACACAAATTAAAACCCTAAAAGGCTCGAGAAACAAGCAATTGATTGGAAACCCTAAAAGGCTTGAAATATGTCTTCTAAATTTAGTAATCATTTATCTATATGATTCACTCAATGCAGATATTTATTATCCTGGAAGGATTTAAAATACCAGAAGCATGTAAACCGAGATCTCGTAATCTGTATTTGATGAACCTACAAAAATCCTTATATTGATTAAAAACAATCTAGATGGATGTGGTGTAATATTCTCAGTAAATATCTGATGAAATAAGGGTATAATAATTATATTATACACCTATGTGTTCTTCATAAAGAAATCTGAATCTGGATTTCCTATTATAACAGTTTATGTTGATGATATGAATTTAATTGGAACTCCTAAATTGCTCCTAAAAACTGTTGAATATCTGAAAAAGGAATTTGAAATGAAAGACTTGGGAAAGACGAAATATTATCTTAGCCTGGAGATTGAGCATAAATCAAACGGAATATTTATCCATCAATCAACATATGTTGAAAAGATTCTAAAAAAATTTAATATGGATAATGTTTACCTATTAAGTACTCCTATGATTGTTAGAACCCTTGATCCTAAGAAAGATCCATTCCAACCACTTGAAGATGGTGAAAAGATACTTGGTCCTAAAGTACCATATCTCAATGCAATTGGTGCTTTATTATATTTGGTTCAATGTACTCGACCAGATATCGCATTTTCAGTAAATTTATTTGCTAGATTCAGTTCAGCACCAACTCGAAGACATTGGAATGGGATCAAACATTTTTTTTGTTATCTTCATGGAACAAAAGATTTAGGGTTATATTTTTCAAAATCTAACAATTTTTCAGGTTTACTTGGTTATGCTGATGCCGGGTATCTATCTGATCCTCACAAAGCTTGTTCACAAACAAGATATGCTTTTATCTATAATGGCACAGCAATCTTCTAGCGCTCCACAAAGCAAACTCTTGTTGCTACATCCTCTAATCATTCTGAGATCCTTGCACTTCATGAAACAAGCCGATAACGTGTGTGGCTAAGGTCAGTTATTTATCATATTCAAAATACATGTGGATTTTCATTATCTACAGGATGTTGACACCAATATTTGAAGATACTATGGCTTGTATTACTCAAATTAGAGGATGCTATATCAAAGGAGATAGAACCAAATATATTTCTCCTAAATTCTTCTATACTCATGAACTTCAACATAGCCGACAGATTGATGTTAAACAAATACGGTATACAGATAATCTGACAGATCTGTTTACCAAAACATTGCCTACATCAACTTTTGAGAAACCGGTATATGGATTGGCATGCGTTGACTCTGCAAATTGCAGGATTGATATTGAAGTTTTATTCAAGGGGAGCATTCAATCAGGGGGAGCAAAATTTTGAATGGATATATGTGTACTGTACTATTTTTCCTTTTACCGGATTTTGTCCCACTGGATTTTACCAGAAAGGTTTTAATGAGGCAATTCTGAACACATTCATAGTTCCACACCATTTGATCCAGAAGATAATTGTATATATTTTTGCTAAGGTTTTTGTCCCACTGGGTTTTTCCTAGCAAATTAAAATACAAATGGTGGAATCCAAGGGGGAATGTTATAAAATAGTGGCTTTCACCATTCACTTGAAGATCCCACTTGGTGGACAAATGTCACTATTAAATCACTCACCTTTGAATATGTGTCATCAACTCATCACACACGTGGAGAAGAAGCAATCACTCATTTCTAGCTTAATGCCTATGGGGTGGGGGTATTCAATTAGGATTCTTGGGGACATTTAAAGACATTATAAATCCTGATGTATTCAATTAGGACATTTAAAGACATTAAAAGGTTGGCTCTTCTACTTGACTAAGTACACTCGTGCAGTGGGTGTATGGGTCATAGGCGAAGAAGACTAATCTCTTTAGTACAAGTAAATAGTTGAGATTTTCTAGAGAAGGTTGCTCATCCAGCCCAGCGGATCCATTGTTCATGCGGCAGTGCGATGCGGCTGAAAAGTCATTGTTGCGGAAGTAAGAAAGAGGAAAGACAGGGGTATAATCTCCTTTAACGGAAGAAATACTCCCCTCATCCGGCTCTCCGTAGGGGAATCTCCACTCTTGGGATTCGAATCCAAATTCTTTCAATTTTACCATTGAACCGGTTGGAAGAGATGAATAGTTCGCAATCCAGCCACAGGTTCCCCTACGGCTACCTTTTTACGACTTCACCCCAGAAATAACAAAAAAAGAAAAGTGACCAAGATGCAAGGGAAAAACTTTTGTTTAACATTTCCGGAAAGACCACCAATACTTCCATCAATCCCATTCTCCGAGTCTATATTAATCCAATGGTATTCAATTAGGATTTCTATGGACTTTTAAAGAATCCTTTCAAATCTAGGTGTATTGAATTGAGACTTTAAAAATGTCTACAAGAATCAAGGTGTATTCAATCAAGACTAGATTTTAAAGGATTTTGTTAGGTCATGGATTTTGGTGGATTTTGGTGGACTTGATAGTGGGAGATATAAATATCAAATGTCATAACATATCCGGCCTTTTTCCCAAAGATTTTGGTGTACTTTGCTCTCTCTCTCTCTCTCTCTCTCTCTCTCTCAAAACATAAACGTGTTGCTTCTTCTCACTTCTTCTCTGCTCAAATAATCATGATCGATGATCTTCCCTTGCTAATTTTTTGACTGCAATCTTACCCAACAACACCAAAAAAAAAAAAAAAAAAAACAATAAACCAAAGCACATTCCACTACCACGATTAGCGCCCCTCTTTTTTTTTTTTTTTCGTGTGGGTTACACACACTGGCAAATGGCAACACATATAAGCAAAAACGTTTTTTTATTTTTATTTTTTATTTTTATTTGTCTATGTTTTGCCTTTTATACAGGTTCTATGCATTTAACTTACTTTTTTTTTTATTTATTTATCTTCTTTTATTATTTTAATATACAACTTTAAAATAAAATTAGCTTAAACCCAACTCATCTTGATGTAATTTATATATTTAAGAATTAGAATTTTTTTTTTTAAAACAATAAATTCAATAACAAAATTTTAAATAATAATAAAGTTGATTGGACTTACCAGAGGGGTGTACATACAGCTTTTTAGGTGTGTAAATATCGTCACTCTTCTCCATTTATAATAGAAGTC
The DNA here is from genome assembly GCA_954870605.1 of Acer campestre. Taxonomy (NCBI): domain Eukaryota; kingdom Viridiplantae; phylum Streptophyta; class Magnoliopsida; order Sapindales; family Sapindaceae; genus Acer; species Acer campestre. Next base: position 15,473,100 of record OX940799.1, on the reverse strand, counting down.
AGAGATAACAAATCCATAAAAGTCCATAGATGTCTAAACAAATCCATAACAATCTGAGATAGATGTCTAAACAAATTCGTAAAAGTCTGAGATAGATGTCTAAACAAATCAATGAAAATCCATGTGGATTTATAAAAGTCCATAAAAATCCGTAAAAATCCATGAAAATTGGTCACTTAAAAAATGTCTTTAAATATCCTTAAGAATCCTAATTGAATAAACCCTCCTAAGTCTTTGGTGTGAAATTACAATAACCCCCCCTTTGATTGTTTGCCTATATATATGGAATTCTATTGCAAACATTTGGTTGTTGAATCAATGATTTAATATCAATACAAAATTAAAGCTTTCTCTCTCGTGTTCTCTCTTTTCTCATCTCATCTCATATGTTCATTAATTGTTCTTCATGTTCTTCTCTTGTCTCTCACTCTTTTATTATTTAGTTATTTCATTTATTTTACAATAGATATTAACTTATTATTAACTTTATTTATTTATTTATTATTATTATTTTTTTATCATCAAAACCCTAACATCTAGATTTTTAAAATAAACATGATACTCTGATTGTCGCATGGTGATGGAAGAATGAGAATATTTATGGTTTTTTTTTATTAAGTTGGAGAAAATTAAATTGTGAAGTTTTATGTGATTTGATTTTTTCATTTGTTGAATTCATAATATTTGACCTTTATTGGATGTACCATTACAAATGTTAGATATATTTTTCTCTTGTAAACTATAAAAAATTACATTTTTTTAATCGGATACGGATATAGATAGAGCGGAGATGGATATCTCCACCTCAATTCGGATATTATTCGAATCTGCCTCGCTCACTTAGCTACACCACAATGACTAGGACTTGTGTATGAGGAGTTTTGAGCATGAGCTACCACTGATGCAGCGGCAAGGACCTGCAACTCTCGAATGGGCCACCAACTGCCCGAATCACTGTAGCAAACCCCTTGCCACACAACAAACCCCCCACCCCCCCCCCCCCCCCCCCCAATGATTGTGCTTATCCTCTTTCAATCAACAAAATGAGAAATGGGGGAGAAAGAAAAGAAAGAGAGAAAGAGGTATTAGGGATGAATGTGGGGATGAAGATATATATGATCTTAAATGGATATGGGGATGGATAATAAGTATTCATTAGAGATGCACATTTGGGGAATGAGGATAGATATAGGTCTCCCCCATCCCCATCCCCACTTCCTAGATCCTTCGCCCCCATAGGGACCTATATCCATCCCCATCCCCAATTCCTCATTTTCCCCGTTTTTCCTAATTTCCCCGTTTCCCCTATTTCCTCCATTCCCCCATTTCTCAATTTGACTAAAAATTACAAATTAAACTAAAAAAACAGATCGACATTCCATTACAAATATAAAATAAAATTCATTAGTGCATTTTATATAAAATGTGTATATACACTTAGGGAGTTAGGGTTTTCAAAGAATAATATATATATGTTATAATTATATTTATATATGTTTGGGGGACATGGGGAAATTATTGGAATTTGGAAAGATGTTGAGAAGATTTGTTGAAGAAATTAATGCAAATACAAGTTAATAACAGTAAGTGAATGCAATATTGTATATTGTTTGTTTGGTTTGGATCACATGTATATCTCTGAACCATATTTTATTTATTAACATTTTTTTTTAACTATTACAATATGACTGCCAAGAATGCTGAGATCAAATAATACAAGTACGGTTTAAATATCTACTCCTATAACGGGAGATAACTACTCCTACAATCCGGGAAGAAAACTTCACACACATGCTTGTAAAATGTTCATGGTGGGATTTGAACCCCTCACCACTTATATTGAAAGGAGGTGCACTACTAGCTCTGCTAAGAGGTGGTATAATATTAACTAATTCTTGATACATTTTAGCTAATTTTTTATTTTATTTTAAAAAAAAAGACTGATAAATTTTGTTATAATTAGTAAACATTTATACTTAATTTACAATAGAGATATATTAGACAAAAAAAAAAAAAAAAACCCCTTGGCCAGTACTAGAATATGTTAATTACTCTATCAAGTAACGCTTTGAAGTATATAATGTATCATTTATACTATCGGTCAATGTGGCTCAATGGTAAAAGTGTTAATTCAGTTTAATAAGGTCTCATATTTGAATCGCCGCCATTGCAAGTGGTTTTTTTTTTAAAAAAATCATTTATATATATATGGCAACAAAATTATACTCCCAAGAAGCGTTGTTTTCTTGGAATGTTTCTTCGTGCGACCCATAAGTCAATGTCAACGTATAATGCTAAACTTGATAAGCTTTACTGTACATAATTTGGTTGTCATACATTGTTTTCATATCGCCAATCATGTCTTTAGATCGACCATCATGCTGTTGGAGTCTAGGGGCTACAACTTTACCAATTATGACCACACTAGCCTGTCGGTAGGTCTGGTAGACCTCCTCTAAGGGACAGCTATGTTTATTTACAAAACTTCTAACTTGAAAGTATGTCCTTTCATTTCTCCTCACCACTCTTAATTTCCACGTACAGTTGTCAGTATTGCACACCAGATATATAACCAACTTGTTAGGACTTTTCACCTTCCATTCAAAGTTCCCCCTCATTGCATGAAGACCTATTAACTTCTTTAAATCCATTTTTCTTGGAAAATATTGACCTTTGTCATGGTGGTAGGTTCACTTGATCCCAGTGTGTTGTTCACTTCATCAAATTAATATGAATTGGATCCGGGAATAACCCAAGTTTTCATATTATCGAAAGTAAAGAGATTCACATTTTTCGGGACCTCAGATGTCCCTAGCACATCTGGTGCATTGCCACGGGGACGGTCATCTTGTACACACATTCCTTCGGTTTGATGTTGTATAGAATCTTCAACAACATTTTCTTAGTCACCTACGTGGTCATTATTTAGCTCAATATTGGGCTCAAATTGACGCCCAAAGTAATCATCAAAATGAGGTTCAACATCACATGCAAGGTCAACTACTGCAAGTGGGACAATGCAAATGTTTTCTAGACCTTGGGGAATTCTATCATTATACATTGCACTCTGTTTAGTGAACATTTGGTTACTACTGCTAAAAGATGCATAATGTTGGGAATTTTCATGAAGAGGGATGTCATCACTTATCACACCTATACATCTCCTCTCAATTAGGCTAACCCCGTGTTCTAGTAATCAGCTTAGGTCTTAGGTAGCTTTGGCTGCCGTGAGGGAAGCCTAATCAACCTTCTTAGGCGGCCGGGTATCTAGTTGGCTACTAGCACCAATTAGTCGCCGACTAATCGATAATATTTAGTCATCGACTAATCGATAATTAGTCACCGATTAGGGGTTTTTTTAATTAAAAAAAAATTCTTCATTAAAGCAATATGGAGAGAGATGGAGAGAGAGAGAGTGTGTGAAGTGTTGTAGAGAAAATAAAACAAATGAAAAAGATGGAGCGGGGGATGTGAAAAAGTTGAAGAAAATCTGAGCTAAGATTGAAGAACAATATGGAGAGAGAAAGTAGATCTAAGAATATAGAGAGAAAGTAGATCTAAAATATATTTCATTGTATTTTATGATTTTGTGAATAATGAATAAACAAATACAAGAAGAGCTTTTATATGTTATGTGTTCAATTCTAACAAGATTTAAAAAATTACAAAGATCACATATGGGGAGAGAGATGGAAAGAGAGAGAGAGAGTTGAAATGAGAGAGTGGTTTAATTAAGAAGATGATGAGAGAGTGTGTTAAAAATTGAAATGTGTAGTGAAATGAAAGAGTGTGTGCATTAATTGAGAAGAAGATAGAGTAGGGAGTGTGTTGAAAATTGAGATTTGTGTTGAAATGAGAGAGTGGGTGAGTTAATTGAGAAAAAGATAAGTGATGTGAGTTGTGATGTGCAGGCAATTGAGAAAAAAATAAATAAATTAAATGGTGGGTTCATGAAATGATGGTGGTGCTACACCAAAAAAGAAATTAAAAATAGAAAAATTCTGAAGAACAAAAACGGAAGAGAGAAAAAATTTCCGCTTAGGCGCTAGACGTTGGTCCACTATACGATCGACGCCTAATAGAACATTGAGACTAACACATACTTGAGGAATCACTATATCTTCCCCTAGCATAAACTAAACATCATTGTCATTTCTTATAAATGTGTGACTTGTAGTGCCGGGAACAATTTATATTGACTATAAATCAATATTGTATTTGTTTGAATCATATTTCATAATGGATTGCACGAGCGCCAACAATTCTTCAAAAGTCATATTCTTTGCCTCATATATTCCCTGATTATCAGAGCCAACAAACCTCTTAGTTTTGTCCGGTAGTTGCTCCCGTCGACCGTTATAAGATATAACTATTCGAACCCGATCCATTTTCCTGTACAAAAATATCATCTACAAAAAATTAAACGACAAAACAAAACATGATAACATTCTGGATTATAATAAACATTATTTAAAAAGTTGGTATCATGCAATAAGTCTCGGAATACGGTTAATAAGTCTCAGACATAAAACAAAATTCTTGAAAATATCAAATAGCAGTATCAGAAATAGAAAAGAAAAGTCTCAGAAATTGAATGAAAAAGTTTCGAAAATATAAAACCAAAGTCTTGTAAACTGAATGCAAAAGTCTCAGAGTTTATGAAAACCAAAGTCTCGTATATATAAAACAAAAGTCATGGACATTATGCATTAAGTCTCGGATTCTATACAAAGAATAAAATCCTCGGAAATGATATATTAAGTTTCAGAAATAAAAAAAAAAAAAATCTTGGAAAACAGTAGCCAAAAACCCAGTTTGTGATCCATTACAAGAAAGTCTTGGAAACAAATATCAAAAGTCTCGGACTCTTTACATAAGTCTCGGAAACAATCAAATAAGTCTAGGAAATAGAAAAAAAAAACGTGACATTAACAACTTAACTCATATATTGTGCAACTCAACCTAACTACCTCAACAACTTTAACAATGGAAGATTCAAAACTAAAACAACACATGAAATGAGATTACCTTAGCTGGATTTGTACGCAAACGAAGATAGAGGAGAAAAAGATGGACTTCGATTTTCAACAACCACGAGTTGTAGAAGAAGATGAACTTCGATTTTTAGTGACCACGAGTTGGAGAGGAAGGTGAAATTCAATTTCAATTTATAGAGCCTTTTAAAGTTAGAGAGAGAAGTAGGTTTCAGACAACTTCAAAGTAATAGAAAAGATAAAGTAAAAAAATATAATAAATAATATGGTGAAATTGGAAAGTAGCCAAAAATTAAGGAGCCTTATTTTTTTTGGCCGGGATTAGCATTTTGATTGTTTCCGTTAAATAATCTAGTTTTGGGACAAAAGTGCCCTTCATTTAGAAATGATTAAAAAAATCAAACATTTTCTTTATTATTTTATTTAACTCTTCTCTCTCATTTTCTCTCCAGATCATTTTCTTTTCTTCTTTCTCTCTCTTGCTTCTTTCTCTCTTCAATCTCTTCTTTCTCTCTCTCTCTCTCCACTGGATCTCACCTCTCTCCTCTCTCCACCATAATTTTTTTTTGCAACCCAAATATCCTCTCTAGATCTCCTCTCTCATGCTTCTCTCCTCTTTAATCGAAAATCCATATTTTTTTAAAAAAATTAAGTTTTTTTTTTTTTTGAAAAAATTCAGATTTTGTTTTGTTTAAAATTTTTTCCAGATTTTTTTAACAAAAATTCAGGTTTTTTATTTTTTTTTATTATTTTTATTTTTTTAATTTTGAAAAAAATTCAGATTTTAAAAAATTTCAAGATTATGCTTGTTAAATGTTTTTTCCAGATTAAACACACTAGGACAAAACGAATTAAACACACCAAGCAAACGAATTAAACACACCAGGGCAAAAACGAATTAAAAACACAAGGGCTAAACGAATTAAACACACCACGGCTAATCTATTAAACACACCAGGGCAAAAACAATTAAATACACCAGGGTAAAACAAATTAAACACACCACGCTAAAAACACTAAACACACCACCGTAAAAAAATTAAACATACTAGGGCAAATCAATTAAACACACCCGGGCAAAAACGAATTAAACACATACAAAACAAATTAAACACACAAAGCAAAAACAAATTAAACACATCAGGCAAAAATGAATTATACACACCATGGCTAATCAATTAAACACACCATGGTAAATCAATTAAACACAGTCAGGCAAAAAAAATTAAACACACCAGGGTTAATCAATTAAACACACCATGACAAACAAATTAAACACACTAAGACTAATCAATTAAACGCACAAAGACAAACAAATTAAACACACTAGAGCTAATTGGGTTGCCGTGGTGTGTTTAATTGGTTGTAGTGGTGTGTTTAATGTTTTTACTATGGTGTGTTTAGTGTTTTTGGCTTGATGTGTTTAACTTGTTTTGCCCTGGTGTGTTTAATTGTTTTTGCCTTGGTGTGTTTAATTGATTAGCCGTGGTGTGTTTAATTCGTTTTGTCCTAGTGTGTTTAATTCGTTTTGCCTTGTTGTGTTTAATTTGTTTTTGCCTGGTGTGTTTAATTTGTTTTGCATGGTGTGTTTAATTCATTTTTGTCCTAGTGTGTTTAATTCATTTGCCTGGTGTATTTAATTCGTTTTGCCCTGGTATATTTAATCTGGAAAAAAAAAAATTTAACAAACATAATCTTGAAAATTTTCAAAATCTGGAATTTTTTCAAAATAAAAAAAACCTGAATTTTTTTTTTAAATATGGAAATTTTTTTAAACAAAACAAAATATGGATTTTTTTTTTTTTTTAAACAAACAATACCCAAACTTAAGCACAACCACAACCAAACAACTAACACTCACATCCAAACCTTTTTAAAATCTAGAAAATTTACAAAAAAAAAAAAAAAAAAACTGAAATTTTATTAAAAAATTTGGATTTTTTTTAAACAAAACAAAATCTGAATTTTTTTTAAAGGACTAATTGCACAAACGTTCTCTAACATTAGGTCTAAATACACGTATATGAAACTTTTGTTCATAATCACACGAATATCCCCTGCTGTTAGTGGATTGCCGTTAGCACTTAACAGAGAAAGGGTAAAATGGTCATTCTATTACATGTCAGATTGAAATTATATCTAATAAGATTTTTAATGCTTGAAAAATATGTATATAATATTTAACAATAAATAGCATAAAAAATATTTTAAAACAACAACAACAACAACAACAACAACAACAATAATAATAATAATAAAACATATCAGATCTTGGTTTAAGATTTGGTCAAACTCTCTCTTCTCTATCTAGTGTTCCTTCTCTATCACAAGCTTTGCATTTCTTGTTTTTGTGGCGACAAACAAGTGAACAATGGTGAAGGATCTTTCTCTTCTTTCTCTTCTGCTGTAGATCCTATAATACTTTGCTCCCACGATTTATCTTTCTCGATCAGTTTCATCACAAGATTATAAGTAAATTTTGATATCTCTTCTCTTTCCACACTTTCCTCACCATTGGACACTTTGTTCAAGAATTTCAGATATATATAATTACACATATATACATAAATCTATACATTGGGTAAAATTTGAAACTAACCATAAAATCAGATAGAGATTGTACTCCATCTCCCAGAGCGTCGTTTCATCTTAGTGAGATAGATGGAGATGGGGTTCTACTCCTCGCCTGAAGATGGAATGCCACACAAGGAGTAGAATGCCAAGAGCCCTCAGATGATAGTGGCAGATGAGAAGATGATGGAGGCGATGGAGCACAGTTGGGTAGATTGGAACAAAGTTGCTTTTTTCCAGATTGAATTTCTGAGTATTTTATTTTTTATTTTTGAAATTTATGTGGTTTTAATTGAAGGAGAATATATGGATTATTGCAATTGATTTGGTTTCTTTTGTAGAATTGATTTGTAGGTTTTTGTTATGGAATTTGGTTTGAAGAAATTTGGATTGTGTGTTTGGAGTGAGAAAATGTAAGAATAAAAAATGTTAAAGTAGATGATTAACTTTGTGTTCTTTGTTTGTTTAAAAGTTTTTTAACTTGTCTGATGGTAAATCTTTTATTTGCGGCCTTGATGATTGTCTGATGAACATATTATATATTTTGAAAGATGAAGATGGTTATTGAATTTGAAATCTTTTGTTAATGAAGAATTGAAGATGATAGAAAAAAAAAAATGGGGAGGAAAAGAGTAGCATAAATAGTTTTTTATTTTATATTTTTTTATTAAAGTTTTTAAATTAAATATTAAATAAAAGATAAAATAAGTAAATAAGGGTATTTTAGTCATTTTTTCTGGAATTGTGGTCAATGGTCAGAGTTGATAGAAGTCAACTGATGGCAGGGGATATTCATGTCATTATGAGTAAAAGTTCCATATACGTGCAATTAGGTCTAATGTCAAGGGATGTTCGTGCAATTACTCTTTTTTTAAACAAACAATACCCAAACTTAAGCATAACCACAACCACCCTTAAAATCAACAACTAATATTGAAATCCAAACATTTTTAAAATCTGGAAATTTTTCAACCAAAAAAAAAACTGAAATTTTATTAAAAAATCTGGAAATTTTTTTAAACAAAACAAAATCTGAATTTTTTTTTTTTTTTTTTTTTAAACAAACAATACCGAAACTTAAGCACAATCATAACAACCCTTAAAATCAACAACTAACACTCAAATCCAAACCTTTTTAAAATTTGGAATTTTTTTAAAAAAAATCTGGAATTTGGATTAAAGAGGAGAGAAGCGTGAGAGAGGAGATCTGGAGAGGAGATCTGAGTTGCAAAAAAAAAAATTATTGGTGGAGAGAGGAGAGAGGAGAGAGGCGTGAGATCTGGTGGAGAGAGAGAGAAAGAAGAGATTGAAGAGAGAAAGAGGGAAGAGAGAGAAAGAAGAAAAGAAAATGTTATGGAGAGAAAATGAGAGAGAAGAGTTAAAGAAAATAATGAGGGGTATTTAAGTCTCTATAGTGGATTGTTTGACAAAAACAATCAATTTACTAATTCATGCTAAAAACAATAAAGCCCTTAATTTTTTCGTTGAAAAGGGATATTTCCTCTAAAAAATATGTAAAGTAAAGGCATTTTTGGAAGTTATTTACTTTTATGCCTTTAAAATTTGAGTTATTAAAGTGGTGAAACACCAACTCAAAAGAGTGATCATGATTAATAAATCCTTAATTAATTTTTCTTCTTAATTACACCCACAATCAATTTTTTTTTTAATGTTTTTATTTTAAAAAATAATAATAATTATACATGCAGGTATCTTCAGTTTTCCAGAATTGAATTCCAATTTCAACTAGGTTTTCGCCTTGGCCGAGTTGTGAAGGAGGGACCAGAAGGCCAACAGGTTGAATCAGACAGAACTTAGACATGGAGTTATAAAATTAAAAATACTCTCAATACTCTTTTGTTCCATTATTAGATCGAAGCAGGGCTAGATAATCATCTCATTTTCTGTTAGAAAAACAAAAATCGTGGGTGTAAAGAGGAAAAATTAATAAGAATTTTTTAATTAGGGTTATTTTTGAAATTACAATGCATCATTGAAAGTAAAAATTTAATTGTTAAATTTGAATGATGGGTGAGGTGAGAAAATGGGTGTAGAGAGAATTTTTTAAGGTGACAATAGAGCTACCCTTTTGATGATCGTAATTCTCAATCTTTTATTCTATTTAATAGGAAGTGTCTCCGATTGACCGATTCCCTCCGGAAACCTATTTTTAAGGAATTCCAATGGACAACAATCGAATAAGAGAACATCAATTAGCATTCATGCATTGAAACATGCATGAATTCAATATCTAAATATGTCTATGGGTAATTCTATACAGCCCAAATGATATGTTAAATGAATTGTCATTAACACACATAATATGAAATAATGTGGTTAATAAAAAAAAAACCACTTACCACATCATTTGGGTTGAAATTTGGACTCAATTTTTTGATTATCTTGTGTTAGTGAATAACTATATGTCTTCTTGTTCTTTTTAGAAGCTATACTCTCTCATTACTTTTTTGAATTTGGATCTTCTATTGATCTGATCTTTTTCCTGACCTCACATAATTTCATGACATATAAACATTGCAATGAATGTATGGTTAAAATGTAATTGGTTTCAACAACCATTTTATCAACAACCAATCACATGTTTTAAAAATATCAAGAAAAGAACAGATCAGTAAAGGATCCAAATCTTACTTTTTTTACAGGTGCCTTTAAACTAGAGGTGGCCATAGTTTCGATTAAACCGTCGGTTTTGTCCGCGGTTTAACCGAAAACCGACGGTTTAATCGAAATCGAAATCGTAACCGACGGTTTGAAAATCGGTTGGAAACCGATTCCCACGATTACAGTTACAGTTTGGGATTACCAAAAACTGACTAAAACAGGTGGGTTTAACTGCAGTTAAACCGCCGGTTTTTTTTTATTTAAAAAAATAAAAATAAATTAAACGAATTAGAAACTGCCACGTGGCACTCTTTTTGAAAAAAAATTAAAAAACAGCCTGAAACCGAAACCGTAAAACTGCTGGTTAGAAACCGTGTATCAAACCAATTTTTCGGTTACGGTTTCTGTTTTAGGTGGCCACGGAACCGAACTGAAACCGAACCGTGGCCACCTTTACTGTAAACTAATTAAAAAGTATTTAAACGGTTCCTAACGGTTCCATGGTGTAATTATAAAAGGGGTTTCAAGATAATATTTGTAGGTACTAGGTTCAAACAACACGGGCCGTAAATAATCTACTTGAGCCCATTTACATGAGATTAAGCCAGTTGAGCACGTCAATGAGTCATATTGGTTTTCTTATTTAGTAATAGAGTCAGTATCAAATTCGATTTCGTTTTCAATTGGATTTATCGTATTTCAACTCTGCTTAATTAATGCTATAAATAGTTCTTCTATCTTAATATCTTTTTTATTTTTTTATTTTTTCTTTTCTCTTGGGAAGCTTCATCTTGGGTTTCTGCTTAGAAGACACACATGTCGAATGTTCCACCAGAGCTCACCATCGACATACTCTCCTATTTACCAGTCAAGTCTCTATGCCGATTTAGGTGTATCTAAATACTAGTTTGCTTTGATCATTCATCCTCAATTTATAAAAATACATCTAGCTCGACCTAGAAAACAACAACTCCTTCTATACAATACATATCTCTTTTTTTTAGGCTTGGAAACATCTCTCAAACAGTCAAACCAAAATCTTGTAAAAAGAACAAAGTTCATCCAAAGTTTGATCAATTGAATAAAAAACCTTACACACAAGGTATTGACATCATCTATAGTGGCAATGGTTTGTTCTTTATTAAATTTGTACACGATGATAGTTTTTTCATATACAATCCTTCTACTAGAGAGTCTAAGAAGATACGTGATGTTATATTCACCGAGATTTTGTTTAATAATTTTTTTTTGGAGTTTTGGTTATGTGTAGTCTATTGATGACTATAAGGTTGTGAGAGTCCTTACTAAAAACATCATGCATATGTTCTCTCTAAGAAGCAATTCATGGAAAATTGTTGAGGGCAATTTTCCTTTTGAACGACCTAATATTCGAGGGGCCGGGGAGTCTCCCTAAATGGAGCACTTCATTGGGGTACCGTTAGTTATGCTAATGATCTAGGAGTGATCACAGGATTTGATTTGGCCGAAGAAAAATTCAAAACTTTTCCCCTGCCCGATATTCCAAATCCTCCTCAACCTTGCGAGTTATTGGAGAATATCATTGTGCAGCCTTCGGAACCTACAAGGAAGTTTCAGGAATCAAAGCTGAGGAAGGATTTTGGATTATGAAGGAATATGGCGTTAAAGAATCTTGGATTAGAATTTGATATCACACAACCTATTTGATTTGTATGTACCATTATTTTTTTGGGAGAATGATGGAATTATTATTTTTTCCGATTTTTGCAAACGGGTGTTTTGCTACGAAAAAGATGGAAAAAATATTAGAAAGGAACTTTTGTTTGACAGAGAATATCATATTTTTACTTATGAGGAGACTCTTATCTCACCCAACTACAATATTGGTAATCATAATTTTCTTTTGAATCTTTTCTTTTCCATTTATTCTTTTTTTGTTGGTTTTAGTTTAGTTCATCTGTTTTAACATAATTCGATTTCCAGGATTTACACAAAACAGTGCACCGTCACAGCTGCAATCCTTAACTCATTTCCAAGGACACCAGAAAATGAACCAGCCAAGTCATCCAAATTGGAGCTCAGATGCTGTCCAATTAGCCAGTGATATTCAAGGGGAAAGGCAAAACAGCTCCGTCAATTTGTATTTATCCGGATCAGCTAATCTGAATTTTTCTGGGTCATCCAAGAGCTGATTGTTTATTTATTTATTCATTAGAAACTTTTCATATAATTCATCCCTTGAATTTAGGTGGTGTTTGGTTGGTTGGAATGGAAAGGAATGGAAATGAATGGAATTCATTCCATATGTTTGGTTGGTTAAAATTCAATGGAATGGGCATTCCATTGGAATGGTGATTCCACCATTTTGGTGGAATGGGCATTCCATCCAAAAACCAATGGAATGCCCATTCCATTCCACTGTAAAAAATTTATTCCACAAAAGCCCTCATATGCACAGACTACATTCCAAAAATACCCTCTTTTCCAAAAATAATATATTATCATTATATATTATATTAATGATATTTTATATATATATATGTATTATATATTATATATAATATATTATATATTATAAATATATAATATATATTATTATATATATAATATCATTATATGTATTATATGTATTATATATTATATATTAGTATATTATATAATATATAAATATTGAGCGGGGGTGGCCGGAACCCTACACCGTCTACCTTACAGTCTTAGAGTTTTCCCCACACAGCGGCACTCCCATGGCCTAAACAGGGTACTCACTGACTGACTGTCCACAGACGATATAAGGACCATTAAGCCAAAAGGACCAATATCCATTTTCTGATGTGCAGGATCTTCAACCTAGAGGCAAGCACAGAGCATACTTAGATAATTACAGACTGATATTCATCACCTAGATTAATATTGAAGAAGAAGATGAGAGAGTTTAGAAAGTCATTTTTAAGTTAACACACTTCTTTATATATTCAAAGTTTTCTGGTTTTTACAATGGAAGAGCTCCTCATATATAGGAGGAGGAAAGCAACATACCAAGACATACAAACAAATCACGTGAACAAGGACGTGATCAGGATGCTATCAGCTTAGATAGACAACTAGCTGAAAAGCAAAAGCAAACCTTTTGACCAAATTTTACATATCTCGTAGACTTAAAACATAAAGAGACAAAACATTCCTAATAAGACAAAAACCTTAAAGGCTTTGAAAAACAAGTCACAAGGAAACAAAACTAAATAGTGACCTAACTAGTAACTTTGAAATCTTCTTTCAGTTCATCAGTTCACTGATTGAGTGTGTCAGTTCACTGATTGATCAATGTCAGTTCATGAACTGAATTTGTTGACTGCACGAGCTTGATCAGGGGCTTGACAGGTTGCAAGCAGCATGATCTTCATCATCAGAATCTGTCGCACCACATATCCAACAGGGCCAAAAAGTAGCCTGAGAGTCTAGGGCCATAGGGTCTTGTGCGTCTTGGAAAAAATCTTCTGGTACCGGATCTGGATCTGGATCTGGTAAATCTTCTGGTGTTGGATTCCAGCTTGGAGGCCAGCTTTTGGAGGAATCTCTGGGCACATCTGGGAGGATCAAACATTCATCTGTATAGGCACCATTAATATCACAAAGAAAATTCAACAGAGGGGTTTGGAGCTTAGTAGGATACAACTGTGAATAGTCAAAAGTGGTGTGCCATTCATAATTGATGTTGTGTGTCCAAAGAAGGTTTTTGTGAGGATTGTAACGATAGGGCCTGTGAAATATCCAAATGCAGGATACAGAAGAGGCTGAATCAGGGTCAAGTTTCCAAACATTGTATTGTCCCATGAGTTTTGTGAGTTGAGCTCTCCAATAGGATAGGGAATCAAACCATTGGAGGAATGTCCATAGGAGGGAGTTTTGTTGAGCTGGATCAAAGAGATGACCATATAATTCTTGAAGAGGAAATACAATGCCATGATGGTGGAGAATAGATAAGCACCATAAAAACCATAAAACTCGAGGAGTGAAGTAATCAAAGGGAGGCATCAGGAAGGGGTCAAGAAAGGGTTTTGTTGGGTTGATGAGAGTGTGATGACATCCTTTCTGGAGTTCTGTAAGATAAACACTGAGATGGGACTTTGCAAAATGTTGGATCTGATTAAGGGTAGGTTTTTGATTTGGGGGAAGAGTCTGTAAAAGCTTTGGAGGATAGGTTAGGTTGTTGAGAGCTGGGAGACCTGGTGAGGGATCTGATGAGGAGGAGGCTGAGGCTGAAGTAGCCATGAGGACTAATGGGATTCTTCTGGTTGAAGTGATGAGATGGACTGGCTGAGGCCGGGAAAGCATATCTGCAATTATATTGTGTTGGCCTTTCACATGTTTAACAGTGAAATCATATCTTGAGAACCAGTCTTTGAGTCTCAACAGTTGAGGATTAGGAGGAATCTTATTGCGAAACTCGAGGATGTTGGGAAAAGATGAGTTGTCCATTTCCACAATAAAGTTTCTTGTCCTGAGGTGAAAGTCAAACTTTTGGATTCCATTTTTCACTGCGAGAATCTCTTTGTAGATAGTGTGATAGTGCTGTTGGGCAGGTTTGAATTGTCCGCTAGCGTGACCACAATATCTTCTTTGACCTTCTTTTTCCTCGATGAGGATGGCACCCCAGTGGGTGTCACTGGCATCAGTCTGGAGGATGATTTGACCGGAGGACGGAATAGTGAGGGCCGGTGGAGACTGTGCAATTTTCTTCAGTTGGATTATTGCATCTGTGTGTTGATTATTCCAGGGAGGAGGTTTCTTCTTTAAATGAGCAGAAAGAACTGAAGTGTAATGACTAACTCGAGGGATAAAATCTCTGATGTAATTAACAATTCCAAGGAACTGTTGAATATGTTTATGTGTGAGATTTGAATCTGGGAAATCCAGGAGTTGTGAGGCCAGATGAGGACCAGGACGGTATTGACCATTTGAAATAAACATACCAAGAAATTCTATTTCTTTGAGGCCAATCATACTTTTCTTTTCTAAAAGCATAATACCATACTGGTTGAGTAAATCATGAAAATGATGAAGGAGTTGGGTATGTGAATTCTCATCTGTAGAGAACAGGAGAATATCATCAATGTAGAGTAAGGCAGAATGGAGAATAGGATGAAAGATTCTGGTAATAACCTTTTGAAATAAGGATGGGGCTGTTTTGAGGCCAAATGGGAGGACAGTCCATTGATATTGGGCATTAGGAAG